>JAREIS010000033.1:3000000-3524349 GCA_030060385.1 Muscicapa striata striata | reverse complement strand
TTGCAAAAGTCTGAGCTCAGTCATTAACCTGGAAGATCTATCACTAAACTAGGTCTTTTAAATACCATAAATGTCTTTTAAACACCTTGGCCTATGAAAAGCATTCTTAAAGGCTTAGGAGAATCAAAAAGCTCACTACTGTCTGCTGAGCTTTGCCTTGTATTTAAAAGGTCATTTGGTCTCCTTTCACATTACAAGTTTGACCTTTTGCAATCAGAGTTAATTGTTACACATAGTGGTGTATCTTTACCTTTTACATATGTTCTCATAATACTAAGTTAGTAGTTCTGTGGGAATACTATGCACAATCAGCTCTATGCCCCTTTGGAGTGTTGAAAAAATTAAGCAGGCAGAATTAACCATGAAACTATCTTTTTTCTTGACAATCATGTTTATTTGACTCTGTCCTTGCCTCATTTCTGTTGAAGTGGAATATCCTGGAGCTGCTTCAGGGCAATTTGTGCACAAACATCATTTTCTTCAGGATGTCGTTCTTTCTATTGTTTAGTACCTGGCTTTGTGTTTCTTTTAGATTTTAATGTATCATCATAGCTCTTTCCTCCCCCTCTGCAGTCTTTCACAAATAATTGAAGCAAACGTGATAGGGTTTTGGTGAACCATCTGTTATGTTTGGTATCCATCCCCAGCAAAGACAGAGTGGTCTCATGATAAACAAGTAGACAGATTAAGGACTTTGTGTTCTTAAACCTTGGAAAAAACAGCTTCTTCCTTTCTTTCCATTCCAAACGTGTTGGCTGGATAACATAATCACATTTAACATTTCAGTAATCGTGACAATTGTCAGAAGTTCTGAGTAAATAAAATGTCTGATGATCAAAACCCCACAACCTCATGATAGTTGATATTCATAATTCAGGTCTTGGTGATTTAGTGACTTTTCTGGGTAAAGTGAAGTGAAGCAGGAGAGTTTTCACAGTAAACAACAAACTCTTCTGCAATCAGCTTTACAGTTTTAGCAATGTTAAGTTACATGCAAGAGCAGGTGTACCATCCAATTACTGTCTAAAAAATATTTTGTTATTAATGGAAGTGGTGCTCCTGGTGGTTTTGCATTTCAGTCTTCTGTTATTGTTAAAGCTTATAACACTGTAGACAAAGACTGTTAAGTCTTAGTGTTAAAAAAAAAGTTTTCATTTGTCAAAAAGAAAAACTTGTGTACTTTGAAATTGTGGCAAGCTTTTGAGTTTATTTTAAAAGGCTGAGTTTGCATGATTAACTTCATCTTTCTCCTCAGAATCATTGCAGTACATACAGGGCAGTTGATCCCATGTCTGATGGGATGATTGCTCAGGTAAGGAAATATTACATGGCATTTCCACAGGACTTGTAGCCAAGCCAGAAATGCAGCTGTAATCCACATGTTCCCCTGCTTGCACTGGCAATAAGGCAAAGGGCAGGTTCTGAAGCTTTATCTCACCATGGAAGTAGAAGATAAGTTTAAAATTTCATTTCAGGTAATTTTTGTACTCTTCATCCTGAGTTTGTTTGTGCTTAACAACTTCATTTTACAGTCTGTAGATAAACATGACTTTGTGTAAATAACTATCAGAGCCCAAGGGTGACAAATGGGAAAATTGCCACAGATTTTCACTCTAGATCTTCCATCTCCCAGTTCTGATTACTCTGCTGCTTCTGAATGCATTTTTTTCTTTCAAGGGAAGGGAAGTGGATGCCTGAAACTGGTGATAATTACAGTATGGGTTGTATGTTATAAAAAACATACATTTGATGTTATGGCATAAACCACAGATTTGGCAGCCAGCTGCAGATTAGTAAAGCTTAAAAACTTTTGTTTGTTAAAGATCCCATGGTATTTACAATACCCTATGTAAAAAGGTCATTAGGAATGTCACCATAATTTAGATATTGGAAGGGAAAGCTTTTAAGTGTGACCTGCTGAGCATGTTATCCCCTTTCACCTTACCTTTGTGTTTGTGATAATGCAGTGTCTACTTCTCTCCTTGTAAAATCAGCTCTATTCCTGAGGTCTGCTCTACTTGTCATGTTCTTAGTGCACACTGGTTCCTGTTTACTTGCCAGAAATATTTCTCAAAGGTATGTGGAACATGCTTATCATTGAGGCATATGTGTGATTTCATACTTGGAATTTCTGGTTTTCACATGCACTCCATCTCATTTCTGCAACAGAACTGCAGCCCTGCCATGCATTCCCTTTGGCAAGAACATCAGCTGTAGATGAATTATTCTGTTGGTTTGAGTAAGTCTCTAATCACCATATGAGCCCTTGTTTTGTAAATCCAAGTTCTCCTAACTTTATAAGCCCTTGGTACTTGGTCACTTTTTTAGCTTTTGGTGGGATCCTCAGTTTGTCACTTTGCATCTCCTTGCTGCAAAGTAATTCTTAAACTGATCTATCCATCCACCCAAACCACAATGACTCATTTCAACACCTCCTGATGAACTGCAAATGTAGAACAGACACTTTATGTGGCTGAAGCTTCTCTTGGCCTCTCTAAAAATCTTCATGGAGCCTTTTATTGGCTCTGCTGAGTGCTGTTGTAGCTTAATACATTGGTCTGGGACATGTCTGGTCCCAGTGTAGGCTGAGTTTGTCACTGAAGCAACACATTGTTTACTGATACTTGGCATTGCCAAGTAACAGAATAGCTAAAGTCTAAATAATTTAACCACAACAGAGCAGGTGCCATAAGAATCACTGCATTTTTTTCAAGTCCATTTCTAGAACTGATGTGTCACCTTAGAAACATGGAGGGTTTTTATTTTTCTTTCCCTTGATGTTATACCTAAGCTGTACCCTGAGCTTGTCAGTCTAATATGCTTTCCTTGTTTCTTCAGGGAATAGGTCAAACCAACACCTGCAGGAAAGTCTCTTTAGATTTGTCAGAAAATATTCAGCAATCAGTTTCACTTTCCAGTTGATTTCTTGTATTGATTGTATTATTTCAGTATAACACAATGAATCTACCACTTTGTGGTCCTTTTCAGGGGACTCATTTATTCTTAGCAGCTCCTTTTATTTTTTTCCAAGTCTAGTGAACTTCAGCATTTCTAAAACTTTTGTATACATGCAAAATTATTAGTTATACTGAGAGGGCAGAAGAATTTGTTACTCAACATAAGTTGAAGGGCATTGAGGGAAAGGCTGTGATAGTATCACAACTTACATGTGACTTATAAATTGGTTTTTGATTTTCAAGTGTGTGCCTCAGTGTGTGAAAAAGCACAATTTTTTTCCAGTTTTAGATCAGGCAAACTCTTATTTTGTAGCATCTGTGGTCATGGTGAATTTTTACAGGAATTTATCTATAATGGAGACCTAGAAAATTATTTTCTTAGTCCAAGTTAATTAGGTTATGGCTAAAGTTGTTTGCTGTTTTATGAAATGTGCCTATCATGATCTCTAGGCACATGTACATAAATTAATACATAAAAATGGCCTCGTTGCAAACAAAGAGAACTTGCCAACCTTCCCTTTGCTTCTGCAGCCCTCCCTCAGGCAAAAGCCTGAATAAATAGATAAACCCTGCAGCATGCCCTGAAGGCTTTTAAATGTGGACTCTGCCAGACTGATGGGGTGAGGGAGTTTGAGAGGACCTTGCCCCTGGGTTCTGTGTTTAGGGCTGTAGGGGGGAGTAGATCAGCTCACCTCGACTTCAGGAGTGGGACAGAGAATGAGTTAACATTTCAGGGATTCATAACTTTAAGCAGCACCTTGGAAGTTCATGTTTTACACCATTAAAATGTGATGCTTCTGTAGGATTTGTAAGGTTTGTTTTTTTGCTGCTAATGGTGTGGCTGTCACAGCACCCAGCCTTTTTCAAACTTTTTTTTCCACCTGAAATAGCAACTTAGCACTTTGGGGAAAAATGTCATCAGACCCAAATATAGAGAGGTGATGACTACTTTGCAAAATCAACATAATTTTAAACTTCAAGCCTGTATGTGGCATTTATGATTGAGTATTAGCATAAAAAGGAAACAAAATAAAGCCCTTATGGTTATTTCCCCTGGTAGGATAGAGTACAGTGTTAAAGTAACAAGAAAATGGACCTCTTAATAGTTGCAACATGAATAAACAGGCAAGTTTGTTTTTCGTTTTGGCTTGATGCCTTCTTGAAGAAAAACTAAAAAAATTGAGCTCAACTCTTTATTAATCATAGTAGCAAAAAAAATTATCACTATCCTATGCTTACCATAAACTGCCTATGGTCCACATTTTCAGTTTTAATTAGGTTTTTTTTTCATGTTGTTGGCTTAGTATCTAGCAGAAGGCAAGGAAGGAATGTAATATGGGAGACCCTTGCTGCACTGATTGAAAAACTCAAATAAAATTTTTATTTGAATAAAATATCATATGGCAATATTATGGTACTTATGCTGAGTGAGGAAATGAAAATTGAGTAATCACTCATTAATGTAAATAAGTCCTTAATGAACTGAGGGGGAAACAACTAAAGTAAGGCAGAAGGAAAGCAAGAAAGGCAATGGAAAGCAGTCCTTGATTATTTAAAGCATGACCTGTTGGATGTGTCAGTGTGGTCAATAGTCTCATGTGCTTTTGAGTGTAGTGGTATGGCTTGTGACAATGCCAGGGAAAGCTAATTAACTGCACACAATTCCTTTAATTTATTCTAATTATGTTAAAAGATAATGCAACTTAGTATCTATCAAATATTTATTGCAATGCAGTCTGCAGATGGAAAAAATATAAATAAGTAGAATAATATTGGGTGTTAAATAAAGAAAATTTAAATCAGAGTGCATTGAAAGTGATAGGAGATTTAGTGATTTTACTTATCTAGGGACAAGTTCTTTGTGGATGGTTGCTGTGCCTTTTGAGGTATTTGTGTGCTTAGTATCTGAAAGGAAATTGAATTTCACTTGATTATTCAGGACCAAATATTTGGTACAAAAGCAGAAAAAAATTGAGACCTTCAATGATTTCTTGACATTCTCAGCAAGTCAGACTGCATGGTATTTGGAGCATGTGTTTAAAAGAAAATAATTCTAGTCTATTACTATTAGAAAACACCTCAATTTTTTAATAAGCAGTTTTCCTTGTGCACATTGCAGGAAGAGCAGCACTTCTTGAGCACCAGAACATGACCACAGTAGGACAAGTACTCCTGGGTTTTGGAAAGTAGAGTTCTAGAGAGGCATTCACAAAAGGCCATTTCTTCCAAAGGCTTAGGATGGAAACAAGAGGTGTAAATATTGAGATGTAGAAACCATAACTCAAAGCTCAGCCTCATTTTTAAGATGAGAGAGAGTAAATCATTGGTAGTAGGAAGAGATGAGCCTTTATTGCTTCCAAAGTGCAAAATGCACTTTTATCAATTGGTGTAAAATGTAATGTGAAGTGACATGTAGTACTTATTTGGCACAAAGAAATGGCAAAATGCTGTCTTGGAATTTCTGAGCAAGCTGGTAAGCAGTTTATTTCTAATTAAGCAATACAGAGTTAGTCATGAAGTGCAAATTATTTTATGGGCTGGCCATATAACTTTTGTGTGGAAGCTGAATTTGGGTACTCCAAATGAGAGAAATATGCTGGAAGCACCAGACAAGTCTTGTCACAGACTTTTGTGCCATCTACTTGTCTTCCTTGTGATCCACAATTCAGTACTGAGGGCTTTCTTTCTTAGAGTTTTGAGCTTTTTTTCAAGTCTTGTTGGGTTTTGTTGGAGCAGTGAAACCTATCTGAGGTGAATTAATTTTGTTGTTGCCTTTAAAGAGTCTCTTGCTATCTCTGCTGAAAGTGTCTGTAGTGTTTTGTTGAAGCAAGAGTTGGATGTGGAAATATGACGTGGTTGTTTGTGGGATATTTTTATTCATAAATCAACAGAGTAACGTTACAATGCTCTTTACAGTACCAAGAGAATTTTTCATTCAGGTAAAATAATTGTGTTTCAAAACATGAATTGTTTTAAATGACCTTAGAAGCTTGAAATGGATTCCATGCTATATTTCTTACCTTGCAAGTGAAAAAGCTTTTCATTGTTCTCAGGAATAGATGGCAAGATTTGGTATCATGCTATAAAAAATGATAGTGATACACTGATTCATATATTAATGCCTTCCATACATTCCTGTCAAATAGGAAGAGAATAATGCATGAATACATGTCTTCAGGTTCAGTTTCAGAACCATTTTCAGAACAAATTCTGATTTGCTTTCATAAATAGCATTGAATATGGTGAGTATCTGCAGATTCTCCATAATATTCTCCAATAATATTTTGAAATGTGTTCAATATTTATTCTAATATTTTGAACTCAATACTCAGTTTTCATAATCCAAACCATACAGTGCTGGTGTTTTTACCTTGTTGTCTGTTTCAGAAGCTTTTGTTGATTCTTTTTTCTTATTTTTCTTTAGAGGATTGTTTTAAATTTTTTCCCTGAAAGCCTGTGTTTTCATAGGCTAAAACCTCCCTCTTCATACTATGCCTCAAATCTACAGGGTTCATGATACTTTAGTTGGAATAGTTCAGCAGAGTGTTGACATGGCCAAAGGTATTTGTAATGAATGTGAGGAAGTAATGGGTGCAATTTGCCTTGTGCTTGCTGTTATTGAAATACTGCACCAGTTTAATCTCACAGGGCTACAGGGTGGTGAATCTGATGGACTTCTCCAGGTTTTGTAGAATATTTTATGTGCAGCATTCAAAAGTGACTTTGGCAGGCAAGGAGAAAATTCATTGAAGCCATTTTTCACATACTCCTTCCTCCCCACCCCTGAATAAAAAATAAAGCCCCAAAAGAACCACAACAACAAACTAAAAACAAACCCCTCAAACAAAAAACCAAACCCCAGTCCAGCAACCATCACAGCCCCCAGTGTTCACCCCAGTTATGTGGAAAGGCATCCTTAAGGTTTTGGTGTCTGCAAAATTGAAGTAGCATTGAACAGGCTGGAAAGAAAGAGAACAAACAAACAGTTCATCTGCACAGGGAGAATGCATCTGTGAGTAAGTAATTTAGTTTATAGTGTGGAAGAAAAAGGTGACTGAGCAGTAATTAGTTTACTGCATTGTTTGTAATAATGTTATATGATTAACAGAGCATAAATGGAAGAAGATGAGTGAGGGATTTTGCATTAGTGCTGTGGATTGCCTCAGCTTTGATATAAACATGAGAGGATTATCTCTTTATTAACGTGTCTGTTGGCAAAAGATGAAATGTTTCTGGTGTTGCTCTGTATGACTTCCAATTTTACAAATAAAGCAATGAAATACTCTTTTTTCCAAGGGTCAAAGTTAGCAAAAGAAGAGCAGAAATCTACTTTCCTGGGCAATGGCACCTGGGTCTGTGACAAGAGAGGAATACTGCTGATGCTTTTTTTTTTTTAAGGTAGTGGCCAGGCTACTGCCCAGCCTAGGAGGAGCAGGGTATTTTCCTATTTCAGGGAGGGCAGAGTGCTGTGGCAAAATGCACTAGGTAAGTAGATTAAAAAGACTTACTGAGAACCAGAACTACAATGCCCCTTCCCTTCATGAAACTTTAAAACATGAATGTGTCTTAGATTCTTTAAAGAGGTTAAAAATTTAAAACTGAAAACTCAGACTTTGACACTTAGTTGATTGTATTTCTTATTTTTCTTTAATGACTCTTGTTTATTGCTAACATTTTCTTCAGAAATTTGCCTATTGTTAGAAAGCTAGATAAAAAAAGGGAATGTGTAATTGGAATGATACTCTATTTAGTGTCTCGTAGAGCTCAATATTATTGAATAGCAAGAAAACTGATTACCTGAGATATTAAAGTGGCTTTGTAAGCTTCCAGCTGAAGAGCCAACAGAGAGGAGAGTCACAAAACCATTCAGGCTGGAAGGGACCAAGCCAACATCCTGCTCAAAGCAGGTCAGCCATCCGAGGATGGAGGCTCATCCGAGCTGTGTCCAGTTGGGTTTTGAAAGCAGCTCAGGATGAAGGTTGCACAACCTCTCTGGGCCTCTGCTTCTCTGCCTAATTATTTTTGTAGTGACTCTTTTCCCCTTGAACCACCAGAATAATTTTTTTCAATTAGTGCCTGCTGTCTCTCATTTTCCTGTTGTGCATCATGACAGACTTCATGATCTTGTCAGCTCCTCAGTACTGGGTATTGCTAGAGAACTACTCTTAGGTCCCTCACAAAGATTTCTATTATTTTTTTTTTCCAAACCCAGCAAGCCAGGGTGCCTCAGTATCTTCTCAAAGGATGGTGCACTGAGTGTTTTTACTTTGTTACTACCATTAATTTGCAAGTTCTGCAGGGTACAGTAATGACTGCAGTCAGTCTGACTAGAGCAAAGAATAATTTCTTGCCTTGAACAACTGGCTGTGCTTCTGTTGACACAGCCCAGGTTTGCTGCACTTCTCTGCATCAAATACTGCTCAGCTTCTCTCTAGTGGTGGGGTTTCATGGTGGAGTGGGTGGCAACAGTGCTCTCTCCCTTGTGACTTCTGCAGAAGGTGGTGAAGGCATCAAGATCAGAGGTTCTTTGTCTTCAAGAGGGGATCCATTCCTTCCCTGAAGAGGAGTAGCTCTGGGCTTAGTCTGAGTACTTGTGTGAGATGTGTGCTTCCCCACACCTTCTCCCTTTCCACATGGGAAATAAGGAAAAGAGTCTCCTAACAGTGAGTTTCATATTGGTCACACAGATATCAAATCTCCCAGCTTTAGGAAATACACTGAATAGCCAGGGAACCATTGGAAATTTCTCTTTAGGAAATTGTAACACCAATATTTTGAGGACAGGAGAGAGTAATGAGTGTGTAAATTAGTAGTCTTGCATAAGAAAAGATAACATGCTAGTTATAGTTCTAACAATAATTTGGTGGTTGTGCCTCTTCCATGCATTAAACTGTGTGATGACTAAGAGTTCTTTTGTACCAGATGGTCTGAAATACATGATACATCATGTGAGAAGGGAAAGTCAATCCATGTACTTGCTTTTAACCTCTGATACAGTAGGTGTTGTGCTTTGGAATGTACCAGGAAGCACCTCTAATGGTGAGGGTGGGTCAGCTCACTGTGCAGCTCTTGTTTGTCCCCATCCTCTTGTGACTTCTGAAATGGAAGTCACTTCTGCAAGGTGTTTTTAGAGTCTTTATAGCAACTTGTAGATGACTGCTGCCAGAGGTACTGCAGAGTTCTGTAAGTTTGGTTACTGAAATTCCCTCAGTTCCTACATGGGATAGTATTAGTGAGGCACACCTGCAAACACATAGAGCACAGCTCTCTTACTGCAACAATAAATTGTGCTGTAATGCAGGCTGAAGAAAGTGGTTTTGGAGTTTTTTAGATACTATTTCTATGGGGTTTAAAGGGTCAAAGGTTGCTTTAACTGAGTGAAAGTATTATGACATTTCACAGAAAAGTGCTTAAGTCTTTTAAAAGTTCATATCATGGATAAATGCCTTTAATGTCCAAGATGTAAATATTCATTCAGACCCTGATCCCTTGACTCTGCAAGGTTGTCACTAAAACTTAGTGCTTCCTGCTAGCCATTTTTCCTTTAAGACTGAAGAGTCTTTTACTGAGCTGTCAAAGCTGCACCATTTTATTTGTTGTGTGTCAAGTGACATTGTATTTCTGTCTTCTTTGTATCACTGTGCAGTGATACATGAAAAACAGCAAAACTTTGGGCTCAGATGTGTTTAATGCAGTTTGTATTCTTGAACTAACTGAAGATGGGGATGAAAAAAACCCAATATGCATAGTTTAGATAATATCTTACCTGCCATTAACTTAACACCTAAGATGACCTAGTGGTTGCTCCACTTGCTCAGTTCAAATGTGGCTCTTGGCATAAAAAACACTTTGTCCTTGGAGTCCTTTATGAACTCATTACATGTCTTGCACTCACCTGACTGAATTTCATGAATTGTGAACTGAGAACTCCCAGATGCTTCAGAGGGAGCTGAAGCATTTGCTTCTTGTCAAGTTGGTGTAGATTCAGGAGGGAATGGGAACCCCAGCTCCAGTGCCATAATAGCTTAGAGTGTAAGGAAGAACCTCACATCTGTTTAACATTTCAGGTGCAGGTAATTTTAAATAGATTTAGGGGAGATGTAAGTGCTAACTCACTTCTGGAGTAAAACACATGAAGTGGGATAACCAGGATCTGTTGGATGAGGTGGAGATGGGTTAATATCTGTTGTATGTCCTAAAAAGGGTGAGCATTTTATTTTTAACTTTGGCTACTCATATGTTCATACTCCATGTAATTGCATGTTGTCTTCTTAAGGGCTTCATAAATGCCAGATACTCCTGAGGAAGAAGAAAAAGCTGTAGAAAAGTCCAGGGTGGGCAGATCCCTCCTGGAGAGGGAAGATGGGTCTCTAGTGAGAAATTACCTGGGTCTTAGGCTGAAGCAGGTAAGGTAAGAAAGGTGTAAATTCTGCCTCTGCCTTGGCATGCAGAACTCCCCTGTTTTGCGTGAATATCCAATGCTGATAATGCAGCTCTGTCCATAGCTCAGGGCATGGTGTCCCTTGGCTTTTGCTGCCCAGCTGCAGCACTGGAGGGTGCCTGGGGGAAGTGCTCAGGCACCTCACTGACTCCTCTCCTGGTTCAATCCTGTGTGCTCTGAGCCTCCTCAGTCCCCTGTGCTGTCTCTAGGCACACCTGCTCACTCTGCTTACCTGCAGCACAAGGCCATGACCAAACTTCAGCCTTTTTTGTTATCCAACTTTAATGCAGTTCTTTATTTGTGCAGCTCTTGTTTAGAGACAGAAAATCTATTAAAATCCCAAGGAAGTAATGAGGGAACTTGTGCTTAAAGGTAAAGCTGGGTGGCTGTGCACAATTAGCTCAGTGCAATACTTGTCTTGTAGAACTGAGTAATGATGAGTCCAATTTGAAGGACTCATTTGCTTCCAAATGCCTTCAGAGACAGAACTATGAGAAAATGTACATCTCTCTGTGCTTGTTTAATGATTATTGAACCCAAATTCACTACCTCTGTTTTGAGGGGAAAAAAAAACATTCCTCCTGGTGAGGTTTCTGCCTTGTCAAATCCAGGTTGATGGAATATTGGATTGTAACAGGAACACAACTATAAGTTCCTGAGCAGAAATATTTTCGTGGCTGTTTTATGTTTGAATGAACTGTTCAGGTTTTTTTTTTTTTTTCCTAGCTGAACCAAAATTTTAATATTCTAACTGTTTTATTTCCTGAATGTGGCTACAGACCAGGTTCCTGGAAGTTCTCTCTCATTCATTAGGACTCTGTGAAGGGCCACCATTTGCATGTGTCAAGTAACTAATTTAGATTTGTTTTATTACATATATGTGACTCTTCTTGGTAAAATCAGCTTGGGAATTTGATGTTGATACTTTTGCTTTTCTTTAAATTTGTGGCACTGTAGAACTGAGAGCAGAAAGAAAAATAAAAGCTTTATGAAAGTTCTTGGTTATATGTCTGTGAAGAGTCTATGTGAATAAATTTATATGACAAAACTAAAACAAATTTTAGTGTTTTTTCTAATGAAGTAGTGTTGGAAAAAACGCTACAAAATCAAATATAAACAACTTACCAGTTTGGTGTCTACTGCAAGCTCTTCCTTGCTTTTTAAGCAGTACACCTCTGTAAAGCTACAATTAAATTTTAGTGCAAACTTAAAAATTATAGGGAAAGGCTCATTGTCATTGCTAGTTATTTTATGGTGTCAAATCTTTAACATTTTTTACAGGTACGGGATGGCTCATTTACTGTTCCTATGGTCCCTTTGTGATGGATCTTTACAGATTTTTAGAATAATTTATGCTCTCGATTAGAAGGATGTTACCAGTTCAGGTTTTTCCTTTGCTATACATCATAAGCTTTGAAATGAGTTGTTTACAATTATGTTTAGTTACAGTTCTAGAGAAGAGTATTTGTGAATTAGCTTGTGATGATATAACATGAAAAGAAAAGCTCTTATTTGATCAGGTAAGGATGCTAGAGAGCTTTGGTTGTGCATCTTTAAAATATGCATTGCTAGAGGTATGCTTTCAGGAACAAGTGTTCTAATGCAGGGTAACATCAGGGACAAATGCAATTCTGTCTTGTAAGCCTTCTAAATTTTGTGGGAGAAATAATGATTGTTGAAAAGCCAGTTAACAGGGAACAATTACAGGCAGCAGGTCTCTCCACTGCACAAGTTCGAGTATCTCTTCCTCTGTGTACCTTGGAACTAAATGAGAGTGCTGGTTTTCAACTCCTTTTCTTGTTTTTCTGTGCAAGGAAAGCTGTGCTGGTTGGGGGCTGGGAGCCAGAGGAGTCCCTCTCTGGATATTTGGGGAGCAGGCACAGCAGAGCTGCCTGCCCTGAAGCTCAGAGACAGGCTAGACTGTCTGTAAAAATGCTTTCCGATCTAGTCTTGATGGGTCCCATCTGAGCAAAGCAGAGCAAGAAGGGAAAGATGACTGACTCACTTACTGGGAGATGTCTGGGGATAAAATTGGGCACTTGTCTGTATTTTATACTTCAGTGACATGCAGAAACACATTTTCAGCTTCCAGCTGCTGCCCTGGTCTGGAGTTGAGGAGTCTGGAGGTTGTTTTAGCCTGATCTACAATCAGAGTATTTCTCCTCACTCCTTCAGGTGTGTTGGCAAATATAAAACTGTAGCGATAATAAAAATGTGTGTGTCTAGTAGACAGTGGAAAAGGAGCAGGGAATGGAGAGGTCCTCACACTATTTTCAACTTCAGTGTATGTTATGAAAGTGAAATGCATTGGGTGTATGTCTGTAGAAATGCTGTAAGCAAATGAAAGGAAGCTATATTCACCACATATTTCTATCCTAATGTTAAAAATGAGAAAAGATAATAGTATATGGCAAATAGTACATGATAGGTGTTCTATGACTATGTAAATGCCAACAGTCCATCCTTTCTCTCCTTTTCCTTGTCCATTTTGATATTGAAGTATCTGTAGCCCTTTAGGCTCCCAGCCAGCCTGTACAGTTGACTGGATTTTGCTGATTGGTACTAACCATCGTATTTTGGTTTCCTGTGCATTTATGCTGGTGAGACTAGCACTATATCATCTGATTTAACTTCCTGTGCTCATGCAGTAGATGTTAATCTGGAACATTTTACTTGTTTCATGGGAAAGAATTTTGCAGAGTGAGACATCTTTCCTTTTCCCTGTCTCCAGTTTTGAGGGTGGAGGGGGGGGGAATAAAGGCAAAAAAAAGACTCATTGAGTGATAGTCCACACATTTGGTAACAAAGTTAGCACATCTCTGATTTGAATCAAATCCTGGTTCATGGCTCTGGATTGTCTGCTGCTCTTTGGATGCAATTTGGAAAGCCATGTAGCTTTCTTTTTACACACTGCTTTGTCAGTAAGCAGGTGGCTTCACTGACAGCTTTGTTTGTGGGAATGCAATCAGGCCTGAAGGAATGTGGGAAAGCCACAAGAGAAGATTTCTTGTCATCTGTCAAGACTTGTCAAAGTAAAATTAGCAAGTGGAGAGAAATATGGAATTATTTATATTTAGCCAAAAGAATGAAATGCAAAAAAAATGGAAGATGTATTGATATATATAAAGGCACAAATAGGAAGATGGGTATATTTCTGCAAAGCACTGAGGGAAGGAAGATGTGAAGTGAAGCTTGTAACTGGCTCACAAAGCCATCTGCTGACAGGGAAGGCTTTCTTCCAAGATCAACTAATGCCAAGTGTCCTTGAAAATACCTATATGTTGTCTTCATGGATTCAGAATGACAGAAAGGCTGTTTCTTTAAAATTACACAAACTAGGATAATAAAGCTTTCAGTGATGCCAGTATTGAAGTGGGAAGTTCTCCACAGGCTTCTGTCAGGACAAACTCACTAAAATCAGGGTAGAATAAGGCAAGTAGTCTAGGTTATCACTGCTGCCTTTTTAATATTTTGGAGATATGATATTAATGGGAATCTACATAGGAATTGTAAAGAAAAAAACACAAAAATATTAAAATAAAGGGACACTGCCAGGAGTACCGAGGTGTTCTTGAGCTGATTGCAAGATAGTGTCTTAAGCCTGAGCCCTTACTTTGATTCTGCTTTCTTACCTTTGTTTCATATCCTTGCAGGTTTTTTTTTAACAAAAAGTAATTTTTATGGAATGACTTAATGTGCCCAGGTAAAACATTGAAGTTTAGCATATAAGCCTGGCCCAGACAGGACACTTTTGGCTATCCTGTGGAATTGCTGTCATGCTGTGGAGAATTGAGTGAACACTGCCAACTATTGGTAGATAAATTGAGAGCATTACTCCCACAACATGTGTATTAACATGCCATATGCCAGGAGCTAACATATTTAAGCTTAGAAAATTGCCATAGAAGATGAGAGAAAATACAGTAAGAGGTGTTACCAACTGCATTATTGCCTAAGCTACATAAATCTTAGAAGTCAATATTTTATTCAGTGTAATTCCACATGATGCAATTAAAAGTAACAGGAGGAAGAAAATATTTCTATACATAGGAAGCTTCTGGTTAAGACTGGTGGCACAGGACACCTGTACTGCAGTTTGGAAGTGACAGTGCACTCTAAATGGAATAACTGTGGGAACAGATGCTCACACATTAAGCTCTCAGCCTTACACACAGTTGAAGTTTACTTTCAGGCTTGGGAAGTTTATTTTCAGGCCTGCAGGGAATCTCAATGGGCTGTGTGACAAGTGGTCACCTTGCAGGAAGCAGAATAAATTTACATTTTACTTCTATTAATTCCAGATGATTTATTTATTTTTTCTTTTGATTGTGGAATGGAAGTTGATGTAATGATCATAGAGGACACCACTTGTGAAAACAAAACACTTCTGTTTATCAGCTGTCTTCATGTTCCTCACTTGCAAACTGGAAAAGATCCCATCTTTTGGGATGAAAGTGGAATGAATTTTCCTCCACAGATTTTTTTCTGCCTGATTTCTATTTATGACTAACCAGGAATGCACTTTTGATCTGCCTTTCTGCTCTTTTGCTTATTGGAATTAGAAAATAGTCATATAAACTATTCTTATGGATGCTTCTGTGCATGTAGGTTATATTCAACAGGTTTAGTTTTGAGCCACTGTTTTCAGACCTAGTGTCAGTTCAAATTTATCAAAGTTATTTGAGTTGCTCTAGATTAATCTGATGGAGTTCACAGTGATTTAGAACTGACATATGCAGCTTTGTTGGTGGCTTCAGAAATCTTAATTTTTCTCAAATAGCCAGGGCTAAAAAAGAGGTCAGTGACTTCCACAAGTGAGAAGTGTTTGATTGGATAGCTGAACATTTTCTTTATGTGGAGACAAGAAGATATGGCAATACTGAAGATGAGAATGAACCAGTGTAAAATATCTTGAATTACAGGCTCATGAAGAGAAGATAATTAGTGGAGTAAACTTCTCAGTGAACTTGGCCCATTAACAAATGAAAATTTGCTGAAGAAATGAATAACAATCCTGTAATGATAAATCCTACTGTACCCTGAGCACAAGAAATGCTTTCCTCTAAAATCCTATTGTATATAGGTAGAGGAATTGCAAAAGAGTTGCATGAAATATTTTTTTTCTGAAGGGAAAAAAACTTAGAACAAATCACAAATGCAAGAGACTGCTGAAAGTCAAGTAGCAAAATTTCATTTGCAAATCTGATATCTGTGTACCTTATAACATCTTTACAATTTATGGTGCCTTTATAATTACAAATATTAGTATCATTTGGAGGAGTTTGAGGCAGAGTTCAGGGACAGGGATGTGAGATAAAACCAGCCACAATTTCTTGGTAGTCTTTTTCCAGTGAAATGGTGTGCACTGCTTCCATCTCGCTGTACCAATTAATGAATTTTGTAAAACACTCTGACATACTCTGGAAATCTGCAAGTCAGGAGGCTTATATATCTCACATGAAAATATTTTGCAGATGTTGCTGACAAAATTAAATATTCTTTCCCATTTCTGAAACATGTTTGTAGATGCTTTCATTAGATCATTTTTTTCCCTGGGAATTTAATTTCCTTTAAGACTTGAGTTCTACATAGTTAGATATATTCTGCAGGCCATTAAAATATCTAGCAGTTAAAATGGATTATGAGCTTCTATTCTTAGAATGACTAGAGTAAATGTACTCTTTGCTGTCTTCTCTTAACCTGAATGATGGTAAGTACTTATTTTTGTTCTGGGATCATTACTCATCACTGGTTCTGTCACCTCACCCCTGGCATTTATATGGAATCAAACAGATAAATAATAAGTGTATATTTAGTGAAGACATTAATAAAAATTTCATTTCCTATAGATGAGCAGCTCATCCTGCAGCTCAATTTCAGTTTCTTGTAGTGAGTTCTGTTAGGCTTTCAGCTTCTCTTTCCTCCTTTCCTTAAAAACAAAACCCACCAAACTGACTTCAGAACAAATACACAAGAGTTAAACTGCTGTGATGCTGCTACCAGCAGAATTTTAAGTCTTGTAGTATTGCTAAGTATTAAGAGCTTAGCTTTGTCAGTCCTTTCTTCATTCCAATGTAGATTTTAGTTTTATTCTAGGTCCTCAGTAGCTTTTACACACAGCAGTTTGTGTTTTTCCTTAGCACCCTCGATGTGCTAAAGAGCATTTGTTCTGTAGGACCTCTCTCACTTACACTGAATGGCACTTTCAGTTCAGCTCTGCTTTTGTTCTGTAAGGCCCAAAAACCTATTTCTCACATTCAGTACCTGCATTTAAATGTGTAGAATTTTATTTCCTTTTCTTGGAGCCCATATCTGAGAGTATATCTGTATGAATTTGCAGCCACCAAAAGCAGAGTTCAGTGTTTTTGACAAGAATTAAAAAAAAAAAAAAAAAAAAATCAAAGGGACCTGGTGCTCTGATTACAATACAGGTTTTCCATTACAAATTGTGTTTCTTGGGGAGGAATAGAGACTGTGTCATTTTAACACAGGTTGCTTGTACATCTTCCTTAGAGATTTTAGCAGTGTGTTACTTCTCTGCTTAGATCAGTTTTTTTAGACAAAGTACCATAGAGGATTATAGGATAATTCAGTCCAATCATTTTAGTTTTCAAGTTAAATCATTAAAGTTAACACCCTTGCAGGCTTTATTTTAATGTGATAAGTATTTATGGGTATTTTGTTAAATTAAAAGCTTGATTTGTCACTATCTTCTAACATTTATTCTCTTTAGTTTTTATTTTGAAATTCAAATACGTAGTAGAGGGACTTTTGTGTTATGGTGATTTTTTTTTTTTTTTTTTTTTTTCCTTCTGTGAAAGAGCTACTGTAAAAAAACACTGAGGATATCTAAGCTGTATTGTAACCTCATGTTGATAACTAAAATTTATTTTTAAATATGGAATTTTCTGTAGTTGCAGTGGGTAGAATGATGTTATGATGCCTAGGAACAGTAATATGCATTATTTCCACTGAACCTTCCTTGTCATCTTTTTGTTTGCTTTTTCAGCTTTGGGATGGGGTCTTTCTGGAGTTCTTCCTGTTTAGCTGCAGCATTTGATTTGGAAAGGCTTGGAATCCTTTTCCATTTTTTTTTTTTTTCTTTTTCAGGTCATGGATGAAGATGTTGATAGAAACCAGTAGCTAGGGAATGTCTCTGACTTGGCCTCACCCTGCACAGCAGTGGTTAAGCATTATTATTTGCTTTTATTCCTTGGATTAGCACTCAGAAATGGCTGTTTCCTCCAGTCTAGTGGGACTTTTCTTTTTACAGTAATGTTTCAAATTGCAGCTGTGCTATGTTCATGGAATCCCTTCCCTCACGTGCTGTTAGGCATTGCCATAGAGTTTTCAGGACTAGCAGGCTTCCCTCACAGAAATATCCTGCACTTTCATACTAAACTGTTTGAGTTTACTGAGTTATTTTATCATAGATGTTATCTTGCTAGAGATGCAATTCCAACTTGCCAGGCTGTCTGAACCCCTTGTAGACCTTTCATGCTTCTGAAATTTTCTTGGGAAAAGATATCAGTTCTTTAGCAGGGTGACTGTGATGACAGTTTGTATAGCAAGGGAAAAAGCACAAAAATGAGATGTTGAAAGGACAATAAATCCTGGTTATTTTGGAAGGGGTGGTCAGATTTAAATGATGATGAACTCAAACTTTATGTGCCTCCTCACTGGACTCTGTCCCTTGAGCTGACTTAAACCAATCATCTCTGAATTTTTAAGTTTTTTTTATACTGCAGACTGTTTGGAAGAAAAGAGGATAACATGGAAGTTTAGTGTGAATGTCAATCCTTTTTGAGATTGCTCTGAAAAGAATTTGAGAGATTCTTCATTAGAATACAGAAGTCCAAAAGAACCTGTATTTGACTGTGGATTTATTTTACTGCTCTTGAAAGCTTTGTCAAGCTTTGTTACCCCTTTTTTTTTTATTTCTTTCTTATCATTTCAGGGAAGTACAACACTTTTCCTATTTCTGTCTCCTTTGTTAATTACAAAAACAAACAAAAAACCCCAAACAAAAACCAAACCAACCCCCCAAGCTCTGTGGTACTTCTCCTTAAAAGAAGTTTTGTGGTGTCTGTACAGGAAGCTTATTTAGGATTACATTCTTTTCCAGTCTATTCACTTTTGAGCTCTCTCCCAGGGGAAGCTTAGCCTCAGGCATTTATGGCACTGATACTGTGCTATGTGACATAGGGGAATTTCCCCCCCCTAACATTAATCCAGCTCTTAGGATAGAGGAGCCTGGGGTTTGCAGCAGTGCCTCATCCCCTGGTGGTTCTGGAGTTCAGTTTTGCATTGGAACCTTCCAGGTGTAGGAGCACTGCAGGTCTGTACAAAACCTCTGGAGCTGCACTTTCTGTGCAGTTTGGGCAGCCCCCAGCCTCCCTCCAGGTGATCTGGTTCAATCTGCTAGAATCAAATGCTTCTTTTATCATTGTGCTCTCAGTAATTCTCCAGTGCAGCAGTGTTTTAACATTAAATGGTGATCTGTGCTCTCATGCTTCCATCACACAAACAATGTGTTGAAATGTCTGGAAGGTGGTCAAATTTGCTTTGCAAATGTGTGGTGAAAAGGAAAAAGTAAAATTTTTGTATTAGAATATATCAAGTATAGCTATTTTTTTGTAAGTAGGTTTTCCTTAGCTTTTACAAAGTGTATTTCATTATGTGTAGGTTTGGCAGATGTTTAAAGATTTTTAAGTATGATGAGCACTTGGATAGATATTCCTGAAACAGAACTGTGCTTATGGATGTGACCATATTCTCAGCACTGGCCATACTCAAGTGCACTGTCTCAGAAGCATTCAGCTGCATTTGCTGTCATTAGCATCCACAAACTTAGCAACAGAAACATACTTGAGTTTTGCACTGGTATTAGCAAAATGAAAAACCAGTGCCTGGAAGGCTTTGCTATTCAACCTGAGCACTCAGTGAATATTGAGCATGTAATTAACTCCTACACTTGTATCAGTTGTCTGGATTTCAGTGTGCTCAGGCAAGATCTCACCTGGGTCAGAAATGTGCCCAAACAGCAAGGTTTTCTTGGACTTTTCTGATCTTGAGTCTCTTGACAGAAAAGCAGACGTCAAGTTCTTTCATGATGCACAATGGTCTGAAAGGAAAGAAGTGATACTTGGATATTTCACTATAAACAAAGTCCTTAAAGCATTTTCTCAGGAGTGGTTCACAATCTGTAAGTGTTGATCTCTACTAGTGAGCTTTCAAAACCATACAAAGAAGTTTTGTGCCTCCTAAATGTTATTTTGGTTCAGATCTTAGCATTAACATCAAAAAAATCTGAGCTTTTCATTGCAGATAGTTTCAAAAGGGCTCTTTGGTTCAAGTGTCTATTGAAGTCATAGCAAGTTTTATTGGTCTGTAAAGTGAGGAAGGCTTGCAGGTTAAACATTTAGTTTGAGTTTAGCTGGGTTTGACATTTCTGCTATATTGCACAGAAGCACACTGAGTTTGAAAAGCAAACCATGCTGGGGCTGCACTGAATCATGGTCTTATGTTATATAACATGAAAAAACCTGGAACTCCACGGGAACCTCAGCCTGTGGTCTCTATTCTACCTCAGAACTTTACAAATTGCAGAAGCCCTTCACTTTAGGGTTTGTTTTTTTGTTTTGGTTTTTTGTTGTTTGTTTTGGTTTTTTTTGTTTTTTTGTTTTTTTGTTTGGTTTTTTTTTTGTTTTGTTTTGTTTTTTTTTTTTTTTAATAGCAGATGCAGGAAAGAAAGGCTTGCTGTCTCTGGAACTATTTCTCCTCCTTTGTAAAAGCTTTCAGAGCCATTGAGCATGGCATTTGAACAACAGAATTATTAGGCAATTATCTCAGTAATAGCCTTAGTGAAAATGATGGGGTTTTCCTTTTATAAATGGAAATTTCATTATGGATGTAGGTGAGTGAAGTAGGAACATCCAAAGCAGTGTTAGGATAAGGATGGTCTTACATTTCTTATCTACTCCCATCTCCTAGGGATTCTGTAAATCTGAGAAAACCTTTAGGATTTGGGAGCCAAATTACTGTTCCTGAAACAAGGCCTTTGAAAGAACTTGGACTGATTGTCATAGTAATTTGTGTCAAACTGCTCCCACATATTTGAGTTATAACTATTTCTCCAATTCTTCAATCTATCCAAGTGTAAAATGGGGAGTAATTCAGGCTGGAAAAGCATGTGTGAGATTGGAAATAGTTCTTCTTAGGCAAGTTTCCTAGGGGCTTTTCCTCTTATGACTGATATTTGTGTCTGTTTTTTTTATTTTTTTTAAATATTTCAAACTTACATAATCATGATAGAGGTTCAGAAAATGTGTCCTTTTTACAGATGGCCCTCAGGTATTGCTGCCACTGAAATGGTTAATCTGATGGTCTTGTTGAGAAGGCAGCTGTCAGGACCAGGACAAAAATTCCTCTTTCCAATGACATGGTCTCCGCATGCAGCATTAACTTGGGATGTTAAAACAGATTTGTCAACAGCCTGTAACATCATTTAACCTGAAGATAACATGCTAACAACACCTTTTGTCCTGAGTGAGCTGCATTATGAGATGAAGCCAACTTATATTCTGAGTACACAAAGCACAGATAAGAGTAACTAAAGTGCAATTCAGGCTTTACAGATTGTGTCTTGAAGAAAAACTACAATATTACTTGAAATTTCAACTTAAATTTTATCTTTTAAAAGTACTGGTTGAGCTGGAAATGCCCAAGGCTGGTTGAGCTGGAAATGCCCAAGGCTTCCTAATTCTTTGATTAGAGAATTTTCTCTCATTTGTTTACCATGCTTTTTAGTTCTTCCTCATATTTCTCAAAGAAAAAGGTATGTTAATACCTAGGCGCAGTAATAACTTTTTTCCCTTGTATCTGAAGTGACTATGGGCAATTCATTCCATTCTGTTACATCCTGAAACTTAAATGCCTTTTTTAAGGTCTGTAGAAAGCAATTATAAAGCTGGTAACTTTGAACTATTGAACTGCATGCCCCAGTGCTGTTGGCAATACTAAAAACGGGAATATTAGATTAAATTTTTTCAAGCAGAAAGTTCTAATAACGCAAGTAATAATATTCATTAACTTCTATTTACACCATTTTTATCTGAATCCACATTGTATGTTTGTTTTATATTTTTTTTCCCTAGAAAACCATTAAAGCCTTAGCTGAAGGCCTGTTTCACAGTGTACAAACCGTGGCTGAATGATCAGAGGGGGCACTGCAGGGTTTAATTGGAAGGGGTGGGGCACTGAGCATTGCTGGGTGGGCTGGCAGTGACAAGGCTGTGCTCTGTCACAGCACAAAAGCCAGCACAGCACATCCCTGGAAGGATGCAGGGATGAGGCATCCCAGCCTTGCTGGGGCTGCCTGAGCTTGTGCAGGAGGAGATGAGTGGTCCTTCAGCTACCCAAGGTGTGGCAGCCAGGTTGCTCAGATGATGAAAAACAGGGTTTATGTCATGAGAGATAAAATCTATCAAAGAGGGTAGT
The DNA here is from genome assembly GCA_030060385.1 of Muscicapa striata striata. Lineage (NCBI taxonomy): Eukaryota > Metazoa > Chordata > Aves > Passeriformes > Muscicapidae > Muscicapa > Muscicapa striata. The sequence goes on along the minus strand of JAREIS010000033.1, from coordinate 3,502,452 downwards.
GAAAATGACAGCTTGAGAGTTATTTCAGGAAGTTCTGGACTTCCCAAGTTGTTGGAGTGTGTGAGCAGTCTGGTTTCTGTTCAGTGCAAAGTGCTCAGGTCTGTCCTGGAATGAGTTAAAACCTTTCTGAGTGCCAGGGCTTTGGGCATGGTGCCTGCCAGGAAAGTCTCTCTGCTCAGGAACTGATAACAGTGCAGGGCTTGCAAAAGGGAAGACAAAAGACTTAAATGCTGCTTTCTTGGCATCCTTTAAGAGAAAGCAGCAGGGGAAGAAGAGCAGCACTGCAGATGTGAGCAGAGATAGGGGTATCCAGGTGAAACCTGCAGCTCCTTTATTAGCAGAAGCCGTTGTGTACATTGTATAGCTGCATGAAAAGAGTGAGTACCATGGTACCGAGATGTGATCTTATTAATTTTGCTTTCTTAATAGGTTGGTTAGAAAATGGCTCATGCTTTTTGCTTGGCTACTTAGCACCAGTATTGTCACGGCTTAGGTTGCTCACAGTAATGGAGATTCATGTGGGATAAAGTAAATGAAGCTGCTTTTCACTGCCATTATCATTATTAAAAAGGCTTTTCAGTGATCCTGCTATCAGTGCTAGAGATCAGCACACCCCTAAGAAGTGATCAAAGCAAAATGTCCTGGAGAACTATCTGACCAAAGCACTCTTCTATTAACTGCTAATAAAAAAAAAAAAAAAAAAGTTTAGAATTGTCATTAGTAAGGCTCCTGCATTAATAATGGTATTATAACTTACTGTGATTTTTTTCTTTTCCCCCCTCATTCTTTTTTGAATTTCTTTTTCTCCTGACTTTAGTGATTATAGTTGCTGCAGTTATAGCTACAGCCATGTCACTTGGTAGCTGTGCTTGTTCTGGTTCCAACAATGCTCACAGATTTCTTGCCCACAAGGAGTGCTTGCAAGATTGCTTCAGACTGCAGATGATATCACTGTCTTGCTTTTATGCATCAAAGGCTGTATTTTTTTTAATCAGGCATGACAACATTGAGAGGTGCAATTCTCTGGTTTAGGTGGTGTCATTTAAAAACAAAAAAATCACATAGCCAGAGCCTGGTTAGGTTTTTTTTTTTTTTTTTTTTTTTTTTTTTTTTGTAGTTTTTGGTTTGGTTTGTTTTTTGTTTTGTTTTTGGTTTTTTTTGTTTTGTTTTTGTTTTATTTAATTTTTTTTTGTGCCTCTAGATGACAAAGCCTCTCAATGTGAAAGGTGTCTGAGGTATGCCATTTATTGTCATATTTCTATTCATTTGTTTGATGCTGTGCTAAAAACTTGCTTCCATATCATGGCATACTGCACTATTTTTGTGACCTTTAATGCACAGTTTCTGGGCAATTGCTGCATGGGTGGCTTTGCTGCACTTCTAATGCCTTGTGGTGTGCTGCATTTCTGGGTGTGTGAGCTTGCTGGCCACTTGTCTGACTCACACGTGCTCAACAAGGGCTGGCAAATACTGTGGGTTTTGTCTGATGCCTGATCAGTTGTTATTTTTCATGGTTTTTGCTTTGGGATCAGCCCCATTGAGATTTCATCCTTCACTGTCATCTCCATCTGTGAAAATAGTCTTTTCCTGTCAAACATGCCCAGGTTCCTCACCCATTCACTGCCTCAGGGAGGCTCTGTCTTTCTTTTTAGACTTTTTTTCTTTTCTCCCTCCATGGAGTTACTTTACTTTGGGAAGCAATAGGTTTCAACCAGCTCTCCAGCTGTCTTGCTTTTTTAACTAGTGCTGGAAAATAACCATCTGTCTGGCTGCAGCCTCTTCACCTGGATATGCCAGCAACCAAGTTCCTTATTTCAAACTAGATGAACAGCAGATTTCTTCACTTATTACTCAAGCCATCACTGGGTTTTGTCTGTTTGACCAGTTTCTTTTGTTCTTTAACACTATGTATTTTCATAAAATAGACTGTTAGCAGTAACAGAAATGGAATCAAAAGAGAAGAAATCTCAGACCTTGGGATTCAAGCCTGAGATTTCTCTAAGTAGCTTTGCTAAGGAGGAGCAATCATTTATTTTTATACCTGTTCTTCAGAGACACTGCATCCTGCTGTGCCTAGCTATTATGTGATAGTCACAAATAAGTCAGGGAAGAAAATTCCTGCAGCTTGTCTTAAGGAAAGGCTGGATCAAACCTTATTTTTATTTGAAAATGCAAGCAGAAGGGTTGTGTGATGATGTGACAGCAAAAGTGATGTCTGAAAATTGTCATGGCAGATGTAGGAGAAATGGATGTGAGAGTTCTTGGGAAAAATATTGTGGGAAGCAAAAGATGTAGGGGAGATTATGCTGAGTAAAAAATGGGACGTTTTAGTGAAGAGGGTGTTTGGTGTTGAGTTTATACTTTTCTCAAAGAATTGAGCTTGGAGAAAATGTTTGTGGCTCATTCAGAAAGTCACTCTTGCCAGGCTGGGGGCAAGTCAGAGCTTCCCATTCTTGTACCATGACCACCAATGATTTGTAAACCTCCAGCTCTAATAAATGTGCAACTTTCTGGCATAATCTATCCTCCTATCCCTTCATATTGTGCCTATTGAAAGAGAAGGGAGACTGAGTATTAATTGCATTTGGTTTTGGAAATTTTATTATATTCCCTAAATCCTAGTGGGATAAAAATGGAGGACTGGTGATTAAATGGAAGGAAGACATGACAGTGAGGCTGTACTGGAGTTATTTCTAGGGTTAATATACTCTGAAAGTGCAGTTGAACAACAGGAAACAATAGCTGAGTAATAGAGGGAACTTTTGTTGCAGAATCCCACAGAAGTAGCTTTTTAGATTCAGAAAAATGGGTGCCAAGGGCTTGGTGTTTGCTGTGGAAATGGAACTGGTGTCCCAATTTGTTAGAAATGCTGAGATAAGAAAAAAAAATCTATTGGCTGCAGCTTGATGTCTTACTAAGGATCTCAGAAGATGAAATAAAGGATTTCAATATGTGAATTTTCAGATGCACAAGCGTTTTCACTGGGTTCTGCAGGTTTGCTCACTTGACATACCTTTGAAGTTAATAGGTTCTGTCTGTGGAATAAAGCATAAGAGTACAGCATCCAGGAGACCTTCAGAGAATAGATAGAAAACAACTGATAAATCCCAAAGAGACTTGAAAAGACAATTGGCACAGACAGCAGTACAACTATTGCCCAGTTGCTCTATCCTATGGTTGAAGATCTGCTATCTGTCTCTTGTGAGCAGCATATTAATTTTCAAATAATGGTAATAACATAACATCTGCAAAACATATTTAGAGTTCAAGAGGGAAGGGGGGGGGAAAGACTCTCCCCTAGAAATTAGGGAATAGAAGCTAATATCTAAACAGTAAGTTGGAAAGGAGTTTAGGAGCTGGATGAAGAAGAACATTCAAAAATCATGTTTCTAAAAATAACTTTGTTTTTACTGGGTTTGCCAAATGGATAAGTTGTTATTTTGGCTTGTGAATGTATGACAAACCAAATTGAAGTTTTAGGCAAGTGGTCCACAGGTTAAGTTCTGTGTAGAGTCCTATGAAGAATTATGTTGTATTTTTATAAACTTCCATTATAATTAGTTCAAATTTTAACTCCTATGCATAACAGGTTTTCTACCTTGGGGGTTTTAAGTGTGGCCAGCTATTTCTGTCTCAGTTTTTTTCATTCCATCATTGTGTATGGTGATACATAGGACCCAATTTGCACTAGTTTGCCCTGGGAAATCATGAAATGAATTGTGGACCTACAGCAGCTCCTTTTGTTTCTTTCTTCCATTACCCTTTATAATTAAACCCTGAGATACTCTTGAGTGAAACACAAATATTTAAGTCTGTTCCATCCATCCATCCACATATCTCCCTCACTGACTGCTCAATTATTGTTTTACAGGAAGGAAGGAAAAATCAGTCTTCTCCACCAATAAGGGCTGCTCAGTTTGCAAGTTTAGGATTTAAGGTGTCATGGTCCCACTATATTCAGTTCTAGTGGTCATGCATTTTTTAATTTTTTTTTAATAAATCGATTTTGAGTTTTTGCTGGGTTATTTCTTACATATTTCAAGTTCCTTACCAATGCTAAGACAATTCAACTTCATTTCTACCATCAAGAACTGCTGGGAGTATAAAATAGGATATAAGAATCATTCTGTCTTGAAACTTGGCTAATATGTATTCATAACCAAATGCTCCCAGGCCTTGGTCACATCTCATTAAAGCTATGGTTGCATAATAAAGTTGCACACTACTCTAGTAAGGATCAGGGATGTCACTCAGCAAAATATTCTTGCAGCAGCACTTCACAGTTGCCCTCATCTCCATTTCAAAAGGGCCTGGCTTTTTCCCCAGAGAGCTGGAAGGGAAATGCAGCAGTGTAATCCAACAAAATATTGTGTTTTGGAACAAATACAATAGTACCTGATAAATGCTTCAAGGAGAAAAACACTTCTAGGTTTCCAAACTTCAGGTGACTCTTATCTACCCTTACTAGCAACAGCAAATTTGCATCTTGAGAAGTTGAATTTGGGGTCTTGGCCATGAACCTTTCAGCTGTACAAGATAGTTCAGCTTCAAAAGGATTTTTTTTTTTTAAGAACACTAGATAAGATTTTCACTGTTTTATCTTTATAGTATTTATAATTCAAATAGTAATGTTCAGAAAAAGGATTTATCTTTGATGGGATGTTACCATTAGGAGAAAGTGGTAACAATGGGCTTTTGATCAATGAGCTTTATTTACTTTTCTTTTTTTTGCTGTGCCAGCCAGAGACCTGAAGGCTAACAGAATATATATGTTAAATATATGCTTAAAATGCATCAAACATGATCTTGCCAGGCTACAGTGTAGTATTAAGCAAGGTATGTGGTGCTGTGGTTCATTGAGCTCTAATTATTTGAAATGGTTATTGATTGGACAAAATAAGACTCTGCTCTGGTTCTGTTAATAAATATTGGAGATTATGGGTTCAGTTGTTAAACAAGCTCTTTAAATGATTCTTGTCAGGTCCAGATAGGTAATTAAGGGAACTGAATCATTTCCAGGCATGATGGCAAAAGGAAGAAGCATCTTGGTGAGGGGTGGATGACTGGGAAAATCTGACCTTTCTGAGGGACATATCAAGAGAGTTCCACTGACTTCAGTGATACTGAACAGGTTTTGCATCTGTTTCAGGTAGAGATTTATCAGCAATCACTAAAATAATTTGATTTGCTAAACTACTTTCTTCCTTTCTCAGATTATTTTTTCTCTCTCCATGTGTGAGTATAAATCACTACAGGTCAAGTGCAACTTGACTTGCATTTGATTCTGATTCAAGGATAGAGTTCCATTTTTCTCATGGTTTTGCCTCTTAATGAACCTATTGCCTTTTATTTATTTATTTATTTATTTTTTAATAACCCTTTCTTGAGTAACTTGAACATACTGCCCTGCTTCTTTCTCAAACTAATGAATTAGTTGGCAGAATTTTTGCATTGACACATGACCAAGAACTCTCTGTTGCTACAGTCTGGAAACACTGGGACAGTTTGTTACAGATACTTTAGGGTGGTGGAAATGTAGCTCAATATTAACATGAAGTAGGCATTTAGAAATGAAATATCACTGACATTCCAGTAGCTGGGCCTTACTATAGAAACCACTGAGCATCTCTCTTAACCTGAATCACTCTGTGCTGCTGTGCTGTGCAGAGGCTCAGGCAGATAAACCTTCATTTAACTTGTATTTTTGCCTTTAAAATAATTACTCTAATGATCTGTGATGTGCTGTCGTACTTGGACTCCATACACCATTTTTTGAACCAGAGTATTTATGTTTCATTCTAAACCCCTTGTTGAATAAAGAGGATTAATGTTTGGGGATTTAATAGTCTCCAGTTTAGCTGAACTCGGTAAATCTGTCTCTGGGCTGACAAAGCATTTGAGTGCCAACTATTCTGGGACAGACAGAGTAATGACAGCATTGGATCTTTTCTCTTTATTATTGAGGAAGAACTGAAGAATTTAAATAGACAATGCAAAATCTTAACTGAATTATTAAAATAATTTGCTGTTGATGTGCGCAACAAATATCACTCTAATGAAGTTTGCAAGCAATTTTAATGGAAGAAAAACTAACTAATGCCAGCAAGCTTTTTGATGTGAGAGTCATTCTATGAACAAGATGACATAAACTTCATTAAAGAGAATGAGCACAGAAATGTTTTTATGCAGGAAAAAATTCCCCATAGAGCAGTGATAATCATAAGCCAAAACTGCAGAAATTAGTAAGTTATATCACCTTATAAATTGGTTCTTCAAACTCTGTGCACCAGATCCTTCAGCCACCATTGAGCTGGGGATTAACAGGGAAATTCAAATAACAGGAGAAATAAGCACAACTGAACATGTGGCCAGTTGTGTTGGGACCATAATATAAAAATTATTTTGGACAGGATTTTTTATAAACTCACTCCCATAAGTGTGGGATTAACCAACAGGCAATTCCTCAGTGGTCACTGTGATGCATTAACATCCCTTTGTTGACTACAATGGGTTTGGAATGGAGTATTGTTATTGCATGCATTTCAGAGCAAAAACAAATATATGAAGGTGCAGACCACTTTTACACAAGGTGATGTTTGAAAAGCAGTTGTTTTACTTTTTGTGATTAATTCTTTTGTCAGTTTACTTGACTTGTTACATATTTGCCTTGGTTGTCTGATGCATAATTGTGGAGTGCAGATGAATATGTTCACACTATGATGATCCAAACTCACACCAATATAAGGCTTGCATTGGTTTAAAATTAGAGGAAAAGCTATTTTAAGTGTTTCTGTAACAGAGCTGTTTTGTTTATTTCTGTAGAGTTTGAATTGCTAGTCTTGCAAACATCAGTGGCTGCTGATAACTGACATTAAATGCTACCTTCAGGAAATATCTTCAAAGAAAGATGCATAAGAAATAATAATTACATAGGCCCAAAAGTGCATAGTTTTTTTCCTGATATTAAGTCAAGGGAGAATAATGGCTTCATGCTCTGCACAGAAAAAAAGAAATGAGCAGGAAACTTTGCTATTAACTTAGATGGTGCCAATCTTACCTAATTTTAGAGGCTTGTTCAACAAACAGTAAAGCTAAGATTTTTTTTTTATTGTCTTGTTATCTCTATCTAAAAATAATCTGGCATTTGTATGAACTTGCTGAATTTAGTTCTGCAGTAGCCACACATCCTGTCGCAGAAACTTGGGAATTTGAGACTGTTTCAAATTCAGATTGCCACACCTCCTTTTAAAAAATGACTGGGGTTCTGGTAGACTTGTAAGAATTTTGAGGTAAGGAAATACAAAGTCCTGGGCCTCCAAGCAGACTTGATTTCCTTGTTCATTGGCATCAGTAGTAAGAGTTACAATCCGCAGACTAAGTATGTTGTGGTGGTATAAACCTAATGGCACCTCATTTTGCTAAGTACATACCAAAACTGTAAAAATAAAGGGATAATTCACACAACTGTCAAGTGCCTCATAAAATGGGTAGTAGAGAAGCTGTAGAAAAGCCAGACAAATATTATCCAGCCCAAAAAAAAAAAAAAAAAAAAAGCTGAATGATGAATTTTTTTGAGGCTTGAGAAGTGCAGTTCCCAGGCTCTTCCATAATCCTTCCTCACTCTCTGTGATTCATCTGAAATTCTGCAAAAGGAAGAAAAATATTATGGTAGTAAGCATGCATTTCCTTACATGGGAGATGCAATTTTAGCTGGGCTTTCAGTGAATAAATTCTTTTTAATAGTTTAACTTAAAGACACTGTAATTATGGTGGTTGGTCTTGTCAACAGTGATAGGATTGAATTGGAAGCTCCATAAAATTTCTCAGTACATTGAATTGAAGAGAAGATTCAATAGCATTAATGCCATACACCTGCAGGAATTAAACAGAACTTTTGCTTTCCACAGGTGCTGCAATATGATCTTTGAGAAGTGTGGGGGATTTTGTGAATTTCGTTCCTCAGCCATTTCACTAATTATGACCATGCTGAATAAGCTTTTCTAGAGTTCATCTGGAAGTTAATTTCTGTTACTTGCTCTGTTTTGACTACCTGTCTTTTTATTTCCCAGCTGTTTAGTTCAGGAAATTGACTTACAGTGAGAGGCAGATAAGGGGAAAAAAAACATTTTTGTTTTTCTTCATAATGGATGCATCTGAAGCTAAACAGAAATTAGGTGTTTCAACTGATGTAGCTTTAGAAGTTTATGTACTGGATATCTCTGGTTGTCTAAATGTGCCAGCTGTTGACAAGAAACACAATTTTGGAGCAAGTGTGATTTGAAATGTGTACTTTTGCACTGGTTTCTTCTTTTCCTTTTGTATTGTGTTCAAAATAGTTACTCCTGTCTTAGAGGACATTTAAATAATACACCTTTGGATGAGCAAGCTGTGAAAGTAGAAACATACCTAAGAGCCCGTTGAAAAGATAAATAAGAAGCATTATGAAAAATATAACAAAATATTTGGAGCAGGAGCGTGCATGCTGGCTTGAAATGCTTTGAAATAGAATAAAGCATCAAATGGCAATGAAAGGCTGCAACTGCACTGAGTTGGTTCTGGAATTCATTTAACTAAGGAAATTTGGAATAAAAAAAAAAAAGATAACGCTTAAAAATGGGAAGGAAACTTTTAAAGAGAGTTTGTGGGTTTATTAAAGTTCAATCATGAGCCAATTAATGTGAAAAAGGTACAAGCTGTTTTTATTTTATTTGATAAAGCATCTAGCATTCTGTTCGCCCTCGGGGTGCAGTAGTGTGACAGGCTGCTTTGTTCACCACAAAATTTGCTTTTTCTCTCTGCTTTTACAACCTGTGATTAAAATATTTGCAGCACTAGCTTGTTTTAACAAAAGCTGTTTATAAACAGCCAGCAGTGCACTTCAGTGGTTGACTCCACCTGTGAAGAAGAAATATAAACAATGAATTTTAAAATCAGCATTTTGGCATTAAAAATTCTTTGTGCTAGTAGGTTCATGAGGGGATAGTTTAATTAGAGACTACAATAAAGTTGTTTAGGTTAGAGTTTTGGGTTTAGACTTGCATTAGACTTTTAAATTTCTGTCCTGTCACATTTTTCTTTAGAAGAAAAAAAAAAAATGTAAAAAAAAAAATAATCTATTCTCTAACATCTACTGTTAACTTTTGCTGCTGTTTGCAGAGCTGTGCTTCTAGCATAAGATTGGTTCATTTCCCTCTGAAAATATTATTATTTTTTAATTACATACTATTGTATGAAACTTCAGCAAACCCAAATATCTTCTGTAATGCCTATAAGAGTTATTAGGGATGGGGAGAGCGAGTAAAATTTTGGATCAACTGCCAAATTGCAGTCTTTCCACAATGAATTTGGTTTTATTAGTCTGGGAAATTTCTTCATTTTTTGAGAACTTACAATTTCTCAAGGAAAGTAGATTTTCATTAACAAATCAGACAGACTTAGGAAATGGAGGATTTATGAAAAATAAAATTTACATTGTGTGTTACATATCCTGAGGTACCTATTTTTTTGTTATTCATCTTTAATCTCCTGAAAAGAAATATCTTAATTTACTGTGTATAGACCTTTTAGAATCTTTCTCATCTGCCTTGTTGTGGCAGAATTACTGGAGCATGGCTGTGGATTTAGTTTCTCTTTTGGTCTGTAAATAGCACCAGTGGGTATTGATGAACTAGAAAAGAAATATGTGAGAGAAGGTCGTGTACATTCATTTAATATTTGGAGGTAGGAGGTAATTTATGGGTGAGAATTGTGACTGAATAAGCAAAAGTAGTAAAGGTGGGTGCAGCCCTTAGGTTTGGATTTTTACTTGCTGCTCAGGGTGTTGAATATAGTACATAATGTTAAAATTCGTTGTGAAAAAATTTGGGATATTTTAATGAATACAACATGTTATTCCTGGACTACCAATGAACTTTGCATGTCTAGGGACCTATTAGCAAGGTACCTAAGGTTTGAAATTACATTTGTTTAGAAAAATAAATCAGAGCAACTATTTGAGATTGCAAGGGAGCCAAGAGCCACCATATGAATTAAAAATCTGATTAGAATGGTGCTGCAGGCAGCATTCAACATAGCAAGTGACAGTTTGGGTGTATGGGGTCAAAGATTAATGAACCAGGTTGTTACAGGGTGGGAAACACCTCGTTTTTTAATTGAAATGTGCGTTTCTAAATGAGGTGGGGAACACAAGGACAGCTTGGGTACCCACCCTGCTTGGTGCCTGTGAAATTCCTGGACTCTGGTGCATACAGGGAAGTTTTGCATACTGCCAGTTTTCTGATAGTAGCTCAAAAGCATAATTATTCCTTCCAAAAATCACATGGCAAAGGCACAGCAGGAAATGGCAATCTAAGGAAGAGGGGACTACTTTGTCATTAAGATAGATTTATTCATTATTGCTTTACAGACTCTGATAAACTGGAGGGTTTGGACCTTTAAATGGTAGGATTGAAATAATTTCATTAGGCTTTTAATTTGTTTACCTGCTCTCTAGAAAGGAGCAAATTGAAATGCTGTGTGCTAAGATCAAGTAAGAAGAAACCAGGCAATTTAGGGTTAAAATGCCATTTTTGCTCTAGAGGAGTTTCTACTGATAACTATGGAAAAAGTGTTCCACAAAAAGTGTGTTTCAAAGGAAGGACTAAGTTCTGCAATTCTGCACAGATCAATTTTGGTACCTGATAATGTATGTTAATCAATTAACTAGTGTAGTAACAGTGTAACAATCTCCAGATGAGTTACTGTAAATTTAAAGGATTTAGATTTAAAAGAACTGCAAATATGTGAAAGGTTTGAAAAGCAAATTTATGTGTGATGACCATTTAATTTACCCAGGGATGTGCTGGTCTTTGTAATATGGCATCTTGAGTGCACACTATGCCAGTGTGATGCAATTATTTTTTGATTGATTTCATTGTATCTTTGGCTTGTGTTTTCCTTCTATCAGGGCATGTCAATAATAGTAACATTTATTTACTTTTTCACTCTCCTCTTCCACATATCTTCTACAAGAAATGTAAAGTACTTTTCTAAATGCCTGTTGCTGTCCTTCTGAATTGTCTTTAACATGACCTATTTTTTTGTATAAGGGCAAATTCTTTTTCCCTCAGACTTAACTTGTTGCAAATATTCTCCAGTAACTCAGGCTTCGTTTCTTGATATTCTCAATTCCACAACAGTAGTAAGAAATAAACACATCAAATATAATCCTCTTTTTTCTTGCACAAAGAAAATCTCAAAGATAAACAGATAAAAAAAAAAAAAAAAACAAAAAAACAAAAAAACTCTCTACCCAACAACCTACAAAGAAAACCCTGTTTTGAAAATAAGTTTTGAGCCTTTTTAAGCTTGGCTGTTGTCCCTGGAACAGGTGAGGAAAATTTTAGGCTTGCTGTTTGATATTCAGTAGAGCATAAATCCCTTGAAGAATGTGAACCTCCTAAGCTCCTTTGTTAAGAGGTGCAGTTTGGCTTGAGCATCATAAGCAATTAAAAGAAAATATAATGATGGATCTTTCACCTCCTTTCATGACTTCTTTGTGAAACCCAACCAGGCTTGTCATTTTCCACAGGAAACTCTGAACAAAAATGTCACCAGTCAGAAAAGAGCAGAACCAGCCTTGTTTTCCTCATTGTGAGTTGGCTGATGGAAAAGTAGCACATTTAAATTGTTTAAATTGCTCTTGCTTTGGGTGCTCTAAGTTGGATGCAGGCTTCAGTGAAGATTTTCTGCTTCTGTGTACATGTGTGCACATCAGCTGCTGTATCAGCTGTGTTCTCTTACAGCAAGAGCTAGCTTGAATGGACTTTGACCCAACTTCTTGCTTTGCCTGTATGCATTTGCTAAATCCTTTCTAAAAAGGGATTAATAAAAAAACTCAACCCAACAAAAATTTATGATGAAGACTTTATTCTTAATTAGGTAAATATAAAAGAAAACACACACCCAAACCTAATAAGCACAACATAACTGAAACTGGCTACAAATTGTATTTATCTCAGTGAAATCCAGCATAAAAGCTGTTAGAGTTCCTACTTCATGGTGTGTTTGCCTCCTAATCATTCTGAAAATATCTATGTGTTTAAAAAGAGATTTATGCATCAGCTCTGAGAATGGATGCTCTGCCATGTTTTTACCAGCACAGGATGCAGCCAAAAAGTAACTTTTAGGTAGCTGAGTTGTGAAAAATTGTGTTTATGTGGCCTATATATATACACCCTTCATCTGGGTTGGTGTTTTTTTTTTTTTTTTTTTTTTTTTTTTTTTTTTTTTTTTTGTGTTACTGGGGCTTTTCTTAATGAGAAAAATGCCTCTAGAATCTCACATTTTCTTAGGAATCATATAATAATTTGTTATTGAAGTGCAAGAGAACAAAAATATCTTTCAGCTCTTTGGCACTGGCTTAATTCACAGGGGAGTGTTTCAAGAAACTACATAATTGAGAATCATAAATGCAAATATGGGGAGAATTAAAAGCTGGACAGGTTAGTTACACCTGTCATGCACACAGATGAGCATTTGGCATGAATATTTGATGGAGGATTGTTTGCCAACCCTCTAAGACTATTAGTGCCACAGCTGTTGGCCAAGGAAGTAGTTATCTCTTCTCTGTGCTGCTGATCATCTTTCTTGTGTAGAGGAATGTTGGTCATTAACCCTGGGTGCTATTTCCACTGTCCACTCAACAGTATCCAACACAGTCCTGTCTTTTTAGGAGAATAGGTGTTTATGCAGGATTCCTTGCTTAATAATATTTTCTGTCTCTTGACAGAAGATTCTCCTGTATGGGTGAGCAGATTTGCCCTGGTTTCATTTATCAGACAGTCTAAAACACATTTTTGTGGCAGGGTGTTTCCCCTTGTGTAGTAGAATAAGGCCAGGGGATGGCTATGGATGGAGCTGGAATGCACTTAGAATCATTATCGTTGTTTTGATTCTGTGGGTTTGTTTTTGGTTTTGGTTTTTTCTTTTTGAAGTGTCAGTTTTCTGCACAGTTATATTATTTCCAAAAAATATAGAATTGAAAAAAAAAAAAATCCAGTTTTTTTTTTTTTTTTGTGATTTCATAGGCTCCAGGGTTTTTGTGCTGCTAGGCTTGGACTGTGTTGTCCTAGTGCTGCTGCACTTCCTCAGCAGGGACCCAAAAACCTGAGTCCTTGCATGGGAATCAACAGATTTATTTTCTTTTCTCCTGGCTCTCACATTTCAGCATTTTGAAAAAGAACCTCTTAACTGACTGTGGTGGGCTAAAGGAACGGATCCTAACAAATCTCCCAGAACTGCTTGTTGTAAGAGGAGAGCTAAATGGAGGGGAACATATTTAAATAAACCCTTGAATTGCCAGAAATTATTAGGGACAGCTAGTGGTATTTGTAATGCTCTAGCAAGTATACTGCTAAGTTCTTCCTTCAATATTTTGTTCCACGGGGTCTCTTTAGTGCAAAACATTCCTTCCATGTGAGCTGCTTTGTGCCTTGAACTTGTGTTTTATGGCTAATGCTGTAACAGACAACCACCTCTCATTATTCATCTATTTTATTTAATTATTGATCCTTTCAACTTTACAAGACTTAATTAGAATTTGCTGTATTGAACGAAAAAAAAAAAAAAATTAAATTTGTTGAATTAGTAAATAACAGAGAATTAGAGGTAGTTTAGTGATTTAATTAACACAGCTTTATCCCAGCACACTAGTTAATGAAAGGCAAGCACTGGGCCATCTGGTACAGTTTCAGGAAATGTGGAAACAGAACTGCCTTATTTTGTACTTTCCTCTCATTTGTTATTTGCATTTTGATGAATCCACTGGTTCTTCTCTTTCAGATGATTATTCACTTCCACTCTGGAGTCCCTTAAACACTATAGAAACCTTTAGGCTAAAATGCCTTTTCTAATGGTGAGGTGATTTTTCAACCCTTTCCTGTTTCACAGCTCTGTTCAATACTCTAAAGGTTGCATGGCACAATAACTGTGCTCTATCCACAAGGTCTGTAGCCATCACCCCCATGCTAGCTAATTAAAGCTGCACATCTTTGCTCAGTGGTGGTCAAACTTAATTTGCTCAGTCCAGTTATAAGTTATAAGGTGCCAGAGGACCTTATAGATTGTGTACAGGGCCACTGTAGAATCTTATTTTTTTTTCCCTAAAACCAGTACATTTATCTTGAATTAAGAACTTCCTGGTTTCTACAGATTCAGAAAAACCTCACAAGTTCTTCCATGAGCTTACATTTGTCCTGCATTCTGTATTCTCCTAGTTACAAAGTTCATTTTAAAATAAGTGGATTTTATGCAATCTTTAGAGAAAAAAAATAGATTAATCATGAAGTTTGAAAGTTATTTTACAATAACATAGGGTAAATATTTTGATGTTGAAATGGATGTCTAGGGAATTGAGGTTTCTGAATTATGGATGTTTGAAATTTTCACTTAAGTAATTCAGAATGTCACTAGAAATGTGCTTTCACTGTCTGCCAAGAATTAATCAGTGATATTTGAATTAAAGGAAAGAATAAAAAAAACACCAAAAGGGCCCAAATAAAAACCCAACCAAAATAACAAACAAACAGAACAAAAGTGTTTCTGTTCCTGTATTTTACTGAAAAAAATGAAGACATATGTTCTCCTGAAGGACTCACTTTTCCCAGCAAGTGTTTCTTAAAAACCATGACTATTGTGCTATCTGCTTTATCTACTGAGAAAGGTCATGCTTTATCATTTATCAGCATTAGGATTTGAATAGAAATGAAAGATAACAAAAGAACTAATATTTATTTTTGGTGCTTTGTAATAATTTGTTTTGGCCATCAAGATCTTCTCATTTGTATCAATATACTCCTTTTATCAATATATTCTTGAGGGTATTCAAATGCCCAGGTGTTTTCTTGAATACTTGAGCAGAGGAAGAATTAGGGCGAATATTCTGAAGTAAGTAACTTCAATTACTGTGAGAGATTGTACATGTTCAGAAAGACTTGATTTTAAGTAGTCAGTAATTTGTGTCATCACTTCAGCTTAAATCTGAGTACAACCTTCAAATTGTGGCTGACAGTAATTGCAGCATTGTTGTTTCACCTGTGGGGGACCTTTGGCTCCACTGCTTACTTGGTGAGGCTCACACAAAAATGGAATCATTTAGGTTGGAAAAAGATCTTTGTGATCCTTGAGTTGAACCATTAAGCTGACACTGCCAAGTCCACCACTAAACCATGCTTGAGTGCAGCATCTACACATTTTTTAAATACCTCCAGGTGACTCTGTTGCTTCCTCCTCATCACATTTGCACTCCAGACCTTCCATCAGCTCTGTTGCTCTTGTTGCTCTCTCCAGCAATGTCTTTGTGAAGTGAAGGGCCCAGAACTTGGCACAGCACTCAAGATACAGCCTCAAGTGCTCAATGATTCCTTTGTCCAGATCATTGATAAAGATATCAAACATTGGGGCAGAAGATATGGCAGCTGTTTTGTCCAACATAATTAGGTTTCTGACATTAAAATATGATTAATAGTGTAGGTCTTGCTGAAAAAATAAATCAAGGGAGTTGCCTTTGCTTGGGTTTATTCCTGTTACTTCAAAAATGAGGACTAGACATGGGAGTAGAAGCTTAATAGTAGAAAGATTGTTGAAAAACACACAGGTGTCATTGGCCTGATGGGAGGGTTGTGGGTTTCTTCTCTCAAATTTATTAGAGATTTGGCAAAGATGGAAGTCAGGAAAAAACTTTGAAGAATGGAGCTGTCCATTGGGAAGAGACAATTGAACATCATTGAGCAGGAGCTTGTTAATGTCATTCAGATTCCTAGCTTGTGTTCAAGAACACATTATTCCCTAACTTAAACACTGGTGGTTTTTTTCACTATAAAATTCAGATTGGAAAATGGCTTTATTAGAGCCTAAATATAGCTTTAAAGCCATTGCCTATTTGGTGAGAGTGAAACAGAAGTTATTTGCCTTTTGAATCAGTTCTAATTATATTTTCCCTTGAAAACCTTTGCTGTCAGATTGGTTCTGCAATTAAACAGTGCAGCTGAAAAAATCTCTGCTTTCTACCCCGGAAATCACTAAGAAAAGTTTAATTTTTGTTTTTTGTTTTTTTTTAAAGCTGCTAATTGTGTGAACATGGTTTGCCACAGGCTGTGTCTTTCTGGCACGTTGCATAACGTTGATTCAAACATTGGAGTGGATGAGATGTGCAGAAACAGCTTTCCATCCAGAAACACTGCTGTAGTTCAGTTCTTATTTGTCTTGATTTCATCTTTTATAGCTCTTCTAGTCCTGTCCTGAATAGCTGTTGGTGTTTGGGGCTCATCAGGTATCTGCTGGGCTGAATGTTTGTTTGACTTGATGCACATCCTTTACATCCTGTGGCCATTTGCAGAGAGGAGGCAGCTGGCAGACTTGCTTCTGAGCTGGACTTAAATGCAGATAGGCTCAAATTAGGAAGGCTGTTCCATGAGTCTGTCTGGTGCATCTGACCCCATGGAGTAGAGAAGTTCAAGTGAAACCTTTAGAAATGCATGTTGTGTCAGAACTGAGTCCTCAGCCCCGAGAGCTTTTCTCTGAGCTCTGCTCCTCCTGCCTTTGCAGACAGAGCCCCTGCCAGCAGAACAGCAAAAGGAGATTCCACTTGTCCCAGCTGAGGGTGTAAGAGTCACTCTGAATAGTTTTGCATGAAAGCCAAGCCTGCTGCAGAGCAGGCTCGAGGCTCTGTGGTTCCACCCTGTGTGTGGAGCAGGATGTGTGGGCTTTGCTGTGCAGTGCTCAGGGATGTTCCTCTCCTCTCACTGAGCACAAAGCAATACTCCACAGAGCTCTAAAATGTGCATAGTCCTTTACCCATGAATGGGAAGTTATTTGGGATCAGTGCTTTCAGTACTTCCCAGAAGCCACATAATTTTCCTTGATAATCACTGTTTAACTGCTATGCTTCCCTACACAAATTTAATTTCAATTTTTTCCCCCACAGTTGTAGTAATTTTAAATGTGTGACTGTAATTAGCTAAAATACTAACTGTGAATTGAGTTTGACACCATTCTTTCAGCACCACTTTAATGAAGAATTAAATATTCTTCATCCTTGCTGAAGTCTAACTTTAGTGCTGCAGCAAACCATCAATCAAAGGTTTGTGTCTGCTTTCCATTACCTTTCCAGTCATATTCTTTTAGGGTTCTTTCACCATTTCAGTATCCAGGAGCCTGGCAAGTAGACACTAACTAATGCAGCTCACATCTGTTGTCTGGCTTGCTCCTTCTCCTATTCCCAAGGTGATAATTGCATCATCTTTGTAGTATTTTATTTGGTTGCCCTTTTTTATTATTATTTTTATGTATATGTTCCTATTAAAGCAAATGAAAAATGAATCATTGGAAAGACTTTTCTTTAGTAGATGAGTATTTTACCCATGCTGTGGCCAAGAAAAAAATCGAATAGCAGAGAACCTGAGTGTCTCCAGGTCCTGAATGCAGTCAGTGAAGAGGGGGAGAACCTACAGTTTAATTTAGAGCACCAATAGCTTATTCTGTGCATAAACAGCCCTTCAGCTGTCAGCCTAAACTGTGAGGAGAAAATAAGTGTGCTGCAATTTCTGTATTTTGAATCAGCTTTGGAGAAGTGTCTTACTCTGATATTGATGTGGCTTTGACAGCTGTGGTGACCACGTAGTCAGACAATGTGAGGACTCTCCATTTTCCAGTTGAAAAAACTCAGAATTTTCCGTAATTTCTTTCTCCTAGTGGAGTATTTTAATTTCCTTATTACTTATTAATATTCTTCATTTGTATTCACAATACAGGTGTCATCTCATAGGTGAAATCTCTAAGTTGATACACTTGTCTCTGATATCTTTTTTTCCTCCATCATGAGATAGAATTTTTTTGTGAATCTGTATTTCTAACTATAAGGAAAAAATCTGTGCTCTAATTGTGATGAATAATACCACAAAAATGAGCAGTATTATCCCACATTAGGAGCTTCAGCAGTTGTAGAGCATTGCTCCCTGTCAGGGTTATTTGGTTTGCAGTGCTGTTGGATGAGGGGGATTATCAGCTAAGAGGCAGAAGGAAATTCAAAAATGTCAGTGTTGTGTTATTTTAAATTACTGTTCTTTAGATTCTAGAAAGTCTGTGAGGAGAAAAAATTGAACTTGGGAGTCTGATAATTGTGTATAGCTTTGATGAAGAGGAAGGTATTACTAAAAACATTGTTACTGTAGAGTCTGTGTAAGACAAACCAGACACCAGTGGTGTACAAAGTACTTTCTATGCAGGTATGAATCCATTTGGAAAGGGTTTTTTTAGTTTTTTTGGGTGTGTGTTTGTTTGTTTTAACAAATAACCAACCCCCCCAAAACAAACCAAAAAGAAAAACCCAACAAAACACTGAGAACTGAAGGGGTTTTGTGTGATAAAGCTGTGCTGCTTTCTAATGGTAATGGATTACCTTCACCCATGGATTTTGATTTTGTGGATCTTTGCAGAGGAAAAAAATGTAAAAAAAACCCATAAGCAGGAAGTAGAAGACATTTTTGTTTGCTAAGGTAGAGTGTTTTAATCTCAGTGTTGGATTTTTCTATTAGTCTTGGATGGTCATGATACTATAACTTTACCCTGGCATTTGACACACATGTTTTTGTATTGCAGAATACACTCAGTTTCCCTTTTCTCAGTTTTATGTCCTCTGAGATCACATCTGACTACACTCAGGGAAATCAAGGTAGATTTGGGGAGGTACTTGTGACCTATGTTTGATTATTAAGTATTAAAAATGGAGTAAAAAATTGGAAAATGCTGGTTTATTTGCAGTAGTTTTTTCTTATATCCTGCATAGCTGAAGCTTCAATCATAATGTGTGTCTGCATGGAAATACATTCTAAAGGAAATAAGCACCTCACCCAATATCCTACCACATTTTTCTACCTTGGCTGTGGGTTTTTTAGTTTATAAATACTTGCATATGCATATACCAGAGTGCAGACTAAGAATTTTGTGATTATTGTGGTTAGCAATAATCAGCTTTTTTATTTGTAGTAATTTTTCATCTATATGTTTGGGTTTCAGAAACGCATTTTTTAAAGTTAATAGAAATAGAAGGCTTTTAAAACTATTTCTTGACATATTTATCTGAGCAGTTTTTCATTGGTTGAGTAGGGGTTTTTTTCATTTTTTTTAGTTCAATGATTGTTATTTGTTGGTTTGGGGATTTTTGTTTGCTTTGTACTGAAGAATTCTTGCAGCTTGAATCTCATGGATGTTCTTAACACTGAGCATAATGGACATTAATTGGTGTAGCAATTAGCTTTGCCTTTTTATTTGACAGTATCTAAGAATGATTTTCTTTCCCTGTTAATGAAGAAGACATTTAGCTCTTTTCAAAGAAAAAACCTCTTGGCCAAACACCACTGCATGCTACAAGCCTGCTCCTGTGTCCTCAATGAACTTTTATTTTTTTATTTTTTTTAATTAGATGATGAGGATTAAATGGAACCAGAGAAACTCTGGAAGGGAAATTCTGCACCCACCTAATGGAAACTGTACCCAAGATGTGCCACTGTCATAAGGATGGGCTCTTAATACTAATTAGTGGCATCTCCAACTCTAAGTCAAGCCTACACTCAGGGGAGCTGATGTCCTCCAATATACCAATTCCAAGACATGTTGTGTAAGTAATAGCTGAAATATATTTCAGCCTCTTTATATTTTTATCCATTTTCCTTCTCTGTGTGTGTGACTGCATCTCCTAGCAAGGCTTGCTCCAGGGGATAATTAATATACTTCATGTCTTTTCATATCTTGCCCAGTCACTCTTTCCATGTGGGCTTTCCACAGTGGTTCTTTGTGCTCCCCTACTGGAGCAGGCACTTGAATTTTGGCAGGAAAAAAGCAAGTACAGTTTTCCATATGTTTCAAAGAGAATGCTGTGACAGGTTAGCCATTTTTAAGAAATATGTCAGTGCTTGAGGATGTTAAATTCAAATATTCAGTGAGTTGGGGTTGTTTGTCTTTATACTGTAATTCCTGCATTGATTTTCTATGATTCAGGATTCTGATTTCATTTGTTGTCACAGCTTTATTTTCATGATTAAACTCGGTTTTACTGTTTTGCAAAAATGGAAGACCAAGTCCTGTTTCTTCCAAACCTTAAGCTTGGTAACTATTTTCCATGACTGATTGTGCCATCTTTGTCAGCATCCTGGATCTTGTAAACAAAATCTCCTTTGCACTTGTAAAGAATTGAGTGTACATTCAGCTTGAAGTAAATGTCCACAGCAGTTTTTAGTGTTATGTATGCTTAGAGAACAAGCCATTCCTTCAGGTTTTTATTCAAAAATTGCAGGTTCTCCTTTATATATTTTTCTTATGGTTGCTGGGGGTTTTTGATTATTTTCATGATAGAGCTTTGAAGGAGTTCTGAAAGCAAAATAGAACTGCTTGAGCAAAACTGTTTACTAAAACATTGTGTGTATTTATCCAGTTAATGTTTACTTTGAGATGGGAAATTAGATGGGGAAGGTGAACAGGATATGCTACCAAATCCTGTACTCTTAGTTTTGTTTGTAGATTACCTGTAAATTGTTGAGCCAGGTATTATTTCTATTTCCTGATGGTTTATCCGCCAACACTCATTATAGGGAGTTAAATCTTTATTATATTCAATAAAGTTTCCACAGAAGATTTTATATGGAGTACAGAATTAAAACAAAATTTTGAAGTGTTTCTCAGAGTAATATTTAAAATGCTTCAGTACTAAAAATGAAACCTCAAAATGTCCTTTAGTGATATTTAATAGACCTATTTTGAAGAAATTTTTTACTTTTAGTAAAAAAATGAAAATATTTGTGTCAAGAGTATAACTGCTTTCAACTACAGTTAAGTTCATTAACTTATTGGAGGACCAACAAACTCTATGAAACAGACAAAGAAATATTATAAGCTCTTTGTGGATAGAGACAGCTATATTTTAGCTCTCCTTAGTAATGACCAGTAGGTTTCTTCCCTATATTTCTAATTTTGCCATTTAAGCAAAATGGATGGGGCCCTGCTTCTTAAATCTTGGGTAATTGGGCCATTCATTTCAAACAGAAGGTATTCTGGAAAAGAGTTCCAGTCCAAACAGAGCAGCAACAGCAGTTTAACTCCTATTATCAAGGACTTTTATTATATTATCTGGGTAGTTGGTAATTAAGGAAAAGCTTGTAGTCACTACCAACAGCTCTGGGTTCTCTTGACATCTAATCCTACCTCATTTCTTCACTGGTGAGATACTCCTAAACATGAAGAAATTAGAAATAAATAGAACATAACTTTATTGGCTATATCTAGTCATAGATTGCCCAGGTCTTTTAAAACTTCCCCTATCCACTCACAACCTTTGCACCCAGCCTTGACTCCCTCCCTTACTGTGTTTTCAGTAGGATGCACTTTATTCCTCAAAAAAATGGACTCACAATGCTAAGTCTTAAAGGTTTTCTCATGTGTTTAAACACCAGTACAACTGTATTCTTCATTTTTTTTTCCCATGGAAATTGGTAGCTACATTGTTTAATATTCCAAAAATGAAAATGAGGAAGACATCTTCTTGAAGTATGGTTGAGGTTTTTTTGAGCTATTTTTATTATATTTTTAGTTACTCTGTTTGAAGTGTTGCTTGTCAAAATCTTCTGGTAGACAGAAAACCCTACGATTCTGAAGAGTTCCTCTGAGGCTTATTTGCCAAAGTTGAAGAGAGTTTAATTTCTTGCTTGTGTAACCATCCTGATAAAAATATAAATTTTCATTTAGAGGCATAAAATAGCTTTAGACAAGGGAAGCCAAAAACTGAAGTGCTGTAACCTGAAATGTAAAAAAATAATTTCACATATAGTCCCAAGAAGTTTCATTATTTGCTTCATGATTTTTCTTCAGTGTTATATGCATAGAGATATGGCAAAACCCTGTTTGATGAACTTCTTAGCTGAATGTCCTTTAAAGTTTCAAAATCCTAACCACTTTTACTGGAGAAATAAAGGCAAATATATTTTTATTTTCCAACAATTTTCCAGCAGTTTCTCTGGATGTTATTCTGGAGGGAGTCTCTCTGCTGTTTTTTAATATCTGCTCATTCCCAAAGCCATCCAGTTTCAAGGAGATTAATATAATTCCTCGTGCTTGGTCTGCAGCAAGTGCCCTCTTCTCTTACAGCTTTGTGTTGATCAAGGACTGAGTCTTCCAAGGTGATTTCCTCACTTGCATTTCATGGATGCTCCAGTGCAAACTTGTGCTGGTTTTCTTCAATTTGAGGAGAGGGGGTGATGTGCTGGTTTTTGAAAGAAGCTTTTTTAGTTTGAGGCTGACTCTCTGCAAACCTGAGCCTCTCCTAATGCTCCCTGCTTTGACAATAATCATGTTACAGGTCAGTGGGAATTCAGATTCAAAGAAATGGGAATCTGAAGGATCTAATATTGGTGGCACAAGCTAGAGAGGCACCTCCCTAAGCAGGGATGTTGTCAAGCCTGGTGAATAACTTCTCAAGTGACAAAAAGGTCTTTCCTTTGCAGTACAATTTTGGACTATTTACATGATCTGAAGTATTCATTATCCAAAACTGTTTATTGTAGCTATGCAATTAAGTCACTATGGCTCATGAATTGGTTCTTGCTGATTTTAATAGAAGGCATTTCAAGATGGGGTTACCTGCTGTTTTATTCTCTGTTGACAGGCCTAAATTAACCTCCAAAATCAGATTTCTGCTGGCTATAACCACAACTGTAAATTTATAGGGCAGCCTCAGTAAATATTTTGTACTATTTGCTGAAAATCCACAGCTTCAGCAAGCATTTCTGCTAGTAATTAATTTACTAGAACATGCCAAAAGCAAACACAAAAGAGATGCAAAATTGAAGTCAAAGCAAATGTGCTTTAAAATTCAGATAAATACTCCTAGATAAGATTTTGCAGCATTGGTTCAATTCAGTGGCAGTTTATTGGGGGCTGCTATCTTCTCCTGCCTTAGCTACTGGAAGCCTCATTTGTGTTTATAATGGTTAAAAACAACCAGTGCTCTTTCACCTCTGTTTAAGGTGAAGCAGACTTCTGATCTAGCTTTGACTCAGCCAAAATATTTCCCTGGTCTTCTGTAATCACCTACTGCTGTCAGGGAACATAAAAAAACAGCTGAGAATCACTACAAAAACAGTAAAATAATTTGCTAATGTAAAATCATCTCTGCCAGCAGAGAGACTTGAACTAGGACAACTTTGATCTTAGAATAAATTATGTCTCAAATTGCTTAGATCTTCTGCAGATAGTATGAGAGCAAAGAATATGCACCTTCATCTTGATTTTCATTACCTTTTTTTAATTTTTTGAGGTGTATTGGAACTGATTCTTTCCTTTATGTTATCCCAAATTATGGGTAACATTTCAGTAAAGGACTCTTTCATCTGTCACTTAGCCCACATACATTATAGTATATCCTTTACTGATTTATTCTGCAGTTGCATTCTCAAAAATAATTAAAAATTAGGACAGCTACTTGCTATATTTGAGATTTTACAAATATTTGGGGTTTTAAAGGTTAAAAAAACCACTATAGAAATTTTAATTCTGCTGGATGAACAAAGCTTTATATGTTAAATTACTATGTCTAGTAAACCTTTGGTAGCTGATTTCTAGGAAGAGATTGTGTATAAATTCTTTTCCCTGGCTTCCATTCTCTTTTTATTGTCTCTTGTGCTGAGTGATTTGTTTTGATGATTATAGATACTTTGTATTGCTTAGACTGCAGCTTTATTTTACATGCAAATATTATCAGATTCTGTGTCTTCATTGAACTTTAATAAGGCTTTACAAACACAGTGCATAAAAGACAATATTGAATCAACAAAGCCTGTATAATGATGATTGAAATACAAAATTCAGGAAGAGTGATGGTGAAAGCAGCTCAAGTACTAGCAGTACTGGTAAGCATGCAGAGCCTTTATGTTTATTTTTAAGTTCTAATAGTTACAAAGTATGAAGAGTCTGGAAGAAAAAAAAGTGAGTAGATGAGAACGCTGCTTTTTCTGTCAGTGGCATACTTGAAAGTTAATGCTAATGATATTCACTTATAGGTAGTGCATGTCATTTCTTTCAGTGTTTTTAAGATTATAAAATAATCATAAAAAAGATATTCAGCTTGTGGGTTATGGCATGTGATGAAAAAGTGAGTAAAAAGTGCCATGCTGTTGCAAAAAAAGGCAGAGAAAATGATTAATCTTGAATAAGCCCTGGCAAGTGTGATGGGATGTTCTAGATGAACACCCCAAGGAAATCAGCATGGAGAGGTAAAAACCTGGTAATACCCCAGGTATGTTCAGATGTGTGCAGTCTGTTTCACCTAAATGAGGTATAGAGAGAAAATTTTTGGACTGTAGTATTAGGATCTTAGGGGGAGGAAAAAAAAGCCATTCTGAATTTTGTCTTAAGTTTTATAAACAAAGGTCTGCTTCAAGGTGAATTAAAGACTCATTCATAGAATTCCTAATGATAATTGTTTTATGTTGCACTGAATTTTTTTTATGTGGCAAGCTGAATGAATCCAGTAGTTTTAGATTAAGTAGATACTTAATGTGCAGAAGCAGAACTATATATATATATGTTTAAAGAAGGCAGTTAGTAAAGAATTGTCCTAATTGTGTGAAAAGCAAGATGCCTACAAAATTATCTCCAGTTTTGGAAAGTGTTTTATTAGAAGCCCAGGTAAATCACCACATTTATAGAAGAAAAAAAATAAAACAAACCAAACTAAAGAAAACCATCAAAGGGCCCCAGCTCCTGGGAGCATGACTGCAAGGAGGCTATCATAGGGGAAGGCTTAAAAAATTTCTTTTAAAAAGTACAAAGCTTGTCCAGATGAGAACTAGAAAGGCCATGAATCACAACAGGTCAAATGGAGACAGGAAATAGAGTATTAAAAACTTGCAAAGGGTGCTCAAGCTTCTAGTCAAAAGTTCTTAAATCAAAAGCAGGAAGTCAGGGCATAAGTGGGACCACTTAATGACCAAACTGTAAGGAAGGGCTCTGGAATTAGAAAGTTCTAATAGAGAGGTTCAATTAATTCCCTTCACTGCTGTTTGAAGACATGAGATGTTTCTACACCTGAGCCATGATTTCTGGCAAACAGGGTGGAGGTCAGATGAACTCAGTGGGCTTGTGTAAATAAATATACAGCAAGAATGTTCACCAAAACAAACAGATGTAGCAGCTGTCAGCAACTCACCAGGTCAGGTGGAATATTAACCCTGGAGGAACTGCAGAGGGAAATTCAGAGTGGCTGCCAAGGCTTCCACCTGGCCACTGCAAACATTCCCAGGGCTGCAGGGAGCCACTGGAGTTCCCTGTCACTCCCACAAATGGGACTCTGTGGGGAATTACAGCTGTCACAAGATGATATTTAGTGAAGGAGGTTGCATTATTATTTAAGCCAAACCCTAAACAAAACTCCCAAACCTATGAATAAGCTGGGACAGCTGCTGGGAGTTTTGTGCTGGCCTCGATGTGCACACACACAGTGAGTCAAGTGAGTCTCATCAGGGTGGACAAGCCTTTTTTTTTTTTTTTTTTTTTTGGTCCAGCCACAAATCCTTCATATTGTCCTCTTTTCTCTTCCTTTGGTGGTGTTTGTTTGTTTTGAAATTCTGGGGAAAGAGGAAAGGAGACTGTGGTCTTGCTCAAAGTCAAATATTAGTGTGTGAGGACATTTTATTTCCTATTTAAAAATCAAAGTTGTGTATGAAATATTAATGCTCTAGTGATAGTGTCTTGCTGATGGAACAGAATCCAAATATTAGGCACCTGCTTGCATACAATGAAAACACCAGAAAAATTACCTTAGGGGATGGCTCACTGCTGAAATTTCCCACTGCCCAAGCAATTCCAGTCAATAGAATCAGCTCTGAGAATTGTCTGACTACCTGCATGTTTGTATAAAATAGACACTCCATAGAGCAGGCAAATCAGGAGAAGGTCAAGGCATGAATGGTGTGAAGTCAAAACCAGTAAGGAGAGATGAAAAACCTAAAGCTGTGCTGTGAGAGTATCCTTTATTTAGATGTCTTCTGTACTTGACAAAAAAAAGTGTTGATATGCAGTATCTGACTCCAGTTCTTTGGGGTTTTTTCATACTGAAATGATGTTCAGCCCCCTTTGAGGGTGTTAAAAACTGTTGTGCTGGGATATGTCAAGGCTTGGAGTGCATGGTTGTTCTGTGGAACTGAAGACTTTAAATTTCTACAGAGCTGCATCCAGTTTTCCCATGTTGACTGGAAGATACATCATTTCAGCTGTACCTGGAGATAAACATAGAAACGGTTTGAATAAGCACCCCACTCCAATACAACTTTGGTAGTTTAAACCTATTATAACTTTGAAATTGAATAATTCTTTTTTTACTTTTTTTTTTTTTTTTCCTCTAGGCTCTGTTCCTCTATACTCCAACCCATCAGTTTCATGTGCTGCCTTTCTTATTTTTTTTCTGTTAACAGTCCATTTTCACTGAGACCTGAGTACTGTCCTTTTTTCTCCTGTAGCAAGCTACAAGGATAGACTGTCCATAAGCCTTTGGCTGATTTGCAGTGTAAGTTGTTTTAAAATCCTTTTGTGGTAACAGAGGAAATAATTTTGTCTATAACACTGTGAGGGGCTTTTTCAGGCCAGCAGCCAGTCCTGGCACCGTGTTGTTGATAAATATAATATCCTTGGAGGTATCATTGCCCAGGAGATGTCCTGAGTGCTGTAGGTAGCCGTGGCACACATCAGAGCCTGGCTTTGCATGGTGCAATGCAATCTGCAGAGTAGCCAGGGCATCCTTTGCAGTGCTTGTAATCCCCTCCTCCTCTTTTGGAGCTTCATATTTTTATATCTTCATTACACAGTGAGACAAATTTCAGCTTTGACCTTCATTTGCAGAGTGAGTGAGAAATACGGTTCCAATAGACAAGAGAAATTTTTGACTTGCAAAAAGTGCCTTTTGGTGGCAATAGCTAAAGGCTTGGGATGAAATCTCTGTCCACTCTTACTGGGAGGAGGAAAAACTCTTTGGCCATCCTTGCCTGGAAACACAAAATACTCTGTTATGTGCCTTATCTGCCTGGAATGTGTGCTCCATGTAAAAAACCTGCCCCCAATCTAAGAGCAACAACCTGCTCATGCAGGTGTGATTAAGCACTGAAATATTAGTGAGAACACATCTATGTCAAATGTGGTTTGCAACAAAACAAGAATTTTAGAAGCTTATAGTTTTATCTGTTTTGTTGCACTTTTAATATATAAATACAAAAACCTTAAGCAATACTAAAAATATTTGGCAATTTGGTTTCATGCCTTTATTTGGATAAAGCAGACATGCTACTGAACAAATGCTCTGGGAACATTACTTCTGCAGCCATTGGTTAGGTTCTAGCTTGTTTAATGCATTTAATAGTCATTTACATCTTTAAAATGACTCAGACTTTTTCCACCTTAGCTGTATCCCTGTCCAAATGTTATATATTGCAGAAATATATCTTATGAACTGTCCCTGACCTCTCATCTTTAGAAGTTTGATTTATCAGGAAAACTGAAAGCATCTTCAGAAGTAGTCTCAAAAGTATCTGTATGTCAGGGGAATTATTGGGTTTAAAAATCTGACCCGTATTTTAGGAAGTTTCTAGGCTATCAAAATCTTGGAACATATAAAATATATATAAAGAGAGGGAGACAATTTTTTGTGGGGTTTTTGTGGCTCTTCCATTAGCTGTATGACTGTATCACTTTTCTCTTTTGTTTTAGATAAGAAATTGAACTCTTTTGAAACCCTTTTGAGATGCAGATTTTGCTAAACCAGTGTATTCACACAGAAATAATTGAAGTATGTATTAACTGAACAACTGAAGAACTCTAAGTTTTGTATTTGATAATTTGTGACCATAAGTTGATTGGGATCCCATGCCATACACTTGACTTCCTGTCAAATGTCAGACTGTTGGTGGAACATGTTTGTATTGGAGCTGCAAATGGAACCATGTGCCACCTCTACTCTGAGCTGTAAAACTGTGCCATTTGTTGTGACATTAATGCCAGAGTGGAGCCCCACCTTCCACTATATCTGACAATCCTTATGTGCTGATTATCTCTCCATGGTTTGCTGAGCTATTTAATTGATCTTTTTCCTGGTCGAGAAAAAAGGATGGAATCTTAAATAATGGCAAAGACACATCTGCCTGAAAAGAATAAAAATTTTAAAAAAAGTTCTAGATGAGGAATATATCTGAGAAGAGATGAAGGTGCCTCACATCAGGCTTGATTAAACTGAGGCTGGCATGATCATGCTCATAGGTTGTTCTTATCTGTACTCTCAAGAAGAAAATTCTGTAGTAGACTTTATGCACCATATTTTAAGGGGTTACATACAAAGCACAGCCTGTCTGAAAGAAGATGAGCAAAAATAAACATCAGGGAGGGCCCTGAGAGCAGCAGTGAAGCTCCATGTCCAAAGGTGCAGACTGTGGGTGCAATCTTACCATGAGAAGGTGCCTCCCAAATCAGGGCTGGGTAGGCAATTCTTACAGAGCCCATGGGTTTGGAACAGGTGGATCCAGAGTTGGGATAAACTTGGAGCAGCCTCGTGTCAGCCAGCTCAGCTTTTTCATTTTGTGAATTCTCTTGTAATGCTATAATGGTGGTAAAGCCTTAGAGTATCTCAGATCTAGTTTTACCTCTGTGTAAAATACCTGAATTCATCTTTGTGTGAGATAGATTAGTCCAGTAGTCATATGTGCAAGTTTTCCAGTTTGAGTGTCTTGTGCAGCCTGTCAGAAATAAGAATAATTTCAAAGGGACATATATTGAGCTGTTCCTTATAATATCAGCTCTCTGAACACAGAGATTAACAAAGTGTCAGGAGTGATTTAAGATGGTTCTGATGAGTGAGAAGGTGGGAAAAAATGTAGGGGAAAAGCTGGTTTCTCCATTGTTTTCACATAACAAAGAAGTTGGAAAAAAATCTTATAGGAGTATTTTCAGATTAAATATCTAATCCTGTACCAAACATTTAATTTGGTCATTGCACATGATGAATACAATGCTAGAATCAAAATACAAAATGCTCATTCTTTCAGGACCAGACTTTGAACAGGTGTGCCTGTGTATTGAGACAATGTTTGAATATATGTTGGAAGAAATCATGTGAAATTCTTTCTCATTGAGGACAATGACAGAGTTGCCACTGACTGCAGCAACCTGATTCAGTAAAGGATTTAAATGCATATAATCACAGGAAAAGTGATCTGATGAATCATGACCCTATCTGTGAAAATTTGCCTAATGAAACTGTGTGAAATTAACTTTACTCACAAAGCACACCTGTTCTGCTGGGGAGATGGCTATAAATATCTCTGTGCCACCTGCCCCAGCTATGAGAGCTCCTATAAATCATATAATTCCCTCTGACAACTGGTACCACCTTGAGGGCACCTTTTTCTATTTGTGCTCTTTCTGAAAATGAGTATTTGCATAAATACAAATTTGTATGCCAGTAAATTTTCCACCAGATTTCTTTTTCTCCCCCAAATCTGAAAAAGTTTAGCTTATTTGTAGTTTCACCTCTCCTGTTACAGTTCCATGGACAGGAACAATCTTGGGTCTCCTTTTAGAGCTTCTAGTCTCTAAACCCAGTACCCCATGCATCAGTGAAGGAGCACAGCTCCCCTTCCTCTTCTCCAAGCACAGTGTGAGTCAAGAGTGTTATGTTGCTGAGAGAAGGGTAAAGACCTCATTCGGCTGTATAAACAGTGCAAAAAATGCATGAAGTGATCCTATGTAAAAATACAATGATTTTCCTTCAAGAAGGATTTAGGTTTATTGGTTGTTTGGCCAAGGAAGGACAACCCAGAATATGGTGATTGAAAGAACTGCAGTTTGGAAAATCTTTAGACAAAAATCATCAGGGAAAGCAGTGTAGCTGTTTTCAGTTATGTGAAAGGCTGTTGTAAAGAGGAAAAAAGTTTGGGTTCTGAGTTTTTTTTTTTGGTTTTTTTTTTTTTTTTTTTTTTTTTTTTAAGATGAGCTGTGAACAGAAGTAAAAAAAGGTGTAATGAAGGAAAAGACACAATGTCAACCCCAGCTTGGTGACAAGCATGGTGTAATGCTGCAGGGACAGCTTTGGAGGGTTGTGGGCAGCAAGGAGTGAGCAAATACCAGCTAAGAGTGGCAAGGGAGGAGCAGGTGGCTCCCCTTGCTTTGGATCTCCCTGTCTGGGGCACTTCTAGGGTAATGGCAATCAGTACTTTGTATGTGTCATCTGTGTGAAAAACATCCTGTTGGTTCTATAGAATGTGAGCTATGTAAATGGTGCATTGATACACATGTAAAAAATACAGATTTGAATACCACAGTTACCCTGTTTCTACTTAATAATAATATGGTTGTTCTTTATTCTGCCTGTTTTTAAAGTACACATTTTTCCCAGCAATTAAAACCAAAGGAATAAGATTTCTGATTTTACTTCACCTGCAATTAACGTTCAATGATGTTTTACTGATGTCTTTTTTTTTTTTTTTTTTTTTTAAGTAGTGGAAACTGCTAATGTTTTCCTTTTTTAGATTTGTGATAGTGTGTTTTTATTTCATTTTGTGTACTTCCTGATAAATCAACAGAGATCCAGTTATAGAAAATGGTTACTTTGGGGACCATGTGCAACAACATCATCAAGTCTATATCTGTGCAAAAGGAGAATTCCTTTAGTGTTAAGTCATTAGTTAAGCATAATTTTATTTAATAGCTTTTCATGTGGAAGGAGTAAATGAGGCATTTAAATCAAAAGTAACAGTGATTGCTCTGTGCTGCTGTTCTTTCCACAGACCTAAGAAACCCTGGTTGGACTTCAAACCTTGTATTAATCCTTCATAGACTGAGTTCAAAACTCCCTTTGAAAATTTGAAAGGGAAGGACTCACAGATTTCAGAATGACTAATATCATGCTTAAGGGAGGAATTATTTAATGAGGTAGGAAAAGACTGTATACTGTCTCCCAGGTAGTGTGCCCATTAATTTATTTGCAAGATGCTGCTCCATGGAGAGGATTAATTTAGGCTTAACTGGCAACCACAGCTTAGACCAATTTGCTCACCCTGGTTGACCTGTGTTCTCCAGGGAGTTGGGTCTGGAGGACCCTGTCACCCTCCTGGGTGGGATATGAGGTTTTTGGTACCAAGGTTGAGGAAGGTGGAGTGCTAAGAGCTGTGGAGGGTTTTATTCCACACTGAAAGTCCAGACTGTGTTCAGTGAGTAGAAGATGCTGTTCAATGTTGTTTATTGTTGCTAAGGAAAATTAAATGCTCCCCTCTCTCTGATTTTTCCTTTGTGTCTGTGATAGGAAAAGTGGCACTGTAAAGCATGTGTTAATACCTTTCCTGTTATAATCAAAGCTTTGTGTAGTGGTGCTTTTCAGGAGCTCCAATATTCACTTGAAAAATCTCCAATCTCCCTCTTTCTTCATCTCAGTGTTTTTCTTGCAGCAATTTTCCTGAATGATATCTTGTCTGAGAGGCTGTCACTTGTGTTTGCCTTCTGGAGCTCAACCTGCTAATGTTCACAACATGCTTAGCTGAACTTGGGACCTGTGTTCTCCAGTGGTTACACATCAAAGAGAATATTTTTAAAAGATTTTGCCTGGAATAGTGGCACAGTTTTGCTTGGACAGATGGGCCCTTAATTTTTAGTTCTGAGCTGGATTTGAAGACCTAGCCCTGTAAATCAATATTGCAATACAGTGTTTTTGTAACAAAGAATGTGGTCTCTAAGAGAGAAATGTCAAGTTTTCCTTCTTTCTGGTTTGCCAAAACTTTAAAGCAGAGTATTGATTGTCAGAACCCCCTGCAACACACATTCTATCAGAACTTGAAGAGTTTGCAGTAGAAAGAATCTTCTGTGTGTCCCATTTTTACTGCCTTACCTCCAAGCTAGGAAGCTCTTCCTACCCTGCTGGTGGGCAGAAAGGAAAATGTCACAATAAATTAGCTATTCCATCTGTTAATGATGCTTTTAGTAGGCAAGCAAAAACCTCTAGGACTGAGACCTGCATCTCTCCAGCAGCTCCTTCAGCTTGTGGCTCTGAAGTCCAGCAGTGTTCAAATTGTTTCCTTTTCCTATGTTTTCTCAGGGATGCCTCACTTCCCACCATTATGGAGCTCAGTTTATTCCTCTATAAACTATCATTGTGCTTTTTAGCATTTGTGGTGCTCGCCCACTGTGGCTGTCATTGTCACAAATTGTCATTGTCACCTCCTTCTCTGGCCATGCAGGGCACTCTGCAGGGCTGGACTCTCCCAGTTTGCCCAGTAACAGGGACTGGGGACAGAAGTGAGAGCAAGGCCCTCTGTGCCCTGAGGAGGCAGCTGGAACTGCCTGGGGTGGCCTTTGGTTGAGTGAGAGAATTGTATAGTATTCTCTCTAAATGCCACATTAAATGGCATTATGTGAATGCCATTAATTAAACTATCTCCAGTGCTGGTAATGTGATTGATTTATTAAAAGTAATTTTTTCCCCTCTTTAGTTTAGTCTTTCTACTGTTCATTTTTATTCAGCTCATCCAAAACAGTTTGGAAAGGTACTT
Source organism: Muscicapa striata striata (assembly GCA_030060385.1). NCBI lineage: Eukaryota > Metazoa > Chordata > Aves > Passeriformes > Muscicapidae > Muscicapa > Muscicapa striata. The sequence goes on along the minus strand of JAREIS010000033.1, from coordinate 3,469,849 downwards.
TTCAGTGTTTAGTTGTTATCCTATTGCATTGGTTAAGAGGATATATTACCACCATTGCAACTGTCTAAATAAACAGGCTCCTTTTTTAATTCCTCTGCCAATGGTGAGGCAGGAAAAGTCAGGAGGAAGGCAGTTTACAACAGAATAGAAATGGTTAGAAAAATGAAAAAACTTTTTTTTTTTTTTAATGTATTGTATTTTAAATCTCTTTCAATTGCCTCAATATAATCTGGACTCCAATTCTCCGAAGGTGAAGGAGAGCTTTGCTCTGATCTTGATGGATTGTTTGTAAGCATTGAGACTTTAAGGAGCTTCCTTTATTATCTACTATACTCTGTTTCTAGTTGTTTAGCTAACTGTGTCTGAAGAAACCTTCAAGATTTGCAGTATTTTGGCAACTCATCTTAGATCTCACAATGCCTAATCATCTTTAGAAAGTTTCATCTCCTGGAGTCAGAAAATAATGTAAGAACCTCAGTTGTAATTAAAAAAATAAAGTTGCTTCCTCTTGAGAATACTTAGAGGAGCATGCATAGGTGAACAGATTAAAAAAGCCCAAACCACTAAACAAGTGGGAAAAAAAATAATCCTGAAGTCAATCTTCCATCCTTTGCAGAAGCAGACTCAGTTTAGTGGAAGTTTATATTTCATTTTGGAAAAAGATGGAAATTGCCTGGCCATGCATGTATTTCTGTGTACATTCTCTAGGCCATTTCTTTTCATGATGTATTGACAGCCATCCTTTTTCAGCTTGGAACCATTTCTGCTCTCTGCAGTGATAAATACATTTGCATAAAGCACTTTATGGGTGAAGTCATCCCTTCACTTGGTGCTAAAATATGCCCATAATCTTTGAGAAGAGGAAGTTGCATGTACAAGGCAAGCTCCAGATTCTTAACTTTTTCATATCTCTCCTTTATTATCTCTGTTATCTTTGTCACAGAACTTGCCTGATTTTTCTGTTGACAAAATTAGTATGCTGATCAAAACTTTGTCATAGCTTTTTTCAGGTTCCTACAACTAAAGACTTTTTGGCTTCAACACAATATTAGATTTTTGAAAGTTTATCTAAGTCATTGGTTTGTAAGCAAAGGTGATCTTCTATACCTCTGAGATTCAATTTGAATTTCATAAAGATACATATTGCTTAATTATATTTATTTGCTTAGATTATAAATAATTAAAGAGTGCCTGTCCAAGTCTCCTGGTGCCTCAACACATCAATAACAATTCCATCCCCACAGTGTTGAATTAATTATTCTAACAGGAGCTCAGCCAGACTACCTTGAGTGGAGACTTTTCAATTTCATCATTACTTTGAGAAACAAATCCATGGCTTTGTGCATAAATCTTATCAAACAGTACCTTCTGTGCACTGCTGCTTCTTTCCTGTTCCTCTCCTCTAAAACTGACATGACACTTTTACAGTTCACTCCTTATGCTATGTTTTGTCCTGCTCTAAGCTGGTTAGGACTTTGGGAATAATTTTCTCAGAAAGCTTCTAGTTCTCTGAAAACATATCCATCTAAAGATTAAAATTTTTCTTTTCCCCAGTTTTCAAATTATTTAGTAGTCAACATTGTATTTGATGCTTTCAATGAAAATCCTTTACTTATTGTTTGAAAAAAGTTTTTTTGTTTTTACAATCTTAGCTTTGAATGTAAGCCAACCAAAGAAAAATGTAAAGCTAATTGAAATATTTAAATTATTAGATGGCAGTTAATTGGTAAAGTCTTTGCTTGAAAAAGGCTTCCAGTATCTCTTTTTACTCTGAATCAGGACAAACCAGTGAAAAAGAAGCTTCACTGTCATATTTTCATACATTGTTTGTTTCATTATGAAAAGTCATTAAGGAATGTTATCAGAGTTCTGTGTGTGTATAACCTTGCAGAATAATGGTAATATAGTGATAGGTAGGTCTGAGAATATGTAACATTGCCCCCACAGGGTTTATGGGAATAATTAAATTTGTTGTTCCATTTACCTGCTTGTTTTTGTGAGCAGCACTTGCCAGAGGAACAAGGAGGGGTTTTAGGTTGTTACTTTTTATGTTTTTTTTGGTGTTTCAGGACAGATTATAATAAGTCAGTAGTTTTGTTTTGTGATTGAATTCTGTACAGGTGATAACATCCATTCTGCATTTCACCTCTTCCAATTACTAAAAAAAAAATAAATTCCCAAACCAAACTGAAAATGAAACAAAACAAATAAACAAATTAAAGGTTTTAAGTATTTCTTGCAGTGCAAATGAGGAAAATATTCACATGTTCTGTGCTGACATGTAAATGCATTAAGCTGTTTTGCCTTTGTTTTGTTTAAACAGTAATACTTAAATAGCAATATTCCTCTCAGTAATTAACTGACATTTAAACGTCTTGCAAGGGTATTTTATGTTGTGTCAAATATAATTCACAAATATTTTTTTTAAATTAAGCCTTTCTGAAAGCTCATCTAACTCTCATATTTTATTTTTAATTTCCTTCTTTAGGATAAAGTCTATTGCATGTACAGCCAACAGACTAATGTACCTGTAATTTTGCTATTTATTTGAAATTCATATGCATTCACAAATCAAAATAATAGCACACATTGCCAAAAAAAATTAATCTTTTTTCTTCCCCTATTTCTTTCCTTTTTGTCGTAATATACAAGCAATATTTCTCTAGAAATAAGCTAAATAAAAAGTAGAATATTAAAAGCGTGAAGATTAAATACCAAGAATTCAATAATAGTAATCATATAATAAATGGTATCCTCATAATATCTGCTGTTGGTTTTGAACAAAATGAATCATACAGTGTAATTCTTTATGGAAGCCTTTAATTATGGATGTGCTTTTTGTACTTGAAAACTGAAATGTTCTAGGACTGTAGGGGGAAAAATTAGGCTGATGCTTTTATGAATCTTAAAAGTTCAGGATGAAAATAAAAATTAAAATGGTATCTTAAAGTGAGAATGCAAAGTTTGGGTTATCTCCTACAGGGTGACTGAACTCCTCCCACCATCAGAGCACACCAAGAATTTCTGAAACTTTGACAATTATAGGCACTATATAATCATTAATGTCAGATGAATAAATAAAGCCTAATTAATTCAATACTAATGAGGGGATGGAGTTTCAGACAGTGTTCCTCACTGAAGGCTGAATTTCCTTACAGTTCTATCAGAGTAATTCTTCATTGTTCTTATACAAATTACTTTTTAACCTCTGTAGTGGTCTTAAACAGCACAGTACTGCAGGATTTAGTGAAATTCATTACAAAATAGTATATAATCAATAATAGAAACTTTATAATGTTTTTTTGCCCCCTGGCACTTATTATTGTAGCATATGTTAAAGTTAACTTCACTGACAAATAGGAATGGAATTTGTATGTGTTTGATACATTTGGAATTAGTCAAAATAACAGGATAAAAAAGGAATTAAGAAGATCTCTGTTAGAAAGGCAAGTGCATATTTATGGAAGGAAGACTAAATTGAGCCTTGCTCACATCCAGGACGATGTTTAAATAATCCTGAAATGCTTAAATCACTTCAAAGCATTTTTTATCTTTTATTAAGTTCCTTTTCAAGAACCTCCTGAGTTCCCTTTGGTTTTTCTCTTCCCTTCTACCGTAATACACATCATGCATCAGCTTCTCTCTGAAGTTTTTGAATCTTTTACCATAGATTGTGCTTCCTGACAGTTCATCTCTGCCATTTTTGTGGAAAGAAAAAATCTGGAGCTCAGACTACTGAGTTTGGAGGGACAGGATAATCCTGCCACCTCCAGAGCAAAACACTCAGGTTCTCAAGTGCTATCCAGGCATGATTCAACCTGTAGGGTACAGCTTTTGCCATGAACACACTCCTGCATCCATGGTCTCCTGGGGAGGGATCCTTGCCCCAGCACATCTGTAGCAGGAATTGGATTAAACTGCAAGGAATCTATTTGTTAGTGCCATGCTGCAATTTTGGCTATAGAAGATGCAGTTTCAAGGTTGTGAGCATTTTCAGGTGAATTTAAATGCATGATAACTGGATTCATTTAATTGGAAATAGCAGCTCTCCATCTTTGTATGTGTTTTATGTTTTTAAACTATTACAGTGAAAGCACTGCATTGGTTATATTTTTCCACAGCTTGGGCACATCACAGGGACAAAATTAAAGTTTATTCAGTGTTCTACACTATTGGTTAATCTTTCCTGTTCTAGTATCAGCAGTTATGCAAACTAACATGTTGTGAAAGTTGCATCATTTTATCAATTTATAGTTCAGAGCTTAATTTGCTCAGAATAAGTACTTTTGAATCAAATAACTCCTCCAAAAATGAAAACCAGCAGTTAAACCCAGACTAAACCTATTTATAAGAAGTTATGGAATAAAATTTTTTAATGTACTAAGTAATGGTATATTCTGCAAGTAAATTAATTAAAATATGAGAGCTAGAATGAGCTGTGAGAGCAGCAAAAAACATAACTTGAGAAGTTCATTTTGGAGGAGACATTAATGAAGAGCGGATGACATGCAGCAGAGGAAATGAGAGGCTGGTGCACAGGGGCAGGAATAAATGCTGGAGGATGTATCACATAACCTAATCAAACAGGCTGTAACGGGAAGATGCAACTGTGGTTTCCTTAATGACCAATGGGTGATGTAATCAAATGCCTTAAATGCACATTGTCAGGTTCTGATGAGCTGCTATCAAAGCAGGGTTGGGGTATCACTTTCCCAGGAGTTCAGGCTGGTAACACATCCTCCCTCAAGTGAGCGGAAGGAGTAAGGAGCACACAGGTTCCTGCCATGGTTTTGTGACAGGAGATAAGCTTCCTTTATCATTCTCTAATGTAAAGATCACATTACTTGAGGATATATATCTACTTTTGATGCCTTTGACAGGGCACAAAGTTGTGAGTCTTGCCATGCTTGGGCATGAGACTGAGTCAAGGCTGCTGCACCTGGGACCCAACAGAGCTGCAAGAAACTCTCAGGTGTTTGTGGCCAGCAGCTGCAGCTCCATTGCTGCTGGAAATACATGGATTAACTGGTTTGAGGCAGTGTGGGAATGGCTGAATATGCACTCACGAGTCTGAGTTGAGGCCAGCTCTCCTTCAGTGGCATGTACTGAGTAGCGTGGCTGATGTTGGGCTCGTGGAACTTTAACTTCTGTTTCAGCATCCTGCACTGTGCCAGTGTGTTTTTATTGGAGCAAACCCCAAGTGTTGAGGCTAATGGAGCAGTGACCTTTGCAGCAGCAGGTTCAGATGCCAAGTGAAAAAAAAACAAAAAAAAAAACAGCCAGGAGGGCTGGTTTAAAACTGCAGGGACACCAGGGCTGCCTGCACTGCCCAGGCTGGCTCAGGAGGCAGGAGCACCTTCTAAGTGCTTACAAGTCTTGCTCCTTGCTGTCTTCATTACACAGTGCAGACTAGAAGACTCTTTTTTTTTTTTTACCAAATCAGAGTGGTTTAGCAGCAGTTTCATAGCAGGGGTATAAGCTGTGAATATAAGAACCAAACAGAGTCAAAATTAAGACTGAGCTCATTGATAATCCTGGGCTTTGCATTTTAATGCATATTGCTGGTTGAGTGCTAGATTGTGTTTTTATGACAGAGCAGATTAGGAAATAATTTGCATGTGAATCTCTCCAAGTCTGTGCAGTTTCCCTGGTAACAAATGTGGAACCAAGTTCCAAAATCTGCTTGTTGCTATTTAAGTGTGTGTGTATGTGGGCAAGGTGTTCTTATAAAATAAGTTTTTATTAAAGAAAAAAAATAGAACTGCAAAGATTAGCAATATTCTTGATTTATGTAGAATGGATAAAATATAAAAAAGGAAGTATTTTTCCTCCTTCCTTGTCTCTGCTTGCTCTGTTTGCTGGTTCACTCTATTTCCAGGTTATTTTAACTAGACTTAAAGATTGAACATGAAGTAAATTGAAACTTTAGTTGCACTAAAATTTAAGCAATGTATGTATGCAGGGAAATTCTAAATAAATAAAAAGGAGATTTCCTATCAGTAGGAGAGAATGCCTCTTGTTCAGAAGTGTAATTTTTAAAAATGTTAAAATTATAAAATAGGATCTGTAATAAATAAAAGTAATTATTGCTCAGCTTCTGACTTAGAGGCAAGCTAAACTACTTCTGCTGCTGAATAGAGTTTTACTTCATTTTACCAGACTAAGGTGATTTTTCATGTCATGCTGGGGTTTATTCCTTTAATGAGCCATGCAGTAATCAGGAATAAAAAGGGAAATTTTTTTATTTGAATACAGAGGACCTGAGTTACTGGAATTTCATCAGCATGAACAAGCTTCATCTTCTTTTTAATGTTGAATCATTGAAAGCTGTGGCACAATTAAGGAAGGCTCTATTGTGTGTCAGGTTCTGTGGCAGAAATTCCCAAGTATTGCAGGAGATGGGTTGTGGACTCAAATTTAACTCCAAGTCAAGACACTTAGTCAAAACTCATTTTCCTTTCTTTCCTGATTTTACAAGTTTGTACATGTGCTAAATGGCTAACAAGAAAATATGTGGGAAAGGGGGTTGTGTCTCTTCCTCTGGCAGGAGGGACATAATGACAGGAGTTTGCATCATTTTGAAGGGCACAGTGAAATTTCCCTTTCTCTAGATTGTAATTACATTTCCAGTTCCCTGCCAGCATATGCTGATTGCCTTCTGCAGCTTCCTTGGGGCCTTGTCAATCCATTGATTAAAGAAACATTCTTTAAGTGGATTTGTGCTGCATTTGAGTATCTGATACTGTTTGATTAGGGCTGGATGTTGATCTGACCCTCAGTAAATAGCTATTTCTAAATCTTCCAATTTTTTGTTAGGATGGATCTTGTGACATAAAGAATTTCTCTTGAGTTCTGGACTTTCAAAGGGTTACCTGAGAGATTCAGTTGACATTCATGAAGGAGAACTTCTGGCTCCTGTGGTTGCAGAAAAAAACCTGAGTGCTGCCAGTGTGTGGTCCAGAAAGTAAAAGGCAATGAAAGTTGATAATTTTTTAGAAGTAACAGTGAAATAATAAATGTTATGCTAGTTGCTCCTCATTCTTGCTGGATCTAGCTCAACAAAGTTTCTGTTCTCATTGGTATTTTTGACAACACGTGTAGTTATCCAGCTTATTTTTCATGTGCTTGTATTTGAGGCAGTTCCTTTGGGATTACCTCACCTCTTAGGCTGAAAGAAAGAACCAGATTTCCTCAAAGGGGTCCAGTAACCTCTCAGCCCCCATCAAGGGCAGGGGGATAATGCCTGTTCTTTAGAGGTTTTGCTGAATCGTGACTAAAGTTCTTAGGATCAAATTCATGCAGGGAAACATTAAGTGGAAATCTTATTTGCAGGCACTGAGTAATACATCCTCCTGAGAGTGACCTTTGGTAACTTCAGATGCTTTTCAGTAAAACTGCTCTGTGACTGCTGAGTATTCACTTTGCAATGGGCAAAATACTCATAGGTAGTAAAATAAAAGCTGTGTGTATGGTGACTATAATGTGTGTTCTCTTATATTCCTGTTTAGAAAAAAGGTGTGTCTGCTAAATTAATGGAATTTGATGACTGGTTTTGCTACTGCTACAAAAAGATGCCTCTGTATTGTTTTTAAAAACTCCTATGATCTTTTCAAAATTAAAAAAAAAAAAATACTGTGATTAATTATTCCAGTGAATACTTATTAGTCAATTATTGTTAGTATTTGTAGCAGTTAGGGGAAATATTCATTAGCTTAACTATTCTCAAGTGTGTTCATAATTAGAACACACTATCAATTTATGCCTATTTTGAAGAAAATTGTGAAATCTTTTTCCCAAGTTTCTTAAATATGTACATTTTCTTATCTCAGTTTCAATTTTTTTCTAGTAACTCAACTTTTTAATTAAAAACTCTCCACAGGTGATAGACAAGGAGGTTTTTGAGATTAAAGATGTCTCGAACACATAGATTTATACAGATCAAAGGAACAATTTCCCTGTGTAGCATATGCTGCAACATTGAGAATTTTTTTTTAAGAACTGTTTTCCATAAACAAATAAATGTGTACATGCTCACATGAATAAAAGGTGGCAGTGACTTATGGTGTACTGTATAAATTTGAGATTATTCACAATCATTCTTACCCATAGTCAGAACAGTTTTATTCATTACATTTATAACCTGAGCTTCAGCTGTTGTGGATCCTGGCTTTTGAGTATGATTGAGCATGTAACAGAAATCTAGGCTGAAAATTCCCAAAATAATGTGCCAAACCCTTCTGAATTAATACTGGTTTTCTATGATTTAAGTGTATTTTCAGGAAAGGGTTATGAAGGTACAACAAAGGAAAAAGTTCTTAAATTTGTATAAAATTTGTAGGAAAGTAAGGACAAGCAGCAAGGAGTGTTTTCTAAAGGGATTTGTTGGGCTGAAATATATCTGAAGTTCATGAGGAAATAACAGCTAAGTATCACAATAACATAATGATTTTAAAACAGGGAAGCTTTTTTGTGGGAAGGAAGTTTATAATATGGTAATTTTGCATGTCTGGCCCTTAAAAAAATAGTAACAAGAAGCTGAGACTATAGAAACACTCAGTAAGTGAGAAATGAGAAATATAAATACATTAATTTATAGTAGGAATTGCCCTAGATGTGCATGCAAAATAATCTTTTAAGTCATCCCATATTTTCACATAATTTTTATGTATAAACCCTAGATCATCAGCTATAAATTAAAAAAGAAAAACAAAAGTGCATGCACATATAAATAATTTGCACATACCAGAGTAAGGGAAGGTTTTAGTAAAAAACTGTTTATTTTGGAAGAATCTATTGTCTTAATAACACTAGAGAGTCACAACTTTGACTTTATTTATCATTTGATTAAAAAATTAGATCCTGTTCATGACAGCATAAGATTGTGGAAAAAAATATATCTAGAAAAATGTTGGGGGTTTTTGTGGTTTGGCATGGTTTTTTTTTTTGTTTTGTTTTGTTGTTTTTTGTTTTTGTTTTTTTTTCCTAAATCATGTGCGTTTCTAAGTGAAATTACAAAATCTGAGTAGTTCTGAGGTAAAAATCCCACCTTTGTCTACAACAACTCCTCAGGGCACAGCAGTCTTCTATGCACAAACAAAATGCTGAAAATGAATAAGGAGTATCAGGAAGTTAATATCATACCTGAATGGCAAACCCTTAATTGCCAATGTATATTTTAAGGTAGGTGTTACTGGGAGAAATCACTTCCATTGTTTTTGTTGGCTTCCATTGCAAGCCTCCTGTGATAATACACTGAGGTGCTGGTTTTGTGACAATTTTACTACTGTAATGCAAAGTGCTATCAAAAACCTGAAATTATAGAACTTGAGGAAACATTTTGACTCTCAATTTGTAGTTAAAATTCTTAAATGAAATCCAAATAGATTCCTAAGTGGTGAATTTTTCTGAAGCAGACATAGGGAAGTTACAGATACAAAGTATTCTTGGATGTATGAAAAAAAAAAACCCTTTAACCCCCTGCCCCCTATATTTGTTGCAGGATGCTCCTCTTCTGGCAGAAGTTTTTGTTAGGGATGTGGTCTAAATGTCTTTGCTGTGGTACCTTTCAACAATTGTGCTCGTTGGCTACATTTTTTGTGAATTTATTTTGATAGTGTGGCCACAGGAAATGCAAACTTTTCAACCCACTACAGTAATTTTTGGGAAACGTTTTCTTATTTTGTGACTGTGCTTCAAAATCTGAGAAGTATTTGATGACTATCATTACAAAATAAGCTTTAATAAAGTAAGAACATATGGGTCCTGATACCATAATTTGGTTTGTGTGCTAATTAAATTATCTCCTTGTCTGTGGGCATTTGCAAGTGTGGATAACACAATGGTGATGGGAAAATGGGGAGAAACCTGCACTTGTGTTTGTAGTAAAGCAGTCATATAGCAAAAAGGCCACTGTTCCTTTGGCCTGGCAGTTCTGCATCTGAAAGTATGATGTTTAATATAGTGTACAGATGAATATAGAGGAGGTATGTAAGCATAAACATTTACATTTATTGTCTAAATATCTGAAACACTAAGTTTTTAGTTATTTATACTTCTTCTGGAGTTAGAACACTGAGCAGTGGTAAAGATGAAAGAAGTTTTTATTTGTCAGCGTCTCTTTTAATATAAAAGGTCAATAGTAACTCTTTTAATCCTTTTTTCCTTCTTAAAAAAGAAAATACATATTATGAGTGCCATCAAAATGAGTTGTTTGTTCTGTTTCTGATGATGCAAACGTCATTGAATTAAAAAATTGCTAAAAGTAAGTTTTTGAAACCTAATATTCTGAGTTCTGTGTCCCCAGGCAAGGGATAAGGAGTTTAGTTGCACAAAAGAAAAAGGTATTTTTGTGAGTCATGTTAGTCTGAAAATCCAAGTGGTCTGCACAGGTAGATCTGTGCCTAAAATGTGTTTCACTGGGAGATTTTTCTGTATTGGATTAGTATTTGTAACTAATAGGTCTACAGATAAGAAAGGCACATCCAGCTATTCTTTTAGATAAGTAGGTGCAAAACCAGGCAGATGTTTGTCCTTTGTTGTCATGGCTTCATTTTAACCACAGATGTTATTTCACATCTTATAGTCATTCTCTCATTGCAATATTTAGTGTTGTATACAATACTGTAATTGTTATGTTTATTTACCTATTGTATACTCAGTGGCATGTTTATGTTGCTTTGAATCAACAATTCACTTTGTTCAGTTTCAAAGAGCCTGGGCAAACTTCCTAAGGGCCACAGCTATCCTTGAAGATCTGTGCTGCTGATTCAGCTTATCCTTGCAAAGAAAGAAAAGATGCCTCCCCAAAAGAATTATGCTGCCCCTCTAAACAGCAGAGTAGAGAAACAAAGAGCTCTTCCAGGATCAAGAGTTTGGTTTGTACACAGAGTAAGATCAGAGGGTGTCCCTGAAGAAGGGCTGGGTTGGTACATGCCTGTTTAAATCAGTCCTGATAATTCTTTGGGCTGTTTATTGAAACAACAACAAAACAAGTCTCCTTGCACACAGATTGTGTGTTTGATCTCTCACTCTGTGCCTCATGAGCAGGTGACTGACACAGGCTCCTTGTGCTTGCACAAGGCACTCTGTACCACCAGTGTATATTTAGGAATGACTGCCATTCTCCTTCTTCTGGCTGAATGGGGATAACAAGCTTTCAGAGAGCTTGGATTTGAGCACATTGACATGAGCAGTTGCATCAAGATTTCAGAAATCTCAAGGTGTGGGGGAGGATGTCAGAATGACATGTCTTGTGTGTTCTTCAGCCTCTTTGTCTCCTGATGTCCCTATTGGGCTGTGGTGTGGTCACAGCAGCTGGGTAGCTCAACAGAACAAATCCCAAGCCTCTCTAATGTTTTGGGTTTTTTGACTGTAGTGATGAACATGGCATTCAAGTAGCTCAGCTGAAGTGACTGCAGAAGCAGTCTCTTGATGCAATTTTTCATGCTTTGTGCTTGGCTAAACCTGTTGGATGGCAGCCCACAGATCTGAGCAGCTCATGGAAAGCATCAGAAATTCAGACATTTGAGTACAGTCCATCTGCAGCTCTTTGAGCTCCATTTCACACTGTGGAGAAGTTTGGGCTGTGAGCAGTGAAATGCAGCATGTTGGGGCTGCTGGAGCAGCCTGGCATACGTTTGGGCTCCAAACTCGCTGTGTGTTTACTGACAGGGGTCACTTCTACACTTAGCTCATGTGTAAACAATTTTTAGGAGAGCAGCTTGTCCAAAACAGTCTCAGGAATGTTTTTGGGAACATTTTGGGATAAAAGCTGTGGGAGGACTCCTCATCAGAACTTTTATTGATGGGCCCACACAGGCAAGTAATCTATGCAAATGATATATGTGTGCGATTTACCACTGAAAGTTTTAGAGGATTTAATTGAATTACTCTGTTTCAGCTATTTAATTTTGGATCATGGAACTTGCACACTTTGCTTTCCTACCAGCTGATTCCAAATCCATTTTCATCACTTAATCAGTCCTGGCACTGAACTGTGTTACAGAAATTGCTGTCATTCTTCCCAGCACCACCATCAGCTGTGGGGTTAGATTTTCTGTTTTGTCTAAAAGCAAGAAAAGAGACCTGTCTCCCACTTTTCAAATGGTCTGATTTTGTTATCTGTTGAGTGGATGACATCTTGCTTCATTATCCTCTTGCTTTTTGACTGCATTTTATTTTCCAAATGTCAGCTGATGCAGGTTCCTGTCAAACTGCCCATTAGATTCAGCAATTTTCTTGCCTGGTAAAGGGTGTGACTGCATCTGGCTGCTTGTAAACACAGCAGCACACATCTGCCTTGAGCTCCATTTCCTTCATCTCTGGGCACAAACAATGCCCAACAGTTGTACCATAGGGAGCACGCTGCTCCCACCACCCTTTTTGAATAAAATAAAAATTCCCAGGCACGTTTTAGGGAATGGACAAAACTTGCTTGAGCTCATACATTCTCTGGAACAGGTAGCTCCCCATCACTACTTATCATTGCTGTTTATTTAGTGTCAGATACAATTCCCATGATTGAAAGCATGGCAAGGTGTATTAACTGGCTGCTTCACATGTAAATATTTTGGGAACTGCCACCTCCATATGTGAGATCATAGTCTTTTTATCCTGTAGTTACAAATGGAACAGTTTGGAATATTTAAATTATGGGTCAAAAACTGAATAAATAAAGAAGCAGAGTAGTCAGTCTGTCTTCCTAATGAGCCTTTGGTACAACAGAAGCTGAGCTGCCAATTACTGGCCACTTCTTCTAGCTACTCATTAACTGTGTTTCAGCATGAACCTCCTATGATGTGGCCCGTGGTCAGATCAAATTCAAAATTTCCCCATGTCCAGAATAAAACTGTCACTATTTTGATAGGCAAGTAAGCTGGAAGTTTCTTAAATCCACAACAAACACTAATTTGGGTATGACAAAAGGGCATCTGTTCTTCTTGCTGCCAAGAAATTGCAGAAGTGACTGTATTTAACAGTAGTAGATGACTTACACTTTATTTAGCTTGAATTGTGACACTGAATAAAATATTTACTAAATAGCTACCATCATGTTACCCCTCAGAGCAGTTTTAGAGAAGTAGCATGTGCACCAGCTATAGCCTCATATTGCTTCTCTTACTTGCTTTCAAGAGTTCATTGCAGTCTGTGAAAACTGTTTCTTTATGTGCTTTGGAAATGCAGAAGAAAACATACTGCTATGTCCTTTATATTGTTATTTTTCAGGGATTGAAAAAATCTGTTAGTATCACTGCACCAGCAGAGCTGTATGATATAGACCTGTTTTCAATTTGATCTTGGTTCAGAAAGATCAAACTCATTTTGGAGTCTGGTACTACATGTGAGTAGACTCCATGAAGTTGTTTTGCATTTGTCATAGCCTCTGTCTGAAGAACACTGTTCCTTGAAAGATTAACTCCTGTGAATTCATATTTCAGACTATGCAAATTTCAGCTAGACTCAAAAATAATTTTGCAGAATTTTTCCTCAATTCTAGCATAATTCATTTTGAAAAAGGTATTGTGACATTAGCAAATAAGAAATCCTGAATAAGTAAAACAAATGCATAGGCTTTCCTAATATTTATTCACTGTAGATATGTAAAAGCTAGGGCTATATTTTGCTTTGTTGATGTTTTATTTTGTTTTTCAGCAATACTTCCTATTTTGAGGATAAATGCAGTGTTTGGAGTTCACAGGGTGCATGTTAAACTTGTGGTATCAGGAGCTACACATGCTTCAGCTGGTGAATTGGTGCAATGTTCCATTTGTTTTGTGGAATCCAACAGAAAGATGCCAATGGTCTCTGTTGTACTGTTAGTGGCTCCTTGGAGAGCACCAGAATTTTATATTCAATAACTGGATCAAGAACTCATCTCTTAATGGAGATCCTACATCCCACTTCCCATTTACAGGGTGTCTTTATATGAACTGCTTACCTGGGCAATCCTGGCCACCAGGGTACAGAGCACACTGGGCTTTTAGTGAAGTCTTATGTAGTGTTAGGATAATGAGTTGTTAGATTATTTATTTGTATGTTAAAAAAAAAAAATATATATATGTGTATGTTAAGGAACTTTGAAGGACATTTTTATGTCTAGTGAAATGAGCATTCTCTTGGAAGCTCAGAAGTTGAGGGAGTGCTGGAAGAAGATGGATTTTTCCCTTCTTTGCTCTGATGAAATGTGATACCTTTCACTGTCTGTTCACAAAAGCTTCTCTTAATATTTTTGGATTGAGGTTTTGAGTCAGCAACTTTGACAAAGCTAAAGAGATTCTGTTTATGAGAAGCTATGCTGTCATGCATTGCATCCCTCCTAGCCCTCGCTTTATTCACATGTGATTTGCAGTTATGCTAAGCCTGTGTTCTGCCAGCTACCATTCTGACTTACCTAAAATAAGGCAAGACATTTGTGCAAGGAATAAAAAGATCATAAGGCATTCTGTCAGTTTTATTGGTTTCTCCCATGAGTTGCACTGCTCTCCAGACCTCAGAAGCCCTTATTTATCCCAGAAACCTTGGAATTTACAGACTGACTTTGCTAAAGCACTGCTGAACTTTAGAATCCTCATAAGAATGCTGGAAATCTTCAGAAAAGCCTTCTATGATATCAGAAAATATCTCCCATGAGAAGCCTTCCAGCACACTGAAAAGTGTTGAGCAGAGATAAACGAGTGTGTGATTCTCATTTAGAATTCTTCCTTGAAAAACAGAGTCTGTGAAGCTTTATTTGTCCTGGTGTGACACATTATTCTTACTTTTTAAGCTCCTGTCAGGCAGAATGTTTGGCTTTTAAAGGTTATTTTTAATCTTTTCATGTTTGATCCAGTCATTAATGGCTTTCAACTAGAAGTTGCTTTATTTTCAGTAAGGGAGATGTGTTTTTATTATGGAACACTAGCCCAGGCTGCCCAGAGAAGCTGTGGCTGCCCCATCCCTTGGAGCTCTGAGCAGCCTGTTCTCATGGAAGGTGTCCCTGCCCACAGCAGGGGATTGGAACTGGATGATCCCTGGGATCCCTTCCAACCCAAGCCATTCCATGAGTCTGTGATCTCCAGCTCTGCTGTTTGTTGTAGCAAATCCTTGTTGTTTGGAAAAAAAAGTGGAAGGGGTTGAAATATCTTTCTTCCATCTTCTGGAGGTTTTTAGCAATGTTCAGTCCTAGAAGATCTCTACTTTTGGCACTTATGTTAGAGTAGCCTTTCCAGCCATATTTGGTGGCTTTCAATGTGGCAGAGCCACGTTCACAAGGTGATGGCAGTGAGCTCCACTGGCTTTTCCATTTTGCAGCTACTATGCCATGATCATAAATGAAAAAGACTAAATAAAGAAAAGAGTTTTAAGCTGAGGAATTACTGTTCTCCATGTATTTTAGATACTTCCTTGCTGGTATTTAAAAAATGTTGTGCTCAGGGGAATATGGCTTAGTGGTGGCCTTGGCAGTGTTAAGTTATTGGTTGGACTTGATG
This sequence comes from Muscicapa striata striata, assembly GCA_030060385.1. Lineage (NCBI taxonomy): Eukaryota > Metazoa > Chordata > Aves > Passeriformes > Muscicapidae > Muscicapa > Muscicapa striata. The sequence goes on along the minus strand of JAREIS010000033.1, from coordinate 3,454,382 downwards.
AACTTGATTCTGTGTTTTCATACTTTGGTCTTAGCACTTTTGTCTTCCCATGTATGATTCAGTGCAGCCTTGGATTCAGCAGTTAATGATGGTCTGCTGGACTTTGGGGCTTATTTACTGTTTTGTTTTGGGCAATTCTCTTGTGCTAGAGCAGGAAATGCTCGATGGCAAACCAGGCAGCTGCTAACACCCCAGTTTCAAGGAGGTTTGAGAGAGATGATGGAAGCAAGGAGGACAGGCTGATTTTGTCTTGTCTCAGGTTGTAAATGAAGCTGTGAAAGGCAAATGTATGAAGCTGCAGTGAGAGGTAGAAAATGTTTTATATTTAATTAAGCTTTTAATTTGTAGTTATTTCTGTCTATGAATGACAGCATTGTTGTCAATAATTATATAAGTGGACTTAAAATTTGCCTTAAATTCACCCCATTAATTTTTCCAAGAAGATAATTGTTTAAATGGAATGGAAAAACACTAAAAGTATTCCCTTTTACCAGGGTTTTTCATTGCTTTGGTCCATAACCTTCCATAATAATTTTAATTCTAAAATCTCCATTTCATATTTTACTCCTTTATGTTTTAAGTTGTGTTTGATTTTTTTTTTTTTCAATTCACCCCTAACTATGGCTTAAAAATCTCTGGCTCACTTGAGGAGTTGAGCTGAGACACAAATGAAAAGAATAGGGAAGATGAACTGAACCTGAGAAACTGTGCAAAGTAGAAATTAGTAGGTAATTTAACCATCAGGGGCCACTGCAGAGCACAGTTCAACCAGAAACTTCTAGTCTTCTAAGAGAGAAAGCACTTCTGAACATCTCATATAAGAAGTGTATAAAACTGGGGTACTTTTCAAGTCACTTTTAAATAAAATGAGATAGATACATATTTCCCTGAGTATGATAAGGGGAGCACAGCAGTGAACGGAATGCTGTAATAAAACAGCATTTCAGAAAGCAAGCAGAATGTAAACTTACCCTCTAAGTACATAACCCACTGTACCTAAAAGAGTTCAACCTGAATTCAGGCAGCACTTTAGGGAAAATTAATTCACTTTATGATTTTATTTTGGTCCACCTACTGCTGTTTTCCTTAAATGAATACATTGAACAAGGAGGTAATTGGGAGCTGAGGAAATGGTAGGTGAGGAACCCTTAATTTTCACAATTTTTTTCTGAGAGTTTTGTCATTAATTATATTGCTAGAAAACAAAGGCATCAAAATCATACTTTCTGGATGATAAATTCCTTTGTTTATTTTATTGGAGCAATACTTGTGCTTTCTATGTATAGCAGAGTTTAAATGATTGTGAATATTGGTTCCTCTGCTTTATTCTCCATGTTTGTAAAGACAGAATTCCAAAACTTTTCAGCTGTCTTTTATTTGAACACCATGCACTAAATGTTCATTCTATTTCTGCATAATTGCAAGTAACAATATCCATAATTTCCCTAATGAACTGGAGATAGTATGAACAGCTCCTACTTGTAAAGGCTGGGCTGATGCAGTAAAAGCTTTCTTCCTTCCACAGCAAAGGTGTATTGTAAGAGAATTAGTTAATCAAGTTTGAAAGCCTGATGCCTTTTTAGGTGGCTCACATATTATTACAAAGCACAGAAAAAGCTGGGCAAAAAAAGCCAACTTGGTAGGTACAGAATAAAGGTGAAACAATGAATGGGTGGGGAGGGAAAGAGTTGCATTATTTAGCATGGAATGAAAAAGTCCCACAGTTATTGCTGACCTAGGCTGGAAATCCTGTGGTGCAGATGCACTCCACCACAGCTCTACTGTCTCCAGCCCTGTGGAAATTTGCCAAGAATAAGCAATGGTTTCTTGCCCTGAGGTGCATGAACCAGGAGCTTTAACAAGCTGGTGGAGAATGCAATTGGGTTTTCTTGGAATTCATGGATAACTGAGATTAGGCTTCAGCGTGCTCTGCCAGTGTACTCTTCAAGAGGGTACAATTTAAATACATTAAATAATTTCTGATTTCTAATTCTAAACGATCCCCTGCTTTCTCCTAAACTCTAAAAAGAATCAGTTTGGAGCTGAAGTGGTTTCTTCTTGTTTGTTATTGTGTGTGCTTTCACAGTGTGAAATTTCCCCCTCTGTTTACTGTGAGATCCCATTACTGGCTTTGGGGTTCCTTTGTGAACAAATCAGCAACTGCAATTGGGGATTTGTTATAGAGCACTGAAATGAGTGTTTTGTGTGCTTCTATGTCATGGACATAGATGAAGTGGAGATAAGTATTACTTTTCTGTGATACCCACAAGTATTTGTGAGGGCTGGGCATGGGACTAGGTTCTGTCACCAGATACTGTAGGTTTTGAAACTCTGTGTAATAGCTCAGCTTGCTACATAAAGAAGGAAATACAGCAACTGTTGAGTTGCTGTAAAAAGATAAAAATCTGAGTTAAAAATTAAGAGAAAAAAGACTTTCTTACTAGAGGCATAAATGCTCAGAATTAATACTGTAGGAAGAACAGTAGTGCTGTTTTCAGCGTGTCACCACGAGAGATGAATACTTTCCAAAGTATTGTTGATTTTTAATAGACAGAACTTTTTTCACATCTCTCATGTTACACAACTGCTGATGATGCTCATTTTCCTTTCATGTTAGTTCAAAGCAGGAGTGGTGCATCTTCACATTTCACAGTGGAAATGGAGGTTATTAGTTAATTGTAGTAATTATTTTGCAACCATGTTGTTTTGCTGTGTTACCTAATGTATAAAATACAATGATGAATAATATGTTTTACTATGAAACTTCAGTTACCAAGAGGAATGAATTTTAATGAGAATTCTTCAAAAATTCTTCATAGTGATTTTCACTGAAGGTTTTATGTTCAGAGAATTGACATGCCTGGGTAACAGTCCCCACTCACTTAAATTGGTGGGCATTTTTAGTTCAGATTCACTTATTTTTTGCATATGCTAACAAACTGTGTCAGATGTAAACTGTTAAAGAAGCTGCCAGAATAGGAAAAAAAAAAAAAAAGGATTCTTAATTATGGGCACAGAGAGCAGCTTGGCCTTTGTTGATCCATTGCACCAATGTGAGACTGACCTTGTCTTTTTGGGAGCCTTAGAGGTGCTCAGATGCAACTTTTCCTTTGCCCTTATCTTTGTGATCCAGCAAAGTTAGACCCTTTCTGATCTCCTCTTCATTAAGTTACGTTAAGTTTCAGGTTAACGAACAGGAAAAATGTCACCTCTTTTTGCTTTTAGTCTATATTTTAATTTTTATGTATTTCTATTTTGGAGAACACAGTCTGTTTTCCCAGTGAATTGCTAAGGAATTTTTAAAATCTAGAGTGTTTTCTTATTTTTTAAAGGTGGGAAATTTATAGGGGGAAGAGGAAGGTTTCTTTCCTATTTATTAGCTCTATAATTAGTAGTCTGTAATTAATAAAAGCTGTGTTTTTTCACAGATGCATTTCTTCTTCTGTTATGCAAGACTGCTACCTCATATATCAACAAAATTACCATTAGCTACTATTTTAAATGTATTTAAATGAGGAAATAAGAAATGTGGAAAATCCTAAGACAGCATTCTGTAATACTGAGTTTTAGAAGCTCACTTTAAAAACCAAGATTATACCATATAAATATCACATGTGATCTCAATAGTTTATAATTTCTCTATAACCTGTTAAACCTTATGTAGATTTTCTGCTAATTGTCCTCTAGGAATTCCAGATATAGATACTTTATATTTTATTACAACATTAATAGAATTTTAAAAGATGTCTAAAGTAATTAGAGGTGCATCTGGCCTTTACTTGATCAAATTTAAAACTATTATTTTAAACTCCCAAATACACTAAGAGTTCTGCTAGCAGACTCATAACATAATAGATTAATATTCATCTTTTTTAATCCCAATGCACAAGTAGAATCAAGTTTCAAATTAAGTCCATGTGCAAAATTGCTTCTTCATGTCAATGTTTATGAATCTCTAAACATTTGTTCAAAAATTAATATATTAATCTCTCAGCATGTGGAGACAAATGTACATTTGTCTGGTACATTTTTTAACTTTTAAAAATGAGCTAAAATTTTATTTTTTATTGCTTCCTGTTACAATATTTGAAATGAAAACATGCTGTAGGCAAATTTTATTTAGTTGTTAGAAGTGAAAAGAGGTGATGAGAGTATCCATTATGTATGGTCTCTCTGATAAGCTCAGTTTTGTCAAAGTCAAACCTCAAGAACCCCGAGTGTTTCATGTCCTCTACACAAAAGTGATTTACTTTGTGAATTGAGACTTGTAAGTTTTCCCAGCCCTAAAATAAGCTTTGCCCAATAGATCATTGCTTTTCAGTAGTTTCTGACACTCCCCAGCTCCATCTCTAACACTTCTCAAGGTTGCAAAAATGAACCTCCCTGCCCCCAAGTCTCTCTTGATAAAGAATTCTGGTATTCTTAGAGCGTGACAGGAATTTGAGATGCTCATTTCAGATGTCAGCCCCACCTATGAGTTTTAGATTTCAGTCTTGGTTCAGCTCCTAAAGTCTAATTGATGTGTTAAGGCCATCTTAGTTTGCATGATTTATAGTTGTCTGTTTGTTTATGTGTATAGTTGTAAGTGTGTGGCATGATTTTAGTTATTAAAGTGCTCTCAACACCTTTCCACAGTGGAAGTTTCTCAGATAAGTTTTCTGTTGCAGATAGATTTGTGGTGAGTTTTCTGGCAGAGGCTGACCTAGGGAATATTGCAGGAACTTGTACCAGTGCTGCCCTAGACACCTCCTTCTCATCTTCACATTCTGAACCTTTTTAGATTTTATTTTTTCCTACTGTTTATTATATTTCCTTTAGCTCTGAAATAGCTTGTGTGGCTAAAACTCAATTAGGCTGTTTGAAGGAAGTTTTCACTCACATTTGAAGTTCCCACCTGTGCATAGCCATGGAATACCAGCTCTAGCATTTGCTGTTGAATTACAATTTTGCCCCAAGAGAAGCATTAGTATTCTTTCACAATAACCTGCATGTTATTCTTTGCCATGATAGGAACAGTGTGTGTGTCAGAAGTGATTGGTAACCATTATTTCTAGAGAAGAATAGACCCATGTACATGCTCAGGTAGTCCAAATGCTCCAGTTTCTCTTTATGAAAGGTGTTGCAGACATGAGAGGAATCAGGAAATCTCTGTTTTGGGGAGGGGGCAGCACTCTGTGGATTATTTTGTTATGGTTCAGCAGCATACTGAGGTGGAGTCTGCCTTTCTGACTTGTGTCCTGCATAACCTCAATCATGTCAGGTCACTGATTCTTTGTGTGACACCTTCTGTCAGTTAAAAAAAAAAAAACAACAAAAAATAGGCATTGAGTATTGGTTTTCTTTAAAAGCATCAAATCACCCTTCTAAGATACTTCATTTTTGGCATTCAGAAACTCAATGAAAAAAATCCCCACAACTCATTGTGCAATTAAATTATTTTATCCAAGGCAAACAAAACACACGGTTTATGAACCAACGAAAATCTGCAGCAATAGAAGTTTGTCTGAATTGGTAATTCTGCTCATTTTTCAAATAAGATGTCAAAATTGGACATTGTTAAACATAAATGCAATTTGTTTTTGCATTATCTAGTGATGTTAAGAATGTCAAAGAACTTAAAATTTTCTAAGCTTCGATACTGTTTCACAAAAGGTAGCAAGCTGATAAAAAATCTGTTTTATTGTTCATTCTGGGTTAATCAAAAATGTAATTATCACTTTTAATTAGAACAGAAAAAGTGTCTGCTACTAGCTCATAAAAATTGCTTTTTTCTGCCTCGTCACCACAGGTTATAAAAGACAAAGAAAGCTTTTAGAGTAATAACAAGGAGACCATCTAGCCTCAAATTACTCATAATTGGACTTAATATTTGAGAGTACATCTAAATATATTGGAAGCTGAAAGCTGTGAATTTATATTCTAATTTAATTTTAAAGCATGAAATTTAGCGGTACCTAGAAAAACACATTTTCCCTCATCATCTTCTCAAGCTGTTTCATGGTTCTGTTCTAAATTCCATGTTAATTCCATGGAGACAAGTCAACAAACAGGCTTTATGCACATCTGAAAAAACAAGCTTAGCATTAAAGGACCCTAGAAGTGTAGCATTTTAATCATTATACTCTAGGTTTGGGTAGATGGGTATGATCAATAAATATCTGTAAAATAAATATGGAGGAAGCCATAAGAATTCTAAGAAACAAAATTCACATTTGGATTTATTGTATCTATTATAAAATAGCACACGAGGTAAAAAGAAGGAATGTAAACCAGAAGTGGGTGATTATAATGATTTGACAGTAGAAACCAAACAGTACAGGGAGAAATCTATGGCTGTCACAGTGCAACAAAAGCCTGGGATTATTTTGAAGAAAAATCCTGGCAGTGTGCTTTTACCATTAGACAAGGAAAAATTGCTGTTCCTCTAATTATTTCTATTTTGCATCTTGGGAGTACTTCTATGGATATAACATACTTTTCATTTGTGCAGTACTTAAAGAAAATGTTAAACAAACCTGCCCATTAAGTGTTGGGAGCAGTAGTTTTCATTGAGATGTATTGAAGAGTTTTGGAGGAGCTGAATTAGGATCTCTCCAGGCTACTAGTTTTTTTTTTAGAAAGCCTGGAGGCATCAGCAGACATGATATTTCCAAATTGTGGAAGCAGAATGACTCTGGTGATCTTATGGTAGCCAGCACTGCATTGTTCATTGAGGGAAAGAGGATTGGAAATATGTAACTAGAAACAGGGATAAATTTTTTTTTGGATGCCCAAACAAGCAAAATACTGTATCATTCTTTCTCCTGCAACAAATACTTGGAGCAAGATAAAAAATAAGTGGAGGGCACTGAATTGAATTTCTCAAGTGCCACTTAGCTTTGGTCTGAGTTTTATTAGACTTGAAGAAGTCAGAATATGCAAAATGACCACCTAATCAGCAAAAGAAATGAAACCTGATTAATTCATTAGTGTTCATTACAAAAGAAGATGTTTCCAGGAAGGTCCTTATAATGTGATTTCAAAAATGAATTTTTACAGCTTTATCGTAGAATTAATGCTGTAATTGTGCAAATGATTTGAGAGAAAAATAATGAAGGGAACAATTTGATTTAGAGCTCTTGATAGTCTGGGCATAAGTAAACAATATGTAGCTCAGCATGGCCATGCAGGTAGAGAGATTTCAGACCAGAATAAAATGTGGTGGGAGAGGGATACCAGAAAGAGGAGACCCCCAACTTTTTGAACTAAAAGATGGTATATCCCTGAAAATCCTCTCAAACTTCACACTCTCCTTAATTTCATATATTCAAGGTTTTTAGTTGTCAATTCCATAATTCCATTTTAATTCCATAATTTGGAATGCACTGTCCAAAAGCAGTTTGTCTGTAATGTATTTCTGCCTTTATGTTTCATTACTTTTGGTTTTGGTGTATCAGAGTACTTCTGTAGGTAAGCTCTTCTCTCCTTGGTTGAAATGCAGTGCCTGGTGGATTTAAAGTGCACCAGTATGGCATTACTTAGAACCCAAAAGAGTACCTGCCTCACTTTCAGAGCTGATTCAAAAGTAACTTGTGAAAAAGCAGAGCCATTGATAGCAGCCATGCCAAGGTGTTAAATGTAGGTAACTTCAAAAAAGGGTTGATTCAGATTTTATCCTCAATGTACAAGTCATGTCTATGCTGGCTGTATCTTGATACCTGGTCTAATTATTTCTGTAAGTGTTTAAAAAATCCATTATAACACTAATTAGCACGTTAGTCCTTAAATAGCCAGTAGCTAGTAATATATTTATCTCTGTCTCAAAGTGGAGATTCCACTGGGGACTAACCAAATTCCATACTTTATGAATGGACTTCTAGCTTGCCCTCCAAGGAGATGATTGGAAAACAGTCAGGGATTTCAGGGAGCATTTGGAAAATGTCTAGGTGCTGTGTGGCTTTCTGAGGACCGTTCCCAATTCATAGAAAAGGAAGAAAATTATGTGAGTTCTCTGGGGAAAAAAAAAAGGTTTTTCAAGGCCTTTGAACATGCAGAGCACACAGGTGCTTGAGTGTAGAGTGGGTCTGTGCATCTGACAGGCAGACTTCACTGTGTGAAGTGCCTAGTGTTTAACTTCAGTTCTATTTAGTATGTTTGATAAAGATGAGAATTATAGTGCTGAGATTTTTATCTCTTTGAGAACTTGCTTTTTATTTGTGCTGGTGTATTCTTGAAGGAGGGGCATGCCCAGTAACCTGGCTGCAATTATTGCCTGGAGTGAGAAGTGACTTTAGAGCTGTGGGTTGTGCTGGTGGTTTGTCCCTATTTTATCACCCCATGTGTGCTTAGAAAGCTGCTGTGTTACATGTGAAACATCCCCAAAGGGCTCTCAGAAGCTGTGCCCAGTGATCAGAGGGTGCCTTAGCCATACTGACCCAGGGCTGGATGGCCAAATTCTCCCAAAGTTAAGCTGTGAGCCAGAGGAAGGTCCAGGTTGACAGGTATGGTCATTCATGACTGTAAGCTAGCTGGAACTGTAGATGTTTAGCTGCTTTTTGTGTCATCTCCACTGGGATTTATCTTTTAAGATCTCCCAGACTGTGGAATGGCTGCCCTTCTGCAGTACAAGTTTAAACTTGGGCGTGGGAGAAGGATAAACTCCAGGTTCACTCGTGCCTTGTCCCAAAGGAAGCGCTCACAGCTGGGTGAACCAAATTTGCCTGCAGTGTTTAGTGTCAGATTTCCCAGATGAAGAGCAGATCAAAGCTGAGAGATTAGGACACGCTGGTTAGAGGGGAAAATTGCAGTTTAGCTGTGCTGCTATTTTTGAAACTTGTCATATTTGCCTTCTGTCAGGTGAGTGAACTCTGATGTGTTGTGAAGCACGGATGTGTTGGAGCTCTGTGGATGGATGTGGCAGCATAATGCCACAGAAGGAATGTATTAGCCTCATTTCCTACTGGGTCCTGATTAAAATGAGAAATCCAAGGATTTTGCCAATGTATCCATGGTAGTTTCATGGGAGAAATGCCATCAACGGGAAACAGTGTTCTCTTTATCTTTCTCTAAAATAATGGTGACAACAGTTGCAATTCTGTCACAAATACAAGGCCCACGCTGGCTTTCTAGAAACACTGGTTGTTTCTTTTCTTTTTCCTGCCTTCCTGTGCCTGCCTTCTTTTTTCTCTGCATCTCCATGCCATGTGTGCCTTCACCAACTTGTTTTTACTAGCATTAGACCCTAAAGCATCTCTAATACTCATACTGTATTTTACCTTTGAATCTTCTGCCCTTTATTTCTAAAATACTTCCAAAATTTGTCTCCAAATCTTTTTCTTGTCATCATAAAAGCTGAATTTTTTTCTTCAAAAATATGTACAAGGAGGCCTTATGGTAAAAAATGTCCATAGATACTGTAAATATTTTAGAATATTAGGTGTGATTGATTTATTTAACACTGGTGTTTGTATACACAATAGTTGTTTTTGTTTGGCTGCAACTAGAAATTGGCCTGTCAAAAGCATTAAAACCTAAAGGTGTGTGGCCATTGTCAATATCCCATTGCACAAGTGATTTTGTAAAACAAATGGGTGGTCCTGACCTGAAGATTTTACAAAGTCAGGTATGGTTTTTTATATATATAGGAGGTGATTGTAAGTGTAAATTTAAAATTCAGTTTCAAGCTTAGTTCTTCATGTATGACTGGATATGAATTTTGTGCTATGTTATTTTTTCACTCTCCAAACAACCCTTTAATGTGTAAGTAGAAACAAAAGGGATGTAAACATTTAATAAATATTGGTAAATGCCCAATCCTGCACACATCTGTCAGTGACTACCTTTTGTTTTTACGTATGTCTGCATGTGCCTTTTTCCTCTTGAATAAAAAAAAAAAAAAAAAGCATATTCCTTAAAATGGTAAGAGTAGTAGATTTATGTGTTCAGGTTTTGGCATTTTCACTTAAAACCTTGAGAGAAGAAAAGAGAAGTATGTCTGAAAATAGGAATAAGCTTTGTTTGAGATGCATTGAACTTTACATGACTCTTAGCTTTGATTTCATTAGAGTTGAATCTGATAAAAACTTTGAGGTAAGAACCATAATGTCTGCAGCAGTAGCTAATAAGCACAGAAATATGTGTACTGTGGAACAAGATCTATGCTTCTTTGCTTTCTTTTCATATTTTTATCTACCTGTAACAAAAGCTGGTGTGTGATTCACAAAAAGTTCTCATTATTAAAGCCAGAGGTATCTTGCTGTTTAGAAATCTAGCATATATTTGCCTGAAATAAAATATGAGCCCTATTCATTCAATATCACCATGTAGACCTGAAATTGTTAGCAGAAGACTTATTTAGCATTGATATATTATTCTTATCCAGTCCCAAGTAACAAAAATGACCTGTGGAAAAAGGAACTCTTGAGAAATTATTTCGTTCTGTAAATTAGTTTAAATTAGCATCATTCTGAAGCTCCCAAAGTTAAAGGATCAGATGCAGAATATATCCTGCAATGCAACCAATAAACCCTTGTTTTTGGAGTTCAAGTGTCTGAAAGCTTAGGTTCAAAATGAAAAAAAACAATAAAAGTTATTTATGTATACTCTTGAGGTCTAATTAGGCTTAGTATTTCACATGTACGTGTATATTTACAAGCCAGATATTGTAATGTTTATGGAAATTGACACTTAACTTTGAATTGCTTCTATTTGCATATGCAAATTAGCAAAGCAATTCAGTGTGAATGGATTTTAGAGACCTGTCAACAGTTGTTTATGGGGAGAGGCAAGGAAACCTGGAAACAAATCCTTGCAAATTAATGGCTTAGTTTGGCTGCGAGCACTGGAAATGTTCGAGACCTGGGCAGGCTTCAGGGTCCCACCGTGCAGCAGCTGCAAATGCAGCCCAAGGAGGAGATTTGGTTGTGCCCCATGAAGCACTTTGAGGGACAGCAGGCACCTGCACACCCAGCCTTGTCCTCTGCATGTGTCTCCTTGCTAAAAGGAGCCCCCAGCCCTGTGCTGGTGCAGCACACAGAGCACAGCAGCACCGAGCAGAAGTGCCCTGCAGCAAGAAGAAAAGGAGGAGGGAGAGTTTAGAGGGGCAAGAGGTATGGCAGCAAAAGTTTTGAATGTTTCTAGGTTCCTAGAACAAGATGGAAAGCCAACAGATTCCAGCCAGTTGTTCATGTTTGCTCCTGTGCAAGCTATCTCTCACATTTTTCATGAGCTGCAGTTCTGAACATAAATCGGCATTGGAGAGAGCTGATGTGGATACTGTGCAGTCTCTGCTCTCTTGGAGAAGTTAATGAGAATAAGCTGTTCTAATTTGTGTCAGTGTACTCAACTGTTATTGTTCTCTCTGTAACAAAAGAAGAACAAAAGGCATAGAAGTCAGGAGTGATGAAGTGCACAAATTTGAGGGATGCTACAAAGAGATCGTTTCATAACAGAGCCATCAAAATCCTCTAATTGAGATTGTTATAAATATATCAAGATCAGATACTGAAGACAAAACAGTGCATATTTTCTTGTCAGTATCTCAGGTGTGTGCAAAACAGGGTTTCAGGAGGAAGAGCAGAGAAACATCAGCACAGCACTTTGTTCCCTTCAGAGGTGCTGCAGCAGATTCTGAAATCTGCTGTGGAGAGTCAGGGCTCTCCATGCAGTGAGAAACTGGGGCTATCACATCCTTGCATGCCAGAACCTGCGTTTCTATGTCCTGGTGCTGTTCCTCTTTCCTGCAGGAGTGCTCCATAAAACAGCTTTCTGTATCAGTGAACAGTAGTGGGTCAGCTGTCAAGGTTGTGAGGAATGAGCCCACAGTTCTGTGGGACCCCCATGGCTTTGCTGTGCATTATGAAGTGTGCCTGGTGTGCCTCTTCACACCTGATACTATTTTTTAGGACGCAGAACTTTAGCACAAGCCCTTTTCTGACATGTGCAAAGGCAAGTGGGGAAAAATGGGAATTTGCACACCATTTTTCATGTGTCCCACACATCCACGTCAGGGTCAGAAAACATTTGGTACCTAATATTTGAAAGAAATTACTTTATTTTCCCCCCTGTGTTTCACTCTGTCATTGTATAAGGTCAGCTGGGCTAATATTTTCATCAGCCAATGGTACTTGGAGTGTGAACAGGGCAATGGCAATTGGGAAACCAAAGCCTAACACTGACAGCCAGGACACTGCTCCACTGAGCAGCCTTGCCTTTGGAAATTTGGAAACTGTACAGCTGCAGGTTTTATCCTGCTGCAAACTGTGGTGATCAGTGCTACAGAGAGCTCAGCACAAAGACAGAAGGTGCAGGAGTACCTCAGCCTTCCTAGCTGGGTTTGGCTAGTGTTTGGTACCTTACTTTTCTTTCTAATGAAGTCTGCTGAAGTTAAATGAAACACCAGCAACTGTATAGTCTGAATTAATCTAAATCTGATTCCTGAGAGCTTAGTAAACCTTAAAGATTAATTCTTTTATCCAGTGCTATGGAAAACTGGGATGTTTTTTGATTTCCTTTTTTCAAATTGGCTTTTGTTTTATATCTGTCACCAGACACACTCGTTACCTATATGCATAAACATGACAGATAAATACACACAGAACCAAAGACATGTATGTGTTTTTGTATATAAGTTTGCTTCACTTAAATACATGAATATTCAGGGTAAAATGTACAATCAACATTCAAGATCTAGTCCAACTGGTAGTTATGAGAGAAGCCACTTACCTCAGTACAGCATTAGTGAAAAGTTTTAAGCTCATCTTTAGTATTGGCAAAAAGAAAATGTTGACCTTTGGTAAACATAGCTGTGTTCATTAAAATATACTGGAGTTTTTTTGGGAAATCTGAACTGATCAGAGGCTCAAGTTCATCACTGGTGGTAGAGCAGTTCAGGAGGGACAAGTGGTGGCACAACTGCTGGTGAGATAAGAAGCATATCCAATGCTTTAGGGCCTTGTATTTGGATGGAAAAATACTGATATTTGTGGAGGCTCAGCGTTTTGCACAAAACGTGCCAGGAAGTTATTCAGGCATCTGCAGTGTCTGTGTCAAGGCAGGGTGTGTGCTACTCTGAGGAAAATCTCCTTTGAGATCTTATATCTTTTAAAGCCAAGTAGAGCCTTTTCCCACCTTACCAAAACTGCTGGGGAGCATTTTATTGCCATGACATCTTATAGATTCTGTTTGAACTCAATTTGTTTTTTTTAAACACCAGTTTTGTCCAAATTATCTTCTTTTTGTTCTTCCCTGTGGGGAGGTGGAAGGTGTATAGGGCCCAATAAAAGAGGTTGTGTTAGATGTGCCAGAGTTACTGGAGAGAGTTAACTGCTCAGGAAAGAAAGCCCATTTATCCTCCTTGTTCTCCCCTTGCCCTGAGAGCTGGTATGAGTTCATTGAGTCCTGCCCTTTCTCAGCTGCTCCTTCCCCACAGAATCTTTATAGAGCTCCATGGGCTTTCCTTCAGCCCTTTCTCCCACCTCTACATCTGCTAAATGGGTTGCAGTTCATTGCGAGATGGAAAACAACCTAAAATTGTGTTCTAGTGTGTGTAGAATTTTTTTTTTTTTTTTTTTCGACTTGACCGTGTCCCTTAGGGTTCAGAAGGAAAACACTTCTCTTATTTGTCTGGTCTTGATGTTGTCCCCATGAGCCAACTTGCCACGACTAAACAGGGTGTTTTTTTACAGAGTGTAGGTGAAAATATCACTTCTCATGTGGAAACAGAGGCAAGGCTCAATTCAGGCAGTTGAACACAGGCAGAGTTGAAGAGCATGTCTGGGGCTTTAAGGCATGAATTTGACTTGGCAGCTTCTTCATTCCTCCAGATGCTCTTTCCCTGCTCCAGGAGGTGCTGTGTAATTTGAAATAGGACTCTTGCCTTAAAAGCTGCAAAGAGTGAAGTGGGGAAAAAAAAAAACCAACCAAAAAAAACCACATTAAAGCTATGTAGTAGGAGGAGCAATGTAGTATTTCTTTCATTTTGATTTTTTCCTTCCCTGAATGAAGAATATTGAAGGACTGAATTCATCCTGTTATGTTGATCTGCATGAAAAGAAATGTAAATGAGATCCAGATGTGTTTTCTCCTCTAACAGTTTCATTCACTATGCTTTAGATATGGGAAAATGAAATGTATTCTGTAATAGGTTGGAGGAGAATAGAGCAAAATTATAATTTTATAATATTCCCTGGGAATTCATAGAGGCCTAACGAATTAACTAGGAAACTCTGATGTCTAATGAACTCTGCATGGGGAAATATTTAATTTTGCACTGACTGCCATAAGGCAACTGCACGGTGGGTTATTTAATCATCAGCTGTAGAAATAAAACAGCAGTAGAAAATAGACCTGTCCCCAGCATTGTAGAGAAGTTTAGCTGAGCTCCCCCTTCAGTCTTTGTTGGAGGGGTTGTAAGATTCTCTTCTTGAGAGCCAAAACTTTTGGGGAACACCTGCCTGGAAATTCTGAACGTAAATGCACACCTTCATGTATCACAGAGGGGAAAATGGTAACACCTCTAAAGATGCAGTCCTGCTCTGTTTGAAGCCATTCACTGTAGCTCCTAAGTTATTTTGAATAACATAATTGTGCTAAAAGAGCACAACTGTGAATTGTTGTTTGTTCAGTGTACTGTAAATATAATTTGCAGTCAGTATAAACCAAGGTCATGGCCTGTCCTGCAGTGGGAGAGAAATATAGACATAAAAGTTGTCTTACACAGAGAAATCCATGTTCTTATGTGAGGTGGCTTGGAGAAATGCAGTGTTTAATTGTGACAAACATAGATGTAAATGGCTCAGTGCACCCCAACACCTCTTTCATTTATGGCAGATTTTTCCCAGCTGCCAGTCCACTCCAGAGCCCAGTAACAGAGATCTGCTCCTGCCCATGCACTGCCCTGGAGCAGCAGCCAAGGAGCAGCCAGCCCCTTCTTGCAGCTAGAAAATCACCTTTTCATAAGTGCAAGCATCTTCTACTTTATGATACAAGAGGATATCAAAATGTAACTTAGCTTTTGCATCTTCCAGACTTCATCAGCCATAAATGCTGTGTTCCATCTCCTCATGTTTCCATTTTGTCCCAGTGCTTTTCCTAAGAGTTTGGTCATTTCAGCAACTTCCACCAGTCTGAACCAAGAAACCAGATTTAACCCCTTTTTTTTTTTTTTTTTCCCAGACATAGACTCAGTCTTGCAAAATTTCTGTTTTGCTTAATAGAATTGATTCAGCCTTGATTAAACAGACCAAGGAAAATGTAATAGAATATCCTGAGTGGAAAGGGACCCACAAGGATCTTTGAGTCTAGCTCCTAGCCCTGCACAGGAAAACCCCAATTCTGTAGCCTCACACTCTGAAGCCTCCTGCAAGATGGAGAAATGAAACCAGGTTCATCCTCCTTCTTTATAGAGGGTGAGCTTATGTTTATATCCTGTTTATCTCACTGCACTGAGCAACTAGAAGGGTTTGGTTTTAGTTCATTTTTTAAACTCTTCTTCCCCAAGGTCCATCTCCCCTGAGATAGATAAATTGAAAAGAAAACCAGGAAAAAAAAATTGTATTGCAGAGTAGGAGGAATTAATGGTGAAATGTTAACTTATTTTGAAAAAAAGATTCTTTTCAGGTAGCTTGTCCATTAATACATCATGTCAAGCAATAAATGCTGTACACCATAGAGTTATGCTCTCATTTGGAGCACTCTTGCAGTACACTGGATTTTTGGTAATGTGTTTATTCACTCTATCCTCATTATAGAAATAATCAACAAAATAGATCTGTGCTCTTTCAAATCCCTGCAGAAGTCAGTCATCTCTCCAAACATATGGCCTGTTTACCTTCCCAAAAGCAAAATGTCTTCATAATATCAAAACCCAAAGACCCTTCTCTGTTCCAGTGCAGCAGACCTGGAAATTCATTGAGGTTTTGCTGTTATTTTGGTCCCCAACTGGTGCTTGAGAGCAGAAGGCCAGAGCTCTAAGCAGGATCCATGGGGCTGTCGAGCCACCATGCTACACTGCTTCTGACATTATTTTTTAATGAGAGAAAAAAAAAAAAAAGATAGCTGACCTTGTAGGGACTTGCACCAGAAACCTCTGGCTAATTGCCAGACAGAAGAGTGTTTTAGGAGCAAGTGTGCCCATGCTTAGGACAAGTGAACAAGACTGATTGTTCTTCCCTACTGTTACAGAGCCACCAGGGACTTGTTCCCCAGAGATTTCTGGTTTTACTGTGTGCACTTCTGTCCTTGGTTGAAACATTCTGCACCTATGCTAGGAAAACTGATGCTGAATTGCTTGGAAACAATCCTCCTCCTCCACCCAAAGCCATGTTTTATCAATATCACTTATCACAGAAGCCTGTGTTGCTGTCAGCATCCTTTCTGAGATTTGAGATGCAGTAGTAGCAGTCTTTAGACAACGGGAGGAAAAGGGGTTATGTGTCACAACTTTGCTCAGCAAGTCCCCACTGTAGTTAGAACCATAACAAAGAGAGTGAAACAACATTTGTTAGAAATGCTGGGAAATCATAATAAGGGAAAATGTGTTTAGATTGCAGACAAAAGCCTGTTTTCTGGCACCCACATTTATCCTGACTTTGAAACTTTTTGGAGAGGAGGCTTCTCAGCAATATCTGCAATATTATCAAAACCCTGATTGCATTCTGTTTTATCAGGTCTGTGGTAATTAAAGTGATGTTCTTTCTTTTCTTCCTCTTTTTTTATATTCCTCACCACCATATTTTCAGAATTAGCTCTGTTTGATGTGACTGCTTCTTTGTTTACAGGAGAGAGAGGAGAGTGGTCATAGAAAATCTTTATTATGTGTGGTTAACAACAAGGTTTTTATCTCTCAACCAGCTATTTGTTTTTTGTTTAGCAAGTTCTTTGAATCTAAATAATGTGGGCTGAAAGTGAAATTGCACATATCTCCAGTGCCCAAATAATAAGTCATTTAGAGATTTTAATACTGGAAATTCACTAAATAAGGCTGTTATACTTCAATATTTCGTGTGAGGCAATGATAAATGAAAGCAATGAGCACTGCTGTTATTTGAAAATAAGTTCAGTACTTATTACAGTCTAGCAGATTTTGTAAAGTTACTGTGTTATTAACCTTCCACTACAGATTGCTTTTCTAAAAATACCCTTTTCTGCATGAAAGCCTATTCTCTTTTTTTTTTTTTTTTTTTTCCTTTGGCTAAGTTAACCTCAAAATATAATAGAGATCCTAATAAATTTCTTAAAAGTGTAATTTCTCCCAGTTTTCTTTTTTCCCCCCCATAGTACTACTAAAAAGGAACTAAAATTGTCAAGGTTTTATTTAAATTTTTTGTGCATCCCACATGTGCACATACCCCATGAAAGTCTACCCACGGTAGTGACAATCAACCTGACAACATAATCAGTCAAACTTTACCCAGGGACTGTTTCTTAGGTAACCAAATAGAAATGAGTTGTAGAATACAGAAATAATCCCCACGTTTATTCAGCGTGGCATTCCCATTGTGTTCCAGCCAAGTCTGGGAATGTTGTGCTGGTGCAGTGCAGAGGTGAAGCACGTCTGCTGTGCAGGCTGTGAGTGCACAGCTTCTGCTGGCAGGGAGGTTCAGCCTGGTACCAGCACAAAGCCTGGTGTGGGTCCCAAAAATAGAAAAAAATAGGATTCCATCATTTGGGTGTGGGTGATGTGTGAGCTCTGTGCCCAGGCTTTGTAGTAGAGCTGGTTTGGCTGCTGAGGAGCTACAGCCAGAAGGAAAACACCCCTTCTCAAGCCTCTTTTTTCTTGCTGGTTTTATAAATGTGCACCTTTTTTCCTAAATGTTTTTTTTTTTTTTTTTTTTCCTCCCCCCCGCATTTTTATTGTTGCTGATGTACCAAATTTTCTTCAGGGAAAAGAGCTCTGCATGCTAGTGGTCAGGCTAGAAGATGAATTGTTATCTTCATGCTGAAGTCAGCATGAGTGAAAATGTCATCAGTGTCATCATCAGCTGCTGCAGTTAGTTAAAGTTGTCTAATTCTTTTGTAACTGGATTTATATAGCAGATTGTGTCTTTTATCATTTGAGGTTTTTAACTTTCTTGTATTGCTTAGGGGTTGCATATTTACCTACAGAAAAAAACAAACACAAAAACACAACAAAGCAACAAAAAACCACACACACAAAAAAAACCCAAACAAAATCCCAACAAACAAACAAACAAAAAACCAAACACTGAATAAGATGTTATGTTTGCCAAGATACTGTTGAGGGGAACAGATCAGCATAGTTTAAGTGCTGCTGCAGGCCACAAGTAAGACTGCTTGTTTGCTAAATTGCAACCAAGCATGTAAATCTATGTATTAAACCACTTAGTTATTGGCCTGAAGGCATAAACACAAATGAATGGTTGGTGAGGCACGTTAATAGCTGTTCCAATGGACAGGAGTGTTTTTGGCTGTGCAGGGAAGTGGGCTGGGTGGCCATTTACCACGGGGATTCAATAGAATTGGCTGTCTGGGGCTGTAGGGGGTGAGCTGGTGTGCTTGGAGAGCAAAACTGGCAGCTAAGAGTGTCAGGGTACTGAAGAGCAGGGCACTTCTGATAGGTGTAGGTGTGGGAAATGATCAGAAAGGGTAAATGTGTTGATGTCCTGGAGGCAGCAGCTTGGTTTGTCCTCCTCTTACTGCCTGGCAGGGGATATGCTCTAATTCCTGAACATGAACTCTTGCCACCTCCCTTCTCCTTAGCAATCTGCAAAAGAATGGCAGCCCCCTTCAAAAAGTTTTGCCAAAGCCATGTGGCCATATGAAAAAGGAAAAAGAAAAAAAATTAAAATAAAAAAGAAATATATGCAGACATGCACATGAGAAATCATTCTGGAAAGAGAACATTACTGACTGGAGTTAAATATCCAGCTATTGCTGAGATTTTATAGCTTCATTTCTTTCAGTTTATTTTCATGGCAAGAGACTCTCACTTTTATTTTTCTTGTCTCAGCTCTACATCCATAGCTGACTGTAGGTATTCTGCTGCTTTTTATGCAAGCAAAACTGTTTTATTTTCAGGGTGTTATTCTCCCCCAGCTGGCCTTCCTGACCTATCTTTTTATTTTCCTTTTTGATGGTTATGTTTGCAAATAAGTTAAGTTTGCCCTGCACTGTGCTGTGAGCATTCAGCTTGACTGATATCCAAATTGGAACACTCACAGCAAAAATATAAAGGTGCTATAAACATTTTAAATTGCTTTTGACTCTGAAAAGTGTTTTGAAATTATTCCACTGCCTCAAACCTTTTATCTGTACTTTACTCTGAACCTTCTTAGATGGGGCATTGGACTGTAACATACAGATTTCCATAAGGCTTCTTCTGTGACATAAATTCTTTAGGTAGTTTTAGATTTGTAATAGTAATGAAAATCATACAGAAAGCTAATTGAAAGAAAAGAAAAGGCAACACAAAAATCTCAGAGAGTTTTGGAGCAAGAAAAAAGGATAGCTTCTACCATTTTATATAGATAATATCCTGACAGGAGAGCAACATTTGGGTTCCAGAGACATTGCAGATTCATGCCCTAAAAGAAATCCACTGATATAAGTGAAAGAATTCACCCTTCTGTTCCTGAATCCCAGAGGATTCAGTATTGACACTTAACTTTTATTCTCTAAGAATTTTTTTTCTTTTATTAATAGAGTGCCAGACATTATGTGAAGGCACAAAGAATATTGCTGCTAGTTTGATTTTAATTAATTCTTTATCAGTCAGGCACATAAATCCTTTAAATATAGCATTTCATAACTTCCCAAGGATTAGAGCATTACCTAAAAAAGCTTTTTCAGACCAGCTGGCCAAAAAAATTCTAACTTTGAAGCATGAACACTCTTGCAGGACAATCAGTAGACCCCAAAACAGTAATGAGGAATAAAGAAAGAAAAAAAGAACAAAAGAATGTGTGCATGTAATTCTTCATCACAGAGAACCCAATGAATCTCCAGTTTACCATTTCTTGTTCTGTGAATAAGATTGACAGCAGAAGAGCTTTGTGCAAGTGAGAGACTCTTTCTGAAATGTGTGCAAGAATTTGGAATTTAAACTGAAACACATTTGGGACATTTCTGTCAGATGATTTGCTCTCTCACTGGCAGGGAAATAAGCAGGATAAATACCATGTAGGGGCTAATTAAGCTGTGTTCTCCCAGAGAAGGCAGTCTCAGACCATGCACCAGGTGGGTAGGACAGTTATAAACCTGAGAGAGCAGAACAGAATGTCAGGCAGAGAAAAGAGCCAGAAATGTTTTGCATGTTTATACATCAAGTCCAGGGATCTGTACAAGGGAGTGCCATGCTGTTTTAGACTAATTTGGTTTTGCATGTTTTGTTGCTATGGTGTACCTTAGCTTGGATAGACTCTGTTATTTTATCATGAGAAAAGAATGTGTACCCCTCATTCTGAGCCTTATTTTCTAACCTTTTTTATTTTAGTCTCTACTTTCTGATAATTAAGGCAGAGACTTGAGATAAGAAGGAGAGGAAGCGATGAGAGCACTGGAAAAAACCCCAGACTTACAGCATGAGGAGCAGGATCCTGCTAAAAACTGTGGCTACAACAAAACCTTACTCATTACCTCATTAGACATGCCATGTATTTTATATATATACAGGGGTTTTTTTCAGTGCTCCAAGAAGTGCTTTATAGTAGGAGACCATCTCCAAGGAATCTTGGAGAGAGGCCTTGGTTTATTCATAGCTAGTCCTGAAGCACTATAAAAGAAAAACCTTACAGAATTGGCAAAAGCATGAGATAGGAAAACATGAGAAGATCTAAAAATATTTTGGTTTTTAATTTCTAACAAAAAAATGAGTATTATACCCAAACATATCAGCATCTCAGAAATGCACAGAACAAGTCCTGAATGAGAAAGTGTGGTTGGTTCTGTGGTACTCTGCTCACCACTGGAAAGAAAAAAGCCTTGACCTGCTTACTGAGAGAATGCATTTATAATTCAAACTAGAAGCTGGATGCAGATTTGGAGAACTGTTGCTCTTTCTGTCATTCTAAAGCTAAAGCAAGATTCTGCCTGATGCAAGTACACCAGTAAAAGGCACTTTAGTGTGAAAGCAGGTGTTTGCCTTAAAGTTCTAGACCAAGATTTTCTTTCTTGTGGTGGTACTTTATAAAATTTAATAAAATAACGACTGGTCTAATGGAAGCCCAGAAAAAGCCTGAATTCAAACTGCTTGGAATTGCAGGAGGAATGAACCTACCATGCTCTGTTTGTGATTTTCTAGTGTAGCTGATAGAGGTTGAAATGCTGCCTTGGCTTGAAAATTCTGTACTACTGTAGCAGAAGTGTACAAGTTCCAAGTAAATCAGGGCAGATTTCCCATAGCTCCCATTTAAAACAAAAATAAAATATGCTGTGCAATTCTTTGACATAAAAATCAAATGGAATGCTTCAGAAAAATTATAAGGCAAAAGTGTTCTATGTCAAAATGAAGCAGTTAATTTGGGAAGAAACAGCACTTAAAAAATATAGCCCTCCTTTTTGTTGTCCTAATTGGATGGTTTTATAATGACAGATGAAAGCCACTGTGAAAGTAACACACAAATGGTGTTTTATAACCTGCTTAGTGTTTCAGCAAAAGATTTTCTTTGTGTCAACCAATGAATCATAGACTGCTGCACATAGCAAGCAGCAATAACTTCTTTTTAAGATGCGTTGACATTCTCGTTGTTATTACTTTTAAATTAATATGGGGTGCTGGAAGACATTTCAGGTGTTACTGAACTTTACTGCTTGTGCTAATTGTTTATGTTCTTTTTACAAATTGAACAAGGGCTTGTTAGAAGGGAAGGCTGTGAGAGATGAATGGTGAATGAACACACAACACAACAATGCATTTGCATAAAAGCAGGTCATAATAACTGGAGATATGCAGAAAAGTCTGTAATTTGTATTGCTGTTTGAATGCTTAATAATAATGTGAAAAATTGGCCTGGTCTGAAAAGAAATATTCTTTGCTTAGATCTTTTTCTAAAATTACTGTAGCTAAATGTAGTCTCAAAGCACTATTTCAAAACAAGAAAGCAGAAAATTTCTATTTAGAAAATAAAGTAAAATATTTTGAGTTCCCTTATCTCCTTTTTTTTTTTTTTTTTTTTTGGTTTTGGTTTTTTTTTTTTTTTTTTTTTTTTTTTTTTTTTTTTTTTTTTTTTTTTTTTTGCCACTGAAAGCTGTGCCAAGCTTAAACTGTGTTTTTGGAGTGCGAGACATCTTTTATTTTTTAAGCAAATGATTTATCTTAAAGATTTTCATCCTCCTAATAATGCATGTGACCAGAACAAACCATTTGCATTTAAATTTCTCATGGTAGGACATAGTAGGAGTTAGATTTCTGATTAAGTTTTGGACTATAGAGCAAGGAGCTTTAGACCTTGGGTTTTGTGAAATTCTATCTCCCATGTGTGCCATTCCTTGAATTCAGAGGAATGAGGAATTAATTTCTTTTTTTGACAGAATATAGAGATTAACAGAAAAAGTTCATTGCAACAAAAGGCTGCTCTGAGGCTTACTGAAATTTGGATTGGGGTGGGTTACTGTGAAATATCCCACACTAGTCCCTCTCTAGGTGTTGGTGACCTTGGCTTTGTCCTGTTCCTTTGTCTCTAAGAACATGCAACCATGGAGGAATTTCAGTCCCACGCTGTATCATAGTGGTATAATATATTAAACTCTTGTCTGGCTAGCATGTGGAAGGGCAAGGGTTTCTCTGGATTGTATTTGCTACCAAAGTGCCACCCTGCAGTCAAGGATGGGACAGGCACACACCACTTATAGCTGCAGCTTTCACACACACTCCTTACAACTCTTTTGGACAAATCCTGCATTGATCCTGGCAGGCATCACCAGTTTTAAGCCTCTTTTCTACCAATCTAGCATAGGAAAGTGGCTGGAAGACATCCAAAAAACTGAACCTTTGTTTCCATGGAAGGCTTGTAATATCCAGATGCTTTTGACTCTGAATTTAATGGCATATTTGTATTTGAGAAAAATCAATAACGTTTATGAACTGAGAAGAGAGATCCAATGCAACCAGTTCTGTCACTTTTAAGGACAGCTTATGTAATTCTTTGTGACACAGACATCAGGCTATAGAAACCAACCTACATCTTCCTGTGAAACAAGATTTAGCTCAGTAAACCTCACCGGAGCAGCTCAAGGAGGGGTGCAGAGAGGAGAGCTGGGAGAAACAACCTGCTACTCATCAGCCTGGAAGGCCAATAAGGTCTGATAGGTTTCTGCAATAAAACCACCCTAAACCTCCCCGTGGATTTTCATACAATAGAAATCTAAAGGGCACATCAGTCACAGAGCAGGAGAGACACCAAGGGAGAACGTCCTGCTCCCATACTTTAGCTAGCTGGCTGCTTCAGTTAAAATAGCCATCATGCAGGGTTCATAAAGAATAAAACTTTTCACTCTTTGAGGGCCAGTCCAAGGTCTGTGCAGCATTTAAGTCATGCTATTATGAGGTCATAAACGAGGCACTAGTTGTAAATTATTTCTTATTGCTATTATTACCTTTGAGATGCTATAATACATAATGATCTATCATCCACGTTTATAAAATGCTTGTGCTGGAATAGGCAGACCTTCATGCCTTTTCAGAATAGTCCTGCTGACTTCTCTCATGTCTGTGGTTATAACAAAGATTCAACTTGGGTTTCACTCCACTTTCTGCACTTGATATGATTATCTGGAAGCTGGGGTTCCAGATAAAATACCTAGGGTATTTTGGCTGTTTTAACTATATTCTAAAAGGTACATGTTTTGGTCAGTGGCACCAGCTGACTCCTCCCATTGCAGTGCCTTTTTACTGGAGCACACAGCCACTTGAGCACATCCCTTAGAAATATTTAGAAAGCTCAGACTGGGTGTACATAATGCAAGCTGAGGCTTATTCCATTCCAAAAAGCAAAGTTACTCTTCTTCCCTGTCTCAGGGAAGGCTCTTCTCCCAAAGGCAGTGAGAAGTGTCAGTAAGGTTCATCCTGTCCCTTCCTGGGATGTGGCAGGGCAGGACTCTGCACAGATACACCTTTCTAGCTCTTTGACCTGAGTCTAGAATTTCTTTGAATTAGTTTCATCCTTGGTTCTTGGACCATTCCTGTGCTACAGTATTGTGCATGATTGGTTGTATATAGTGTGTTATTGCAGCCATGTAGAAAATACAATGTTGTAGGGATATAAAAGATATATGCAGAATATTCTTCATTCTTCCAACAAAGATTTTCATGTTGTGTTAATAATTCTGAGCAAGTCTTGTGATTACTTGAATCCTATTTCAGTCCAAAATTCAAAACTCATGAAATACCAAATAGAACTATTAATGTGGTACTGCACAAAATCCTTTCTTTCATTCTAAATGGGAAGTATCAAAACTTGTGTAAGGATTGTTCTTTTGTTGAACTAAAGTTTAACTTTGTAGAACAGAGTACAGTGTGATATATTTAAGATTGTAACTGCTGTCCTCAAAATTCCAAAAGAGAATGGCCTTATTTTCATGTTTGGGTCCATGCAAAACACAAATAAGATCTAATATTTATCCTGATGAAATAAGTGAACTTTTTTCAGTGCATTTTATGAAAGCACATTTGTTTTCTATTTTGTTCAGGTGTTTATGAACTGGCCTGAAAAACGGGATTATATCTCTATGTCCATCAATGGTAAATTATGCACAATTTTTTTGTTGGATATGGGACTGTAAATACTAAAGATAATGGTGAATCATAATGCTTACTTAGAAATGCTGCCTTTTTTTCCTAAATACAAGCAATTAAAGACTTTGTCTCCACCAAGCAGCCTTGACTTCAAAGACAATGTAGGCACTGTGTGTATATGTTTAACTGCTTCTATTTCTATATTTATAAATTCTATTTAAGGACACTCATGATATTTATACAGAAGAAATTCTAGCAACTGGTAAAGGCACCTTAACAGCCAATTAATGATTAACAATGCATGGCCTTTACCTAACAACTTCCTAACCATAAAATTTCATTTGCTCTCTGCAACATTACTCTGTCTGTGCCTCACAAAAACAGTTTCTTCTGTGAGGAAAGGAAGATGAACAGCAATAGCATCTCCAGAATCTGGAGCTGTTTTCCCTCTTGGAGTCTGGGATGCCTGGAAAAAAGTGGATGAGCTTTCAGGCACACCCTACTGTTATGAAAGAATAGCATTAAGCTTCATGGCTAATGGAAGTTGAGAACAAATTGTATGCGAGTTTAAGTGGATGTTTTGGAGAAAAAAAAAGGTGCTGCAAACTGCATAATTAAGGGAAGGAAAGCAAAGCTACAGGGAAAGCTGTAAGGTTTGTACAGGAGAGAAAACAGATAAGTTATCTCCTAAAGAACATTGAAGGGATTGTGGGGAAAGGACCACGATAGGTGAGATTATAAATGTCCAAAATAATAATATCGCTCCTGAGTCTGTGATTTTGATTTCCAACAGAAGCAGAAAAATTCTTGTATATCTGACAGCTTGTCTACTCTTCAGCTGCATTTGTTGATCTAAGGGAAGATACTCCCTTCCCCTGCAGACTGACTCAATCCTGCCCCAAGGCTGTGATGGCTGCAAGAGCATTATCAGTGAGTTTAGACATACCCTTCTGCCCAGCAGAGAAGTTGGCAGGTTCTTCTCATGCCTCTCCTAAGACAGTGACCACGTGCAGCTCAAATTCATGCCATGTTAGCCCTAATGCTTCCTGTTTGCCCACTGCAGCCTTGCAGATCCCAGTGGGATGTGTGTGCCCCAATGTGGTGTGCACTATCAGTGTGATGCTAAAGGGGATGTGTTCCCCAGGACTGGGCACAGACTGGCAGACATCTACTGGCAGGCTCTCCTGCAGACCTGTTTATTAGCCATTAAAAAAAGCCATGCCAAAAATCCCCAGCACATTGCCTCTGATGTACCTTTTCCTCCTAGGGAAGAGCTTAGACCCTTTTAGAAGTACTTTTCCATCTTATTCCATATTGTGCATAAAATTGAAAATGTATGTTTTTCAATCAGTCCTTCACAACATGCCATTAATTGTTTGAAGTAAAGTGGTAAATTTTCTTTTGTAGAGTGAAGAAGGCAAATGTCACTTCACCCCAGGATGCTTGTGCTAAGTGCAAGATGTAGTGCAGAAATGTGATCTGTGCTGCCAGGAGCTCAGTGAAGTGTTATATTTTCAAAAACTGTATCTTGCTGGTGTAGACATTATGTGAATATCATTGCATATGTGTGAGACTAGACAGATAAGAGATAAGGCTGTCCTAGCTATACCATGTCTTAGCTTAAAAATAAAATTATTGTATTGATCTGCTCTCACAGGAAAAATGTACATCGTTTTTGAAGTATTCCTAGTGAGTATGCTATAAATCTCATTTTTCTGTTCTTTCTGTCTGCCCTTAGGCAGAGACAGAAATCAATGGTTTTCATCATTTCAGCGCTATATAATTTCATAATTCATGATGTATGATTTATTCAAACACACATAGAACTTTTGTTTATCAACTCGAATGCAAACAAAACTAATAACTTCTGTCACTTTTATCTTCATTGTAAACTGGTCGAGCCAAACATAGGGAGTAATTTAAAAATACTGCAGGTGTTCTTAGTCTTCTGAATTTTCTGGTGGGTGTACCAAATTACAAAGTCACTGTCCTGGCCTGTAAAGGCCTGTGGTACCAGTCCCTCTTGGCCAAAAATCCAAATATGTACTGAGCATTCAGTCCACTAAAGAGTTTTGACTGAAAGAAGGTAACAGAAACTTGCCTGAGCAAACCTTTTATTCCTCTGGTTCTAAATAGCCCCATCTTTCAATACTGCTCATAGCTCTGCAGAAAACTACTACATGATTTATAACTAATATTTTTAATGTAATCTTACCTAATGGTTATTTCCATGTTCTGGGCTGTCTTCAGCTAGTATGTAATTAATTCTCATTGTTTAATTAATTCTCACTGCCTCTCAAGGAAGGGGCAACTGAGGTAAAAAAAAAGTAGGGAGAGCCCAAACAAGAAGGTGTCCCCAAAAACCCCTGGGTGTTGGTGCCATGTGCTGCATGTGGCATTAGGTCAGCACGAGGGACATTTTCCATTTTCAGCTCTTTGGGGGGTTGTTTTCCAGGACACAATTTAAGTGAGTGAATTCAGTACATTTTTGCATCTCAGAATACCTATGGCAGTTGAACCCCAAACATCTTAAAATTGGTCTTGCCATTGATCCTGTGTCTGATGGGTTTGTGTTTGGTGCCACAGAACAACTTCAGTGTCAGCAGTATGGTGCTGGAGTTAACAGGTTTGGGGGTTTGTTCACCTTACCTCTGAAATGCAGGGAGCTCTACCATCTAGCAGAGTATTTCAGGGTCATTTTCTCTCTTATTTAGCTGGAAATATGAAAGGTCTCATCTCCCATTTCATTTGTAAGTGGAGTAAAAGCATATTTGGATGTGACTTCTCTTCACTCCTTGTAGAATCTGTTTTGCTTTCAGCATCAGCAGAATCTTACTATGCATCATATACACATTTTTCAAACTTCTAGGAATATAATTGATAAAACAATTTGTACCCAATAATTACAATATCTATAACTGGTTTACTGTGTAAAATTTGTTTTAATCGTCTCTCATAGACCCTGATAAGCAATTGTCTCTACTGATATAATCAGTTCAATTTTTTCTTTTATATATGGTATTTTACTTTGTTAATTGCTGGTAGTTCTTGTCCAACTCTTCTTTTGTTTGTATCCAAAGTAATTTTGGATAACTGCTATCATAATGGTAATTGAAAAGACTAATTAACACTGTCAAAGGTGAGGCAACCTATATTCCTCAAATGAGAAAAAAATGAGAATTCCAGGCACAGGGAAGAAAGGGAGTGGGGACAGGGAGAAACCAGAGTACCTTTGTTTGCCAGCCTCTCTCTGCCCAGCTCAGTCCTGCTCAGCTCTGCCCATCACAATTCCCAATTCCATCACAGTTGGCAATTCCACTGGGTGCTTCAGTTCCCTTCACAGCATCAGCTCTTGGAGATGAGACAGTGTTCCAGGTCATTGAATGAATCATAAAATAAAGAGATGCTGCCTTGTGTAATGCAGTATTTGAATGGCAACAACCTCCTCCAGGTTTAAAAATTTAACAAATCACTTGGCAAAATTAAATCCATTTATGAGGGAAAATAACACTGTATCTAATGCAAACATTGTACTCATTTTTTTTCCACAAATGGAGTAGAAATATTTTATTACTGTGTGTAGAGAAAATATAATATTTTCTCTGCTTGTGTTCAAATGGAAACACAAAGAGAAGATAAAACCAGGAGTGAACTCATGCTGTATTTTCCCTTTAATCAGCTTAAAATCAATTACATGATGTCTTTCAGTATTTAACAACCACTGCTGCTACTGAAATGAGTGAGAGTTGTGATTGTGTGCGTGGTACCAAGGCCATGACAAGAACAGTAGATGAAGGCTGATTCTGTGACTTAACTGTGACACCCCAATTATAATATCTGACCATTTAGGTGTAATAATTGCTTTAAAGACATGCCAGATTATGGGTACAATTTGTAGCCAGCAGAATTCTGCTCAATACTTCACAGGTTTTTGTGTCTGAGCTTGGCTGCATGGCACAGCAGCAGTGGAACAGCAGATGCACTAATGGGTACTATCATGCTGCTTTTGTCCATTGCAACTTCTTTTTACCTCTCCTTTCATACTTGGTACAAAGGTGATCTGCAGGGATTCCTTCTGTAACTGCCCAACTTCTGAAATATGACATTGAAGTCTAAAAAGAAAATACTTATGTACATACGCAGCTTGAAATCTGTGTCTTTGTTTGTTTTGGGGCTTTGTTTTCAATTTTACATCTTTCTTACTATAAATATTGAAAAAGGAGTAATTCTGTAGTAATAGGTTTTACTTTATCTGTTCTTAGTTCCAGGATATAGAAAGGTATACTGAGGAACATGTGAAGTCCTGAAACACACTGAAAGAAAGAGCTATGGGGTTCTTGTTTGACAATGCTGTGCCATAGTAGAATATCTGAAGGGTATTTTTAATAGCACAGGCTAGAAATTTTATTTCTACCTGTACCAAATATATTGCTGTAAGCTTCATGTGTATATGTTTCTACAAATGTGCATATATTGCATAGTTAACAGCAGATCTAGACAGATTTGGAAAGGTGTTTGGAGGGAACAAACTGTTTGAAGTCGGTGAAGGCAGCAGCAGGGAGCAGGGCTCAGGTGAGGAGCTCTTTGTTGTTTGGGGGTGAGGGCTCTCAGTGTCCCTGTTGGTGCAGCCCCAGGAAGGAGCCTTGCCATGTTCCCAGACCCTGGAATGCTGTGCCATGTCCTTCTTCACCTGGTGCAGCCTTGCCACGTGCCCCAGCTTCTCCTAGGGCCCCTCACCACTGGTGTTTGTCGTGTTCTGGGGGTGCAGGAGAGAGCTGCAGGTCTTAAGTACAGCCCCTACACTGCCAAGTCAGCCCAAGTTCTCATTTGATGAAGCAGAGGAACAATCAGGGTGTTCAGAGGGTGGATTAATGCACAGAAACTGAAACCAGAGCTCTTGAATGGCTGTAAAATTTGAGTCTGGGCTTCAGAAGATTTGGTTTCAGCACGTGTATCCTCACGTGTTGCTTCAGGCAATTTATTTCAGTGCTTGGCATCCTGTCTCCTGCTTTTGTCAAATGGAAATAACACATCTTTTCATGTTTGCACCTCATCCTTTGCTTTGTCGTAATAGTCTTGGGGACTTTCTCATCCTGTGCTGAAGAATAATCCCTGCAGCATAATGTGATTGTCATCTTTGTGTTCAGACGGTGATAATTGTGGTACTTTGGTAACAATTCCTGTCTCTGCAGTTTTGTTTTTGTGTATGGCTCCTGCAACCTGACTGTCCTTATAAAACATCATGAATTTTATAACAGGATTAGCTCTGTAAGGCAAATGTATAATGGATTTTTGGAAATCTAAACAAATTAAATGTTGTGACTTTACAAACTGTAGCATTAGCAATTTTTTTGGTCTATTTAATTTTTCTTTCTTCTCTTGACCAGTGGATGTTTTTTCCTTAGTGCTGCTTTCTAAAGTTAAAACCTAAGACTTTTTAATGCTAAATTAAAACTGTTTAGTAGTAAGAATGCCACATTTACTTCCCCTTGGAAGATCATTTTTCTTGCCAGTGTTCTTGGGAGTGCACAGCAAATATTTAACAGTTTTGATCAAGTGTTACATTTAGCGCTTCGTAACACAAGCTATATTAAAAAAATGTAAGTATTGTAAATATAAGCATAGATTTAAAATAGTGCATTATAAATATACTACAGTAGATCTGTAAAAAGAAAAGTTAATTCACTGTAGCTTTTTCTTTTACATGTAGGCCATGACTCCCATTGGGAGTCCCATTGGCCTGTGGCCAATTTTGGACTGCCCAGTACAAGCAGGGCTTTGATATAACTGGGTGAGCCCAGCTGAGGATTTTCAGTGCAGTCAGAGATGTGAAAAATGGAATGCTTGAGGAGAGCCTTGGTCAGCTCTAGGAACTTAAGGGAGGACACATTTCTGTTGTCAACTCCCCAGCAGGACAGTCTAAAGGACACAGAGACAGGCTCTTCCCAGAAGTGCACAGTGCTGGGGAAAAAAGGCAATGGAGATTCTGATTCGATTTTTAAAAAATATTGTCAGTATGAGGCACTGGAATATGCTTTTCACAGAGGTGGGAGTGGTGAGTTTAACTCTTGAGGGTTCAGTTGTCTGGATCCATCCCAGAACAGCCTCATCTGAGGGGCCCTGCTTGGAACATGGGGTTGACTAAATGACTTCTGGAGGCTCTTCCAGACTCTGTGATTCTGTGATGCATATATGAAATTTGATGACTTTGATAATGTAATAAACCAATAATTTTAGAAAACTTGACTGAAGCCAGAATGAAAGTAATAAACCCAACTGGGAAGGGGTGTGTTATGTACATTGTTTTAAGTGGGCCATAGAATCAGAGTTAATTATAAATCAAAGGAGAGTTTAAATCCATGGACACCAACATTTACTGAAAAGACCAGCAGAAACATCTGGGATTCTCCCTGGGACTCCAAACATGTCTTGTCTTTCCCATCACGTGCAGAAAGAATGATGTATATCTGGGCACTTAAAACCTGTATTTAAGCATGCAGTTTGGAAAACCTCTGTCAAAGATTGCTGTTCATTTATTAAATGAGTTTCCTGGCACTCCCATCTTTCTTCTGTAAAAAGCTGTTTCCTGAATTTAAAATGCTATCTTTGATATAATGGGATGGTTCAGTTCTGTTGACTGAAAAATATCAGAGCTCCCTATACATTCTTGAGAATTTCACAGCCATTAAATGTTCAAAATATTCTTTTATCAATCACCCATGTAATGGCATTAGTTATCTGTATAGTGATAGATGGATGTGCAAGCCCATATTGTAAATATTCTTGTGAAATTTCATTTTGAGAAAAGTATTTGTAGAATGCTCAACACAAGAATGCTATTATTTAAAAAAGATAAATGCACAAAAGCAGCAATCTTTGATATCAGTAAAAATGCATCCTAAATGTGCTTTGCAATAGCCCAATTTTAAATCTTTCAATATTTTTGCATTTCATTTCAAATATAAAATATATACTGGAAACTAAACAGATTTTATAGCCCAATTCCATTATTTAAATCACTCTGAGCTCTGATGCTGAAAGCTACAATTCTGTCTGGAACCAGATTGTAAGGATGAGTTATAATTCCCTAATGGAAACACTGACTAATCTCAGAGTATATAGATGCTAATGGTGCCATGTAATGCATTAGCAAACATGTTACTGATAAATAGGAATGAAATATGATTGGGCAGTCTCAAGGATCATCTCAGAAAAGATCTCAATTATCAAGTGTTGCAGAAGGAGCTAATTAGGTTTTTCTCTCACAAAAGGCTCTTAGCCATGTGCAAGGGAAGAGGGAAAGGACTGTGAGCCTTTTGCTTTTGGAGAAACAGCCAAACAAGGTCTCTGCACCAAAGTTCAGAAATCCCTATGATGCCAGTGGTCTAGGAGGAATCCTCAGCCTCTGAAATTGCCAGTGTTTTGTTGGCTGAAGGCAGCATTTATCTCACACCTCTGAGTCTCAGCCAGCAGCAAAGCTCAGGGGGCTGCTGGTGCCCCTGGCTGTCCCAGGTGTCATCCACAGAATGTTCACAGGGACACATCTGTCCTCCCCTCTGCTCCCCCTCCCCCAGGGAGGATCAGACTCTGCTCCTGTGCACTCCCCAAAGGCAGAGAGATTCCCTACCTGTATTGTCCTGCAAGTGAAAATGCAAATAGTCAGAGTGGCTCTCTCTGAAAAATGCACTTATAGTGACAGATCCCATTCTGCCTACTCATGCAAATGGCATGAACAGTGATGGAGCTGGAAGAAAATTCTTCCTCTCATCACAGGTCTCTTCATAGGACACAAAACATTATGGGCAAAGAGCAGTGGCTTGCCATGGCCATAGACTGATTATGCTTAACTTTCCACTTAAAGTACAGATTTAACTTTTTTTTTAGTGTATTTCATACTTACACAAGTGGCTTTTGGGAAATAATCTGCTTAGAAGTGAAATGTTATTGCAATTAAAATTTGCAATTCATGTATCAGTTTTTTAATTATTTCTGATTTAAGTATTGTTAACTTTAGAATAAAAAAAAAACAATGGCCAGTATTTATTGCAGGTTTGGGAAAAAAATTGTTCTTAAAACTTGTAGTCAAGGGAGAGTTTTGCAAGAGAGTAAACATTCCTGTTGAGAGCAGATTCCTTTGGAAATCACAAATTTACAGCAAAACTGACACAGAAGTGACTTGGTGAAGCTAATGCCAAGCAGATTTACTGTTATTGTTACAATTAGATATATGGTATTTTGCAATTGACACTTACAGGAAGTTTTGTTCTTCCTGTATACAAACCAGTATCACCTCTAGCAAAATAATTTCAATTTGTCTTGAAAATAAAACACTGAACCTGAAAATCCTCTTGTAGGTATCTTCTTGTGCTAGGTCCGGTGATGAATCCTGCAAAGAGTTTCTGTGAGCATCCAGATTTCCAGCTGTTATTCCTGCATGGAGCTGGAGAATCAATATGAACAGGAGACAGAATTTAGTTTTTAAAATGTAGTTTTTTCTTCTGAATCTTTGTATGGAAGAGCATCCTTCCCTGGAAATCTGATAGTTGGCTTCCTTCAAACAAATACATAATTAATATACATCTATGTTAGGCACATATAGTGCCAAATATCCTCATGGAGTATTGATCTGCACATTGCTTACTTGGGATGGACACTATTAAAATAAATCAACATAATTTGTGGCTTCATTTTTCTATGTAAAAGTAATCTGCTCTGTTTGGAAGTTCAGGTGTGAATGATTCTACAATTGAGCCTGTTTCAGTCTTCATTAAAATGTGATATAATGGAATGGAGAAGGTAAATGGGAGAGGGATATTTGAGAGATGCTGTCCCAAAAACACAGTGATAGGTAAAACCATAAGGGCACTTTGCAGCCTTGAGAAAAAGACTGGAAGAGAGTGCAGGCTGGGGAATTGCAGGTTCCCACTCTCCAAAGCCACCCTTGATCTTGGTGCAGCCTACAGCTTGGCTTGGTGTTTCCTTGCTTATTTTTTCCTTACTCTTCTTTCTGCATTTAGCCATTTCCAGCAATAGGAGTGTAAATCTGTAGTAATATCAAAGTCTTATGTTAAGTAACAGTAGGAGTTCTAGTTTTGACTTTCCTGAGCACTGCTTAGTTGAGAAGAAGAAAAAGACAAACTTCACTCCTCAGATGCTAAAGATATTCAAAATAGGAAGATAAAAAAAATAAATCAGGGACTGGCAAAAAGCATCTACACCTATTTAGCTGCATCAGTTCTGATGACCAGATATAAGAACATTAAAGACAAAGAAATTTAGGCTATGCAAGCAAATGATTAATTTGAGGACTTTTTTTTGTATTGGCCTTGGTAAGGCTTTAAAAGGCAGTTCTGGATTCACCAGGGAGCTGACTGATCAAGAAAGGCATGTTGAGAAGATTGCTGTTTTTCCAGATGAAATGTTAGTAAGAGTCTAAAGAGCAGTAGCAGGTAAGAGGCAGCTGTGATGGTAACGAGGGCTGACAGCAGAAGGATCAATCTGGGGTGTTCCAAAAGATAAAGGGCAAAGATGAGAAAGAGGAGAATCAATGTGAGACACAGGAAGGAGCAAAATCTGAGCCCTTTCTCACGCCTGCTTCAGCAGCATGAGAACAGGAGCAGCAGGAGAATTGGATCCTGGGCTGTGATGGTGCCACGATGTCAATAACTGGAAGGACAGCTTGTCAGAGGTGATAGGACAAACTCTGTCATTTTACAGAGGCAGGGAGGGCTGGGAAAGATGGATGTGAAAAGTGTCTGACAGGGTGAAAAGAGAAAGCTGGTGAAGCTGAATTGAAGTAGGTGATGAGCAAAAGGAAATAACTGAGGAGTGAAAGGGATTTGGAGCAAAAGTGTAATGGTACCCTGAATGGATGGAAATTTCAGAAGAAATTTTTAAAAGGCATGTGAAAGTGAGGTCAGAATAAATGACCTGCCAGGATCACTGTAGAAAATGAAGGCTCTTAGTAAGACTGAAAGTGCAGAGTTCTGCAAAGGGTGAGAGGAGCCAGAAGCCATCAAGTGGTGTGGAAGAATGGAGGGGGGAACCAAGAGGAAAGGCTGGGGACTGAGGAGACCTAAAGCTGGACTCCAAGCTGGACCCAAAGGTCCTGCAGAAAGCTGGGAGCACGGTGGGGAAAGGCAACTGTGGCTTTGTAGGTTGTCTGCTTGGACCAGATAGTGACTGCAACTTGAATAAGGCTCTAGATATGTCTTTAAAAAAAAAAAAAAAATTCCCTAGGGTGTATTTATAGACCAGAAATGGACTACAGTGCTAATTAGATCCACTGAAGACAGTAGTCTTCCTCTGAGCTGTGTTATGTGTTTTCAATTTCCATAGAAGTTTCTTTCTCTCCTCTGATAGGGTTTTGCATTGTATTCCTGACTCTTGGCATGCAGTCATTATCCCAGAATAGACAGAAATTAGTTTTAAAATGCGAGTTGCTCTATGCGTAGAATATCTTCAGCTAATAAACGCTGCCTTAAATTTCTTCCATTTTATTTCTTTCTTCAGTTCATTTTAAGTGTCACTTCTTCAATACATCTTGACATTTAATATGAAGCATTTCATCTACTAGAAATACATCCGAGTTTTCAGCTCAAGAGTCCAATTAAGAAAATGCTCCCATGTGCATGCATTTTCCTTTATTGAACTTCAAGTTCCCTGCAATGTCAGGTACTATGCAAGTTTAAAATCAAGGCTTTAGCAAAAAAAAGTATTTCTAATCTAAAATATCACCTTGCTTCCTCCCTGTGATTCCCCACCTTCAAAAAAATGAGATGCAACAAGCTGTCTTTTAGTTACTGTATTGTTCAACTTTTGCTTGACCCTATATTTTGCAGTTGTTTGCATATGCATCACAAATGACTGTGTGTTGATAAGTGTTGATATCCCTCTGCTTTAATGTTTAAGAACTTAAATAGGGTAATGGCAATTAAAAATGTAATACTGCTTAATGTATATGTAGAAAAACCTCCTTTGTTGTTTGTTATTTTATTGTTTGAAGTTGATACTTGTGAAAATGACAGGTGCTGAGCAGTAATGAACAAAGATTTTTCTTTCTCCTCAGGATGCTGTAATACAAATTAAGGAAGAAATAAGCTTCATGTGCAATCACTCTGTTGCTTTCTCTGAAGCTGTTCAGGCCATTTCTCAGGAGCTGGTGAGTCTTATTTGTAGGGTTGTGCTTTTCAAGTTATTTTATAGAGCCTAATGCTATCTGGAATATTGTTCTTTAAACTGAAAAGTGTGTGTGTGAGTTTTTATGGATGGATGAATGCAAAACGTTTTCAGTAGAGCAATCTCTATTTCCAGTGTGAATTTATGGCAGCATGGCTTTGCCACTTGGGAAAGGAGAAAAGTGAAAGGATGGTGATTAGTTTATATGCAGTACAACATTTTTATGAAGCTTTGATTTTGAAAAGCATTCTTCAAAGTTTAGTTTTCTCCTCTACTGGGTGACATATTTTTTGCAGAAACTCACATCTCCAACAATTCCTCAAGTAGAAAAACTGCATCCATGGTACATAAGGTCTGGGATTAGGAGTCTTCATCCTGAGGTAGTTAAGGATCTTAATACCAGGATTCAGGATATAGCAGTTAGAAGAGGGCATGAACAGAAGACCAGAGAGAGGCCAGCTCTGAAGCCCTCCTTTAGAAATAAAGACTGTATTTACTGTAAACGTTTCAGCTATATTTAGTTGAATTCAAAAGTTCAACTTTAAATCCATATTGACTGCTGTTCATAAAGGTGTTTCAAGCCCACAGCTGGTTGAGTCTCTGGGCATGTAGTAGGGCCAGGGATAACAGAGCTCTTTCCTGGCTCTCCTTTTCCCTGAAGGACTGCAGCTTACTGATGTATATGGATTTTCAGGAGGGGTCACCCTCTGAAGCTTTAGGGTATTGCTGTGGCACTGGGCTTTGCACTGCTCAGTCCTCTGGTGCCAGGTGGAGCTCTTACAGACAATGACATTTACAGGTAAATGACACAACTGTGAGCAGCTCCCATTTAGTCAGGGGTAACCTCTGCCTCACTCACAGCAATCACTTCACCAGCAATTTATTGCAGTCAACTTTTCTGGGCACTGCAGTCATCTTTACCCAATTATAATTTTCCTCACATATTTAACTGCATTTTGCCCGTGTAATTTCTTAAATCTTTCTTCACCCATTTTATCCAAGTCTGAGAGTTTAACATCATATGTTAAATGGCTATAAAATAAAATTGTTGAACTTATATGGAAGGTTTAAAATTACTTTATTGAACTTCTGCTAATCCCTATCTGTTTAGTTATACGTTGAGGTGGAATTCACCATACTCACCTATTTATATCTTTCACTGTAGACTTACTGATTTGTACTCAGAAACCAGAGTATGATCTAAATCTGTGATCATATAGTAAAAACAAAACAAAAAAAACCAAAAAAAAAAAACAAAAAATACAGTAAAACTTTCTAATGCATACCTATTCAGAGCACAGCTTGGTGACCAGCCACTTAGTTCTGTAGGTGTTCTTTCTATTAATTATAGTTATAATCCCTCATAACACTGCATCATTCAGATGAGGTATATAAATTGGAGACAGTTCCAACCAAGCCTAGATTTCCAAAGAGTGCCCATGGTGATTTTATAGTATCTTGGGCATTTGGAAGCCTCTCTAGTGGTTGCCAGCTGCTCAGGGCTTTCAGCAATTTGGCTTAAGGCAGGCAACTTCATGGCACCAAAAGTTCAGAGCATGTTTAAACAGTCTGAAATGGCAGTGATGGAGGTAACAGAACAGTGTGGAGACCACTTGAGCCATTCAAACCCAGACAGGAACGAGTGTCAAATGAATCGGAATGGAATCTGATTTTACTGATTACTCTGTGAGTGATAATGGAGCTGAAGAACAAGCAGATGTCTTCCGTGGGCCAGCTCCACTGAGTGTAGCAGTGCTGGTGATGTTCTCAGTGCAGCAGCCCCTCTGTTGCCAGCCTGCAGTTACAAGGACACTCTTTGAAGTTTCTCTGCAGCTCACTGCCATCAGGGTCCGTGCTTTCCTCCCTGCTGGGCTGCTTCATGGAAAGCTGCTGCTCAGGAATGGTGTTAGCAGTTGTTCCAGACAGGATGATTAATATGTCTTGCAGGATCCCTCCTTGTAGCCCTCTCCCTGGTTTATTTTGCAGTAAGGAAAATGTTGGATCTGACACATTGGCTGCTTCATACGTCTGTGCTCAGTTGCTCCCGCTGCTTCTTGCCTGCATTTGGTGTTCCATGAAGGTCTTGGGAAGCTCAGGGGCTCTGCTCTCTCAAGCAGGCTGGAGCATTTCCATCCATGTTCAGTATCTTGAATTCTCATTAGAGTGGGAGACCAGTTTCTGATTATCTGTTTGCTTACAAGTCTGGCTGCTCAGGCTGCAGACAGAGATGTCTTTTACTGCCATTTGTATGGAGCTGTGAGAACAGTGTGTTTGCAGGGAGGGGGAAGAAGTGAAATAAGTGTAAGTGAAGTCTATTGTACATCTGGGAGCCTTAGCTGATGTCTGTGAAAACAAAAAGGAAGCAGGTGAACTTGTCTTCCTGAGACCAAGCCATCTCTCCTTCCTGGAAAGGAATCAGAGAGAGGAGGTGGGATTTCTCAGGAAGGCAGCTGGGTGAGGGCTTAGGGCAAGCAGACAAAGCTTGATTTCTTTCAGTGAGCCTACAGAGATCACAGTCCTTCAGAACACTGTGAATAAGGCTGCAGAGATGTCGTTGTGTTTGAGGTTTTTCCTTCTTCTGTGTGCTGAAACTGAGTCAAACATTTTTTCCTCTAATTCCACTTGGCTATTTATTTGAAAATTTGTATTTGTACCAGTCTAGTCTTCTTAAATGGAAGTTGGAAGGATCACAGCATTATGGATAATGTGTACCCTGAAGCTACTGGTGCTAAGTAAGATAAAAGTCAAGGAGAACTTTTTACAGCAGGTGCCACAATGTTTGTGTTGGCACCACCAAAGTGTTGCCAGGTTTGTGCAATCAAACATCCTGATGTATTGATTCCACATTAAAAAATAGGGGAGCACTGAGACAAGATTTCTGATGTTTCCTCTAGAGTGCAACAAAAGATGGCTGGCAGTAATTAACCATTGTTAATGTATAATGTAACTCCTTAAATATCTAAATGGGAAAAAAAATAAAATAATACCCCCAAAACCAGACAAAAATATCTATAAGAAAAATTGCATGCACAGTCCTAACTTAACAACAATTGAGGGGTTGATAGTGTCTTGATTCTCATCCCTGCAGCTGTTTCTTTCTCTTCAGCAATACACTGAGTAGTGGGTATCAATTGGCAAAATAAATGATGCTGACTTGTGATTAATTTGAATCATATTTGCATTTGAAAGACACCAAAGTCTTGTGGAAAAACTGGATGAAGGACTCAAGATCTTAACAGGCTTAAACTTAAAATAGAAGAAGAAAGTAAATTTGTAAGTGCTGGAATTTGACACTATAAAAAGCCATCAATAGACTCCGATTGTATGTAAGAAGAGAGATGGAAATATTCAATAGTACTGCATAAATTACTTTTCTTTTGCATTTCTTAGTATATACCCTTTTCATTCTTTTTAATTGACTTTCAGTGAATTATCCAAACTAAAGAATTGTTCTTAATTTCCTGAGAATTCTGCTGTTGGTTTCTGTGGCTGAGGACTGTAGTGCATGATTTATGATTCTGGTTTTAAAATAATCAGAGAAAACTTACTGTTTTTATTTTTGTCTCTTTAAAATTTTGTATTGGTTCTAATAGTTCAAATCCATCTCTAAGCCAGTAAAAATTGTTTCTAAAGCAAATTTGTTTGCCTTGAAGCTTCTCTCAGTTCTTTTCACTTTCATTCAAACAATTTATTTACCTTGACCTAATGTACCTGTCATTTCTGCAAGATTCTGCTCTTGATGCTTCAAAGAATGGACTCTGTAGTAAATCTGTAAGAAAATAATTGGGTTTGGAGTTTCATTTTTTTGCTAAATACATAAAGTTGAGATATATTTCTGCCTGGGCATTACCTTTTCACTAGCACAATGTGATGCAGTGATTTCTCTCTGACTGATGCATACTGGCTTGTGCATAAATTTAATTCACATTGTGCTGTTGAGGTTTGTAGCCTGAAAGCTGAGCTTTCTGTAGCTACAGATGTATTGTATTAAAAAGAAGAGGCCAAATTATGTCCTCCTTCACATTTAGGATATCTGTGAAGTGTTAGATGACTTGGAGTATGTGACTTGTGAAAGAACTGGCACTTAATGGAAGACAAAATATAAATTAAAAATTGCTTTTCTAGTCTTAATGGAGCTACCAGACATGGAGGAAATTTTGCTAGGAAAAAAAAAACCTTTGGTAGAGCCACCTGGTGATACCATTAATGTTCAAGTTCAGGATCCCCCCTCCCAAGGATGATAAAAAAAAAAAATGTAAAGGCCCTGCCATGATCAGGTTGGTGTGCAAGCCTCACCTGTCCTGCAAAGCTTTCCCCAGTAAATGGAGCAGAGGAATGACCCTGCAGGGTGCTCAGGGCTGCAGACAGGCAACCAAAGCTCAGAGTAAGGCAGAGATGGGATTGTCCCTCTTGGAAGGATTTCACAGTCGTGTATCAGGCTGTAAGAGCATTCAACAGCTGTAAGGGATGAGAGACTGATAATGAAATGATGAAAGGGATTGCACAAATGTGCAGACATTTAACATCATTGTCATTATGCATGAAAAGTATTGCTCTTATCTTCTGAGCAGTGACTTAAGAGCTATTTTCCACCCATAAGCTCCAATCTCAAAGCATTTACAATATAAAACATCTTACCTGACAAATATAGGTAAAATAACTGCTTTGTTGTTGCCTGTAATGTTTGAAAATCCTAATATACTGAATTGAAAATAGTGTTGTTCTAATTAATCCATATTTCTCATTTAGAGCACTGCATAGGATTTTCTTTTCAGACACAAATTTTCAAGCTCTGGCTGCACACCTTTATGTTATTTTGTATTTATGTTATTTTCTCGATGTTGTATGGTTTGAAACCCACATGGCTCTTGCAGGGGTATTTTGTTTTCTTGAAAAGTGTATAACTAAGAGACAAATATGGGTGTTCCTGTGGTTAAGGAAAATGGGCTGTTTTTGCTAAGTGCAGGTCTGCTGTTGGAAATAACTAGAAGGAAGGTGTGCATCCTCAGCGTTTTCCTCTTTTCTATTGCTGTTGTGAAGTCGCATCAAAGAGTGACCTTTATACTTTTATCTAATGTGCATTTGGGAAAAAGCCATCTCTCATGCTGCTCTAAAGCAGGGATCCTGAGACATGCACAAAGGGAAATGCTCGAGTTTCCTCATGAGCCCCATCCATCCCCCACTGCTTTCCAGGGGATGCCACTGCCAGTCAAAAACAAAAGCCAGAGGTGCTGGAGCTCAGCTTTTGATGCTCTGCTCTCTGTGAACATGCTCAGTCACCTGCCAGGTGGATCAAATGCCTTGCAGAGCCCAGGAGGAACTTGCACCACCCAAAAAATAGGAGTGAGAGAGCTGTTGGTGAGAATCCCTCCGTGGAAAATGACATTAATGCATGGCAAACCCAAAGGTTTTTCAGAGCTGTGCCCCCACATGGCCGTTCCCACCCCTCTGCTGTGTGCCAGGGAAATTCAGACTGGGTCAAGGAGGTTGGCTAAAGATCCCACTTGTGTTCAGGGTTATGCTGCAGCACTCTGAGTCATGGCAAGGCAGCAGGCTCTGTGCTGCATGATAGGTGCTGCAAGGCCTGCACACATTTTATCTGGTGTCTAGGGTGTACAGAGACACAGACCTTTTATTGGCCATCTGGCAGGGAGAATAATTTCCTTCCTTCATGTCTGCATAAATGGTGGTTTATTTTAGTTCTGTCTCTGAAGTTATGAGCATAGTAATGCCTTTTTTTTTTTTTTTTTTTTTTTTTTTTTTTTTTTTTTTTTTGTCTCTTTCTGAATGAAAGTCCATCTTCTTGTCTTCAGAAGGTGTTTTATTTTAAATTTTTACTTAAATTCTGCCATTCTTTCCTTTGAAGTCTTTATGCTCTTGAGCAGCTCAGACCTTTCTTGTTTAGCCTTTTTCCATCTGGTAGATTTTTATAATTCACTGAAGATTTTTATAGCTGTTTGATGAATTTAGTGCATTTTCGAACTTATGTGGCAGAACACATTCCTCAGAATGTACCTTTTGAAGTGTTCCATATGATCCAGTTTAGCATCTCTGTCTTCCTTTACTTACATCTTTTCCTTTAAGCTAGCCATGGATTTTATTATCCACACACATTTATAAAGGTCTTTTTCTCCAGCACTGTGTTCTTTTTGCTCTCTGTGGAAGTTCTGAGATGGGCTAAAATGAGAGTTCCTTGTTGAATTAACTTTTCACGTGCAGTTTAGCCAAAATTATTGTCATGTCAGTTAAAACCTCATGCAGGAAATGACTTTTTAGAGTGAAATATGATCAAAAGGCCATGCTGCAGGCAAGGAGCTGCTCCTGTAGTTCCTACCCTGGACTTATTTGTAGATTTAGCAGAAGATGAAAGTTGCAACTATCTAACTAAGCAGCAGGCAGTTTCCTTTCTGTTTGGGTATGGGCTTGCTGAACAATGAGAACCACCTCTGAAACACACAGTAATGGCAGTTTCCCTCT
The DNA here is from genome assembly GCA_030060385.1 of Muscicapa striata striata. Classification (NCBI taxonomy): domain Eukaryota; kingdom Metazoa; phylum Chordata; class Aves; order Passeriformes; family Muscicapidae; genus Muscicapa; species Muscicapa striata. The sequence goes on along the minus strand of JAREIS010000033.1, from coordinate 3,412,057 downwards.
ATCCTTGAAGCAATAAAGCTTCTAATAAAGTGAAACAAGCATCCACGGATGGTAGTTTTTTTTCTTCCCATTAAAGTATTTAGGACCTTGTATTAATAACTTTCCATTTCTCATGCTATTTCATGCACTGACACCCAGGTGCACTCTATTTCCTTCCCTGAAAGCTATCTCAAAGGTGTAGTCATAGCTGTCATTTCAGATATAAATTTTCTCTGTGAGAGACACAGAACTTTTCCGCCTGGTTTCAAAATTTCCCAGCAGGGAGAGGCTTTCTTGTAGCAGCCATGAGCTGTTATTCAACAGCAAGGGGATTTCTGAGTGTGGCACCCTGCTGAATAAAGGTGTTTCTGTGCTCAGCACACTTGTCATCAATCATTTTCACAATCTACAGATTACTTTTTTTTTTTTTTACCCTCCTTCTTCCTTGCTACTTGAGCAAAGCAGTCTTTAGCAGAAAGAAAATGACTGGATCCTGCTCTTTGTGCCTTGCCAGAAACTTTTACTGTGCTGTGACTAACAAGAATAAAACCAGACTGAAAGTTGCAAAATCTATCCCCAGAATGCCCAGCAATTCCTGAGGATATAGATGAGCCACACCTGAGGATATAAATTACTTTATTCTTTCTCCACAGTAATTTGACAGCTATATCCACTGATTAAGGTAGGATAGTTATTAAAGTTATGAACTATATCATAGACTATGAAATAAAATGAAAAGCATTGCTCAGGCACAGCAGTCTAGAGAAAATAAGCCACTTGCAGTTCTCTGTATTGGCAGAATATAGATACAGAAATATTGATTCTAAAGCCCACTGAAAGGATGGTTGGGGTGACCCTGAAGTTTGAGACTCTTTCAGTTTCACCTAATTCTCTATGTTGGTGATAGATTCACCTTCTGCACACCTTTAACTTTACATTTTTGGCTTTTAAAAAATATGCTGCATAACTCATTCCATGCAAATCTGCTTTTTTTCCACTGAGTACCAGAACATATTTAGCTCCATTTTTGAGAGTCTTTCATTTAAATCTTAACAATTATATTTTTTTCTTCCAGCCATCAATGGCATATTGGAGGATGACATTCTGCCCTGTATGCCACTGATAGTTTCAAAGACAGTTTTGTTGTTTGTAATGCTCAAAATATCTTAAATTCATTTAACTTCTTATTAACCTGTGGTGTGAGATCAGACTCAGATCCTTACCTTGCTGCTTTTAACTAAGAAAAAAACCCCTGCATGCCTTTCATTATATTATTCTTGTTTGAAAGCCCAGTCCATTTTCAGGTAAACCACCCTATTGGAGTATTTTTTACTTTTGTGATTTGCTTTTATATCAGCCTTAAGGAAACTGGAGATAATTTCAATATCAAAGAAGCTCTTCCTTCAGTGTCTTTTCCTTGGATGTGGGACTCACTTGCTATGCTGTAAAGCAGGGAGGTAGAGCCCTGTCAGTCTCCAGCCAAATGAGACACAGCAATGACTCCCAGATGATCAGGCAGTTGTCCCACACACTGCAGGCTTTACTCTTCATTTAGCAATTAAACAAATTGTTCGTGTTATCTGTCGTAACTTGAGAAGCATATCAAATCAATATGGTCTCTTCTGTTAAATACATGTTCACTGAAAACAGCCCAGTTTAATGCAACACATTTCTACTACTTAGATCTTGTATTTTTTAGAGTATTATTGAATGGATTAATTGCAGCTAATTACTTGAACTTGCTGTTGAACTTTATAAAGTCTGTTTATTCCTGCACCCATCAGCAGAACCAGTGAGTAACTTCAATTTACTAGCTAAGACTTGTACAGGAAAGATTAATTTAAAATTATTTGTTTATTCCTCTTAATATGAAAGCAGGAAGCAATGTTAAATATGAACAGGTGGTATTTTCTAGTAAACACATAGAAATAATTTCTCATCTGTCTCAGAAATAATTTTCCTGCACAGAGACAAGAAGTGAACATTTCAGGGCTTGGCCATAGCGTGGCTATGGCAGCCTCTAACTTACAGGAGCAGTAGGGCTTCTATATGACACCTCTTTCAAGCATATCTATGTCTAATATCTGTGCTTCCATATGATAAACATTCCTCAAAATGGAAGTAACTTAGTATTTAATTTCTGAACTTATAAGCCTAATTAAAACCACAAATCCCAGAAGAGTATGTATTTGCTCTAGTCTCTGACTTTCCCTTGAAATTAAGTTGTAATGGATTTCTTTTTATTACTACCATATCAAAAACATCATTAAAAAAATAGAAAAGCTCAATAACCCGAATTCAGGTTAAGAATTTCATAACTAGAAGTAGGTTTTCTGACCCAGAAAAAGAGATTTTGGTTTGCTACAACTAATTTTGCCCCAAGAATTAAGAGTTAGATTCAAAGATTTTTTATTTTTTTTTTCTTCTGGAAGGTAGAAATGTGAATATCTATTTTTTTATGTGTGCATTTTCCTTTGGAGATAGTTTACATGTATTTAAGCCTGTCATGGACCCAGCTACCTTGGTGACCACAATGTTAATATATGTAAGTCAGTGGTGCACTTTCTGCTTTACAACAGCAGCTTTTCACTCATGCCAGTACCAGGAGCTCTGTGCACTTGTTTGGTTAGCCTCAAAATTCTGGTGAGACTGCATTCCTGCTATTTGAAAGGAGAAAGTTCTTGAATCTTTCTTCCTTCATAATAAAATCTGCCCATTCTGTAAGCAGTGACCATCTGAGGTAACTCACATGTGGAGTTGTCAGGAACTTTAAAGTACACCTCCTGTTTCTGTGGCTTGGCTTCTGCAGATTTAAGCTCTTTCCTTTAAAAGTGTCATCAGTCACTAAAATCTTCTGTCATGCTTTACTTTGGACACAGGGCTTAAAGCAATTGTAATACTTAATGCTAGTGCTAACTGTTCTACCCATCAGATCAACTAAATTTTAGAACCCTTGAAGTAATAGATCAGCTTAATACATATTATTTCTTTTTAAGATGAGATAAAAAAAAATGAAGCACAAGAAGTACCTGATCTCTGTCAGCTTTATCTGTTTGAAATTATCTACATGTAGAGAGAATTTCCTTGATTGCTTTTCTGTGAAGAAGCATTTTGTGGCTCAGTTGGGTGAAATCTAATGACAAAGTAGTCCTGCTTAGAGGAGTTCTTGTGTTATGACAGCTGGGAAAAAAGAGAAAACCAACCACTGATGAAGAAAATGAATTTATTGATTACTCAGTAGGGCAACAGGGAGAATATGTTTAAAATCAGATGACAGCAAGCAGTACAGGCTGTTAAACCAGACATGTTTTCATATCGCTCATTCAAAGGCCTAGAGAGATGCCCTCAATGTTTATTCTCCTGATTTTATTTCTATCTGGAATCATTCTCCAAATCAATTATTGATGGGGTTTTTCCACGTTTTCATGTCTTCCTATAAACTGCTAGTAGTATCTTAATTATAAACAACTTGGATTTAATACTCAATAAAAAGAGACACAATGTATGCGCGACTCATTGGAAAGAGGGACAGAGGCAAGATCACTACACTGGACCCCTCTGTGCTCTACTTTACAAACCCATAAAATGAAATATGTTCTTCCTGGTCAAGAAGAGCTTGAAGTCTAACGCTAATAGTAATAAGATTGTAATTTTGGACATATTGTATTGTTGTTTGTTGTTTTTGTTGTTGTTGTTTTTTTTCCAGTGAGAAGGGCCAGCTATCCTGAAGTCTGTAGCTCCTTGGGAAATAGGTTGATAAATAATTTATTTGGAACAATTCCTCTCTATTGCCTTTATATTTCCTTGTATTGTGAAAAATTGTAGCTGTGTAAGACAGGTTGAAAGCATTTGAATTGGCTGTAAAGTCCAGCTACCTGCCATTTGAGGGCTGGGATGTAGAATCTGAGTATCCTTGTTTTGACTCCCCCAAAGACTATAGACCAATCATTTGTTTGACTATTCATAAAGAGGATGTGGACAAACTGACATTTTTTGTGCCAGAAGACCAACATTTTTCCTTATTTCTACCAGATGTTTTTTTCTGTTCCTGTTGCCTTGATAAGCTGTGGGAAAATAATTTTTAAAGAACTGGTGCTTAAAGGGTATTAAGTATTTTAATAATCTGAGGAGGTAGTTTGATAGTGTATTAGAGCAAAGTTGCATAGCTTGTCCCATAGACCTCAACATATTTCAAAGGCTATAAATACATTAATTGATGCAATAAATGAATCTGTTACTAGAGGCATGGAGAGCACAGCATGTTGCTGTTAAGAATATTCATTCTTTTGTTCTATCTTTGGCAATTATTTTAAGAACAGGCAGTTTCTTTTGTACTAGATTTAATACACTTGAACTCCAAGAGATAAAATATCTTACTGGAACTTACACCCAGTGCTGGCCTCCATGGATCATTTGTCCTTTTGTGTATTTGAAGTAGTATGTTAATTATGGTAGCAAAAGAATATAGAGGCTTAAAATTGACTAACCCAGAGATGTAACATTCAGAAATTATATCTCTTCTGTAATAACTTACTTTTGAATAAAATTCATCATAGTGGGTGTTACAAGATGCCTTCAAATCTCATATTTGAGAGATGATAATTGCTTGGCACAGGTGAAAAAAAATGAAAAAGAAAGAAATCCTCTTCCAGAGCTAAATTGGTAGAGCTGGAAACAGATAAGAGACGAAGAGGGAAATGAAAAGAGTTATTCAATGAGTAGCTAAACTTAAAAAAGAAAACTAAAAGAAGCTCTGCATATCTAAAGCATGAGAATATTTATGAATGCAAAATGCTGCCCTAGGCCAGTGGCCAAGCATGGTGCAGCAGCAGACAGACCAGAGAGGTGATAGTTTCAAATGGTTTCTTCAAGAAAAGGAGAAAAGTGATATTCCTAATCACTCTGTGTGCTCAAAATGAGATTTGGTTTATGGCGCAAATGGAAGCTGTGTCTGTAAATTCAAAAAGGAGAAAGTATGGAGAATCTGGAGTAGAAACAATTATCCCAGTGGGAGAAAGATAAGTGTGTGCATAGTCATTAGATGTCACTTCCATAGAGAACTCTCATCTGTCACCTCTGGGTAGAATAAGAATCCATGTAGACAGCTGATAAGATTTATTTCACCTTCTATTTCAAGAAACAGGGGAGAAAGTTACATTTTCTTTCTGTCTGAAGTATTGCATTAGGTTCTTAGCATTTGTTTTCTTTGTTGATTTTGATGCATGCTTCAAATTGCAAGAGGCTGCAAATGCTTCTGTTTGAGATCCAGTTTATCAAAACCATCAGTCAGAGGAGCTGTTTCTCAAGAGAGTTAGTTAAACAGGCCTCTGTCATCTTACTGCTAAGACCACACACTAGGGCATAAAAAGTTTTCCTAGTGAGCTTCTCACTGCATTTCACTTTCATTGAGAGTTGAGTGGCATCCCCTGCTTGCAGCTTGGAGGAGGCTGTGTGCTGGAAATGCTTGTTTCACGCTGGGTGTTGAAGGGGTACCTTCAAGTTATAAAAGTGCTCTGTTCCAAGGAAAAGATGCATAATTCTTTTTGCAATTCAGGTGATTGGCTTTAAGTACTGGTACTTATCAGTGTTCATTTTATTAAACAATTGAGTTACATATGCAAAGTTGTGACATTGTTAATTCAGTATTGGTTTTGCACTTCCTGTAAATGAATCTCTTCTGTACTAACACCAGCATACCCTTTGGGTACCTTCTGCTCATTTCCTGTCATTAAAATTAAAACAACAAACTCCTTTTCAGAAGCTAGTACCTTTTGGCAGTCTGGTAAAGAAGAGGTTAAGAATTTTATTTAGGTTGGGTGAGATGCTGTGATTGACAGTTGAGAGGAGCTTCCTAAAGGGACACATTAATCCACCTGAAAGAGGCTGCTTGGCTGAAACTGCAGTCTGGAATTAAAAACTCCAGAACAAAACATGCTTTTCCTCTCAACTGTAATGAACCCTGAGCCCATGCAATGTCCCAGGGGTGTGATTATCTCAGAAAAACTGTTTCCCCAGTTCTGTCTTGTTGCATAAATAATCATCTCTTTGATGCAAAGGATAACTATGGGAATGACGTAAGCTAAATATGTTCTCCAGCAGTCTGACTTGCAAGGGAATAAACAATTTTTTGATATTCAGAGTTCTTAAACCACTTCCTCTGGTTTCTAGGAAGCTTTAAGTATTCCATACAAAAATAATCTAAATTTCATGAATAAGAAATCAGGTCTCTTTCTCTCTTTCACAGTTTTATTGTTTCTTGGGCTTTTTTTTTTTTTTTCCGAAATCCATGCATTCAAAACACTAATTATTACTGCCAACACATAGCTCCAAAACTTTACTTCAGTTATCATTTCAAAGGGAGAAAGTATTGTCCTGAATATGTTAGAGCCACATCTGTCAAAACCCAGTGTGATTCAGAAATAAGGTAGGTCCCTTGGGTAGAAATCACCTCGGCAGAGGGAGAGGATATGGAAGGTGAGTCCATCCATCAGGACACTGCTCCAAGGAATGTAGATGCATGTCCCTGTTGGGCACTGACCAGCTGCCTTGCTCACTCAGAATTCTGCTGCTGTCACAGTGTAAAAGCTGAAAAATGCAAAGGGCCCCACTTGTTTCACTGTTTTACTGTTGTGGTTCGATTTTATTGTTTCCAAATAAACTCGATTAAGGCAAGATTGAGACCTCACTGACTGCAGCACCCTGTTTACAGTGGTGGAGACAATCCCTAAATGAAATCCAAGAGCTGACTAAGCCTCTTGCCTACCCACCTCACAGAGATAAATTTCAGCTGTTAGGAGCTCAGAGAGAAATTGTTCCAGTAGAGATCCAGTACTGATCCAGTAGATCAGTTTTAGGCCTAGGGATTAAAAGTTAATGGTGGTGAGAAGAAATTTAGAAGTGAAAGGATGTAGCCTTTGAATAGTCTGTACTTTGTAATTTTATAAATTAATATTAATCCTCAAATCAGTTACAGAGATGTCTAAGCGCATAATGAAACCATGTCCCTGCTATTCAGTGTCTCATCACCTCTCTGACTCCTTTAGTTGCTGTCCTTGTTTACAGTTTCAGGTGTCTGTGTTCTGGGTTTCCAGGACAGTTTAAATCCCAAATGAAAACTTGCAATGAGTATCACAGCATCTCATTGTCTCTGAGCTGTAGAGGTTTTGGTTCTGGTGTTAATGGGGGCTGCCTTCCCGACTCTGTTTACATCCAGGAGAAATTCACAGGAGCTGCCCTGTGGTCTTGAGGCCAATTCTGTCCCATAACACACAGTGGCCAACATGAATTTTATGCTAAGAGAAGCCAGCCTTTGCTATTTCTCACTTGCTGTATTCTCTAAGTAACCTTTCTTCTTAGATAACTGAGATATTCTTAGATAACTGAGATATTTCTTCTTCCCCATAGCTGAGATATTCTGTCTGTAATTTAATAGTAAAATCAAAGCTGGAGCATCCCAGTAATACAAATTGCACTTAAAGAGACCTGGAAATAAGCTATTCACAGAAATGTAAATCAGCAGCTTAGTCTTAGGAAAATAAGGCATTTTGGGGAGAAAACGAAAAGGCTTCAAGATAAATGGTTGACAGTGACAGCTTTCTCTGTGTCTATTTTATCCAGTGAAAGTCTTGTGAACAATGTACTGATATGAGGAGATTTAAATTATGGCATAAATTTTAATTTAATATATATCTTTGTGATATTACTGGAACCCATTCACATTTGTGATGCTGCAGCATTCATAGTTTTGCAGCTCACACAAAACACTACTAGTAGTGTGATGTTAGGGATTATTCCACTGTTGGACTTGATCATCTTAAAGGTCTTTTCCAACCAAAATTGTTCTATGGCTATTAGTTTTTCAAACGATAGGATACATAAGGTATTTGCTGTATCCCTGTTGGTTTATAAGCAATATTCAAACTTGATTATGAAGTGAGGGAAAAATGTTTTTGGGAAGAAAAGCTGTGGCCTGATTTGAATTGAGAAATTCAAATAAAAATGAAATCTTGCAGTGTTGTCTATGTTGTGTAGGCAAACCTGTTCTAACCAGGTGATAAGGGTCAGAGAGTGACCCTTCTCAAGGCTGAAAATTAAAGGGAGGATTAGAAACAGACCAAAGGACCAGGAGGACTCCAAATATATGAAGTAAGTCAATAGGAGGCTGGAAAATTCTGCAGGCTGAATAATGACAGGCATGTTGAGATTTTGCAGAACATGTGAAGTTCTAGCCTAAGGAAGAGCTGAGTGGTTGTGGTAGGACAGATGGAGTTCCAACATTCCTCGGGATAGTGGAAAGGGTTTGGATGGATGGTGGTGCTTTGGAGACATCCAGTTCAACAACAATGACCAAGAGACATTGGAAGGAGTCTTGGAAAACTCTGCCTAGCTGAGAGGTGGGAGAAGCGTAGAGTAGGGATGCCAAGAGAGAGAAAGGAAAAAAAAAACCAAGAAAGTGTTCAGCAGTGGTGGGGGAGCCAGATGGGAAGGGTGGAAGAGCAGATGGTGGCGGTGAGAGAGAGCAGAGAGAGTTCCAAGTCTGAAACTGCAGCCTCACACAACACATTATTGGATGTTCTGGCTTCTTCCTTTTTTTCTTCATGCTCAATAAATGAAAAATTTGACTCCTCCACTCCCCCACGAAGGAAAGCATCCCCTACACTGGAAGGATGCAGTGTGCAAAGTGCTGGGCTGTGTTCAGCTGGTTGGGAGTCATGTGTGGCTTTCCCACACACTGCTTGGGAGTGAGCTGGAAGAGACAACTCCAGTCATGAGAGCTGTGCTCAGGTGTACAAAACAGAAAGGACATTCCCTGTGCTGCCTCCAAAATGTCCAAAAATTACCAGATCCAGGCCTGGAAGTCTGAAGTGGGAAGGGAGCTGAAAAGGTATTTCTACATATGAATTTTATATTCTTATAATGTTCTTTATACATTGCAATGTTATTTTTCATTCAGCTTTAGAAATCAGCAGTGTGTTATCTCAAAGACACATTGAAAAGTCTTAGAGTAATAATGTTCTTTACCCTAAGTTCCTCCTTCTCATGAGTCAAAGTAGATGTGATCTGCTTTGGGGGAAATACTTGACATCCAGTTTAGGCCAGACCAAGAGCCCATTGTGTGTGTAAGGTGTTCTCCTCTCCTTATGAGATGCCAGCAAAACTCATTGTTTGTGTTGCTTTTCCCATTCCTCACAGTGCCCTGAATCCCATATGCCTCAATGCAGTGGCTAAAAAATACATGTATAATTCCTTCATATTTTTGGAATAATTCACAAGTGTGTTTAAAGGATCATCAGTAACACTGGTAAATAGCAATAGGCTTATAATATTTCTTGGAGGAGTTACTTTTTTCAGCACAAATTCACTAAAAATTCCAGCATCACTTTGTACTTTCTAGCACAGATATATTCTGGGTATAAAATATTCTGATAGATCCACCTTTTAACCTTTGAGAAATAGGATTTAAGCTACTCAGTCTTCTTTTACCAATATCACCAATATTTACCTAAGGGTGCAGGACATTCATTAGAGAAAATGGAAAGATACTGTTGTGTATTTGAAGTCATTATTTTTGTCTTTCTCCAACAAAAACATACAAGCTGAATTTATAAAAATTAGACAGTATCTATGGAGTTCTTGGTAAATATGTTGTAATCAAGAACAGTCTGCTTTTGGAGAAAACATCTCTTCCTCCCAAATGAATAATTTTATTTCAAATTATCTGCCTTTAAATATTTGCTTCATGGATCACATGCAAAATAATAGCACAAGAGGAGTCCCTGTTCTGGCAAATACAACAGCTCTTTTATTTCAGGGAGCTGTTCTGCACGTGCACATCTTTTTGCAGCCTTTTGCATACAGTTGTTTTCATGGTGCCTCCTTAGAATTCTCTGTTCCTGCAATCTGTGTCTCTGCCTGTACAGACCTTGTTTATTGTGAGTAGCTGCTACTGGTGTTCACAAGGATGGTGTTTTCCTGGTGCCAGTGGCAGAACTGCTATTTCAGGTGTGTGCAGCCTAACCTGTAAAACAATGCAGTTGCTAAAATTAAAACCTTTGATGTGGAAGGCACTGGGGTATGAAGTGAGAGGGTTTGGAAAAGGGAGTAAAATCAACAACAAGTGAGGAAAGTTATTCTGACAGCAAGACATTTCATATGTCAGCAAACCAGAAGGAGGGGAAGGTGTAGCTGTGAGAAGCCAAGGGACCAGCAGGGTACCACATTTGGTGTGTGAGATGACAGGGTTTAGCACTAGGGGTGGTGAGGAAAATGGTTGGACTTGGAGATACTGAGCAGGAAGAATTGTCTGAATTTGCTAACAGCTTGTATGTTATGACAGAAATAAACTGTTGTAATTTTTTTTTTCCCCCTGCTATTGGAGTGGGCACATGTACATTTCATATGGTGTTTGCTGTCAACTTCATCTTCTCAGCTAGCACCTTAGGATGTAAGCAATGTTTTCTTCCCCATTTCAAATCCTCATAGCTTAAATATCCTGCTTTTATTCTTGCCTTATAGAGGAGAGTGAAAGAAAGCAAGCTAAACCTCAGTTCTTTGTTTCAAATTCTTCATGTGAGTATGTGGAAAGCTATAGAAAGTGGGAGGCAATGGAAGGTAATCATTTATGGGGAAGAAATGAGACAATGTGAGCACACCTAGATATCTTTCTGGCAAGCAGGCAACCTGACAAACAGATGCATCACACAAACTGTACAAACATTAAAAATGCAGCTCTTTCTACTTATATATGAGTCTGTGGGCTGTGGGTTTTTGTTTGGTTATTTGGAGGTTGTTATTTTTTGGTGTGTTTGGTTTTTTCTGTCCTTTTAGGAAGAATAAACAAAATCTCAGATTTACATATATTAATTTCTTTCTCTTAATTTGATTTGCCTCTTAGAAATCTATTTGATTGAATTGTTTAGGAGACTGGTTCAGAAATAACTAACTCTTTCAAAAAAGCTTCTTATCTCATCCTTATGAGATATAATTACTCAAGTGTATGACATGGATTTCTATCAGAAGGTGCCTAACAAAAAGCATTCTCCAAAAATGTCAAGGAAGGACTATGAGTGTCAATTTTCATTTCTTGAAAAGCTAAAGGGGTTATTATTCTCTTGTTTAGGAGAAGCTGCAACAACCCTCCTATGTATGTAAGAAAAATGATAAGGTAATTTGTAAATGGTCAGTAATATAAGGCTGTTAAGGCAATTACCAAATATTACCACATGCCTTTTTGCACATTTGAAGATGTGGTTCCTGCAGATGCCTTTAGCAATTTCTTACCTCAACTCTGTTTCTTACCTGTTTGGCACTGTTTTCAGAAGTATAGCTATTAGGATGTAAACCATTCCAGCAATTTGATTCATTGCAGCAGTGCCAATAGCAGAGAAATAATATCTGCTTGTATCTGGCTAATCACTTCACCACTGCTGGGTGCTGCTCTCCGTGTGAGGCTGCTGCAGACGAAAATTGGCACGAACACTCCAGCAGTTCTTTGGCAAGTCCTCATTGGTGCTGATCTGTGGTAGTGGGAAATTAGGCTAAATTGACATACTTGAAGAATAATTAGCTGCTCTAGCTGAAGCAGTGGCATTTAAAAAAAAAAGTTAAACCAGTTCCATCTCTGTTGTTACAGGCTGTCATATTAATCCATAACGTTTTTCAACACATGCCACTTGAGTTTGACCTTGCATAAATATTAGAGCAATTAAAATTTTACACACACACAAAAATATTGAATCTGCATTTATACTAAGTACATTTAACAGAGGAGAAAATTAGGTTTCATTTGATATCTGATAGTGAAATATTTATCAGAGCATGCAAGCCTTTAAAGATAGACAAATAAGCTTCCAGTTGTCAAAAAAGGGGAGGAAATAACAGAAAGCCTAATTTTCCATCTAATGTAAGTGCAATATACTTGAAGGTGTTAATTTTTTTTTCCCTTATGATTAAGATGATTTTTGTATAAGCTTGCAGTTATTTTTCAGAGAAGGAAATTTTAAGGTTAAGGTAAGAACTGTTCATGTGTAAGAACAGCGTGTGGAGTATCTGGTTTCATTACTGAAGGAAATAGTCACACTCTGAAGTGATATGAACTTCTAGAAGCCCTGTTCTCTCAGCTCCAGGGGCACATGATACTTAGCACAGCCTAGAGTGACAAAATCAGGGAAAAAAAAATCTGCTTTCCAGCCTTGTTTAGCCCAAAGACTAGGGGTGTTCCCTGCTGCTTGGAAAGTTTGGGTTTCACTGTGCCCCAAAGGACTCTGAGAAAAGGCTCTTCTCAAACTTCACTCCTTCTATGCTGTGACCTGGTTGATGTCTGGCACAACAAGGCACAGTGTCACAACAGTAGCATATGCTAGAAAATATCTACAATGTACTCCATAAAATCAGGCATTTTGCTCTTGCTCATTTTGTTTCTCTTTTAACAGCATATGTCATTTACAAAAATCAAGGGCTGTGAAATTCAGGGTCCCTACTTGGACAAGTATAATTCTTTGTTTTGAAGAACTGTAATCTGTTAGAAGCTTGATGGAGGTTTTCTGGTGTTTGTTTTATATCAGTAAGCTGACTTCCAGCTTTTTAAGGAATGAGAATTAGTGAAAGAAGTGAAAAGGCAGGATTTAGGCAGAAGGTTGTGTCATGGGAGACCTTGGACATGTCACTTGGGAGAAGGCACTGAATTGCAGCTCTGAAAACTTTCATTCAGCCATTGCCTGACAGGGAAGCATCAGGGCTTTTATAGGGAGCGGATATTGATAGAGCTTCTCAGATTTAGGAATTTAATATATTTTGTACTGTATATATCTGCTTGAGCCTAGACCTTCCCCTGCCTGAATACCTTGGCAAACACTGTATAAACCTGTCAGGTGCTGAGAGATTTGATCTGATGGTTTTCAAAGCCATGATAGAATGGCCTCACAGTTTGAGCACTGTGTTGTACAGCTGGGACAAAGCTGGAAGCTCAGATCCACAGCTTCTGCCTTTGCTTTCACATGAAACACTCACAGAATGGCATTGAATAAAAAACCAAGATCCTCCCAGACATGAGACTAAACCTTGAATTACAGTTTTGTATTTGCTCTTATGCGCTCTTTCACTGGCCAAAATGTTTTCCCAGCCATGAAGTCCCTTCACTGGGGTGATGGAAATCAGTCCCCTCTTTTTGGCAGCTGCAGGCTATGATCTCTGAGTTCAGTTAGTTGCTTGTGCAGAAAACCTGTGCTTGCAGAAGAGGGGAAGGTTTGGCTCCCAGGCAGCATTTTCTGAGGGAAGCATAATCAATCACCCCTCCTTGGAAACAGGAGTGGAGTAGCAGCTGTGAGTAACCACTTCCTCCAGGTGTTTGTAGGTTTTAGTTTCTCCCAAGAAAGTCCATCCAACTCCCAGGAGCAGCCATGGCATTAGCCACTGTCTGGCCAAGGGAAATGCTGGGTTTCAATTTGTCTCTCCACAGGGAGCTCCCTGCCAGCAGTGATGATCTGAAATGCCAGCAGTCCCACATTCTGCATGCCCAAGTGTCCCAGGATGCTCTTTGCAGTTATGGCTTGACCAGAACTGGGATGACACAGATGGATCACAAAGGAAATGACTCAGTTGTTGAGCAGTGCAGCTTCCTCTGTGCTTCCACCCATCATTTCTCCCATCTGCAGCATGGCATTATCTGTCTTCTCATGGTGTTTGTCTAGGCTGTTATATTAGACTGTGAGGTTTTCAGGATCAGGACTTTATTTATGTATATGTACAGCTTCTATAGAGAACCTCTGGGTGTTTCTCTATTATGTATGAAAATAAATATAAGAGAGCAAAAAGCTTAGTCTTCCCAGACTTGTGAATATTTGTAAACTATGAAACAGCAAAGTTACCATAGAGTTATTCATTTATTATGTATTCAACAAGGTCAAAAGTGATCTGCAGCCTTGTGCTTTTCCATATTAAGTAGGTTACACAAAAAATATTGTGCAAAATAGGGATGTTGTTGATAATTCCCTTATAAGGCAGTTCTGTAGACAAAAAAGTACCTTCCAGCTTGAAGTTTCCAGTTTGAGAGGTCTCTTTATGATCCTTGATTTTGTAGTAATAAAACCCGAGAGCTGTTTTCCATCCTTTCATTTACACGTTTTTATCATGCACAGCATGACTCTTATAAACTGGACCATAGCCACAGTTAGAACTCCTGTGGGGGGGATAAGTGCCCATTTTCCTAATGATAATAATGCCTTTTCTGGCTTCCAGAAAAATCCATCTCCCAGCAACTGCACCATTTCCTATTAGCTGGGTAACAGCTTATAGTTTTTTAGCCAAATTTGTAAGGTTTCTGGAAAAATAGGAAGACCCAAACTAATTCAGTAGTGCTCAAATGCTAACATTCTCTATGGCTTCTTAGCTGCATCTTCCTCATAAATATGTCCATGAAGTAATGAGCAAATTATGAGGTGTCAGTATTTGATTTCTTTCAGCACTGAACAGGGTTTGAGAAATGGTTTGGGAAGTGTGAGGAGTTTGGAAATAGCATAAAGACATGTTACATCTGCTGACTGAATGGAGCAGAGCACAGCCCTGAAGTGTCAGGGATGGGAGCATATCTGCCTCTGAGCTCTGCAATGCACCCAGAGACAGGTCTAAAAGAGCTACACTCTTTTCCTGGAGGCTATAACATCTCCTGGTTGAAGAGGCTTCTAAATATTCTGAAAGTCATGTAAAGAGAGTAGGTTGTTAAAAGGCAGAATAAGATCAGTTATAGCCCAGGAGGAGCCAGGAGGCTGTGATAGAAGACATTGTACAGAACTAATACAAGGGGTTTTTTTAGTTACTGGGGTGCCATGAGGTGTGCAATTGCAATCTAGCATTTTATCTGATGCTTCAAACCAGAAAAAAAAAGGTCTAATGCTTTGGGAAGGTCACAATAATCCAGGTGTTGTCTCTGAAAGAGATATAAGAGATTTTATTGGATAAAATAAGATGTCCTAATGCATGCCAGTATGCAGGCACTGAGAACTGCCCAATAAGTACTGAGCAAACTACAAGCAAATACCTTTGATTGCAGACTGTGGCTTGCCAGCTGCTCTTGTTTTGTAAGGTAAAATATATAGAATTTGATTTAGACACAGCTATCACATTTTCCTGTTTGCTTAAGGTGCTCTTACATCTGCTTTTACTCTTTTAAATCTGGCATCCAGAGAGTGGTGAGTGAGCCAAATTGTGTGTCTGGTCTGATCTTTGCATCAGAGTCCCCACCCCATGTTATGGCTGGATTTTACCAAAAGCAACTCAGAAGAGTTGAACTATGCAGTCAAGGTTACATCTCTCTTGTAACACTAGAGCAATAATCAACCCAAACAACTCCATTAAAAAAAAATTTTGAAAATCCTTTAAGGTGTAGCACTTCAACATAATAATAAACATATGAATGAAAAAGTGATGGAAGTATGCCAGACTCTTAACTGAGTACTTTTGACAGAAAAATATTTTTACCATTTCTACCAGAAACCAGAAATGTGGGTGATTGCTGTGTCCTATGGAATTTAATTTCTGTAGTAAGTTGATAAATTTAAAATACACTAATAATTGCTGACTCTTTCACATACTGTATTTTCCCAGGGCCACAAACTCCCTTCATTACAATGTGTTTTCATTGCAAATTCAGCAATTCCTACTCACAAGTTTTTGTTTTATTTTATTTAAACTGGGCGTGTCGGCTGTTTTAATTTTTTTTTAATATTCTTCAATATGTAGATGAGTCAGACCATGCTCAGGTGATCAGGTGAAAAGTATTTTGTTTCTGTGTGCAGAATAGAATGACTGAAATCTGGTTTAGCTTGTCTTTTTGCTATGTTTGTGAAACAAATGTGTACATTCCCAAATACTCTATTGTGGGTGCAAGCTCTTATTTAAAAGCCAGTATAAAAAGGATATAGATAAATAGATATAATAGATATAATACTGACACTTTATATTTTTGTATATATATAACACTGGGGCTTTATATATATACATTATATCAACAATTTCTTTTTAATTTCTATATTAAGTAAAAATGGGATTTTTTGCTTAACACTTTTTTAGATGCATGTGCCTCAATCTCCTCTTATTTTTAAGTGATGCTGACCCTAGCAAGTGTAAAAATGATGCCTATAAATACTATGAAGCTGTTAAAATTAATCAGTACTTCAGTTTTCACTAAAAACCGCACAGACTTCTGTCTTTGCATTTGCACATTGACTATTCAAACAGCCAATTCAAAATTTTATCCTGATAAATATTTTCAAGGGACGGAAACACGTTGGGAAAATAACAAACATATGTTAGCACTTATAATAACCAGTTCAGCAATGTTTTCTTGTTTGTGTTTTGGGGCCTATGTAGGCTATTGCAATGTTAATTTTAGAAACTCTAGCCCAGCAACAGACACTTAGGAACAGAATGATGTAGTGCAAGCAGCAAGGATTTTAACTGCAGACTATAGCTTTATTTTCTTATTTATAGCTCCCTTCACTTTGTTATGTTTTATGAAACATGTGTCTCTGAGAGTGTGCTGGCTCTGTGATTTCATGACCAATGGACTCATCTTCAGATTGCATCCAGTTATCTTCAGGCACTGAGTTTATAAAAATCATAAACTATCGACTTTACATTTTAAATGCCATGCAAATATTATTAGAAATAATTATAATTTTATTTAACTTCTAGATATGTTGGCTCTGGTTTTACTTCTTAATAAAATGTACAGTTGTTTTAGGAGTAAGCTTAATGTCAACACAAAAATACAAACATTTATAATATCTTAGAGACATGACAAAACTAAAGATTTACTAGCCCTACAGGTTTTAATAGCCAAAATCTGATAGCTTTAATTGTTTGCTGAGGTTGGAGATTAGGTGGACAGGTTCACAACAGGTATTGGTTGTTACAGCTCTACTGCTTTCCTGAAATGGGAGCCAAAGCCCTGTTTTCCATAGTGTTTGACTGAATAACAAAATTGTGTAGGGACAGGCTCAGCTCCTGGTACAGGTTTTTCTCTACTCTGTTGTTTCACAAACCAAACCATTCTCTATTAAGAAAAATATTTGTATTAACAAAAGAAAACAAAAAATCTCCACGCAACCAATACATTTTCAAGGAAATTAATATTGTTGTGAAAATAAATAACAATATTCAGTTTTAGGAGATTATTTAACTCAATCCTTAATTTTCCAAGTCTGAAAAAAACAAAAAACAAACTTTTGACATTTAAAAAAAAAAAAAAAAGGTTGATTTTAGAGATGTTATATTCTGATGTTAAAAATTGTGTTTTGCCTAATGGTTATCTGTAACAAAACAAAAAATCAACAACATAATGACTGAAATAAATAGTTGTTTTGATTGAACTTATAATTTCTATTTAAATTCAGTTCATTAAATTCTTCCAAGATTTCTGGGGTTTTTTTCAATTTGTTTGAAGTCAAAAGTGCCCTAATAAGACAAAAACATTTACAGAAGTTGAAAATAATTTCTTATACACCCCTATTTTCTCTATTGACTTCAAGATCAAAGTTCTATCAGAAAGCTAAACCCACAGGAGAAATTATGGGTGTATGTGGAATTCAAACTTCAATGTATGTCTACCCCAGGATGCACTGTGTTAAGTGCAAAATGAGGTTAGGGGATTGGAAAACTATTTCTAGGTGGCTTTTTTATTTCTGTATTGATTCTTTAGGCAGAAACTCTTTCCATTTATATTCTTTTTTATTTAGACTAATAATAAAGAGGCAAGAGCGAGGAGATATGTCTTTCCTTTCTACTCTGCTTTATATAAAACCTCTTTTACTTTCCTGCTTAATTTCCTTCCCAGTGTCCTTAACTCTTTATTGCTTTTAATGCCATTATTATGAATCCCTCTTTTCATGTTCAGTGTGCTCAGTCATTTTAATACAGACATAATTGTATGGTGCGAAATGTAAATCCCCATAATATGCCAGAAGACAAATGTGTCAAAGTCCCTTTGTCATACTGACAGGTTATAAAACCAGACTGGCTCATTTTAATCATGTTTAAATTTTAATGACATAAGCAAAACTCAGACTAAAATAGCAATCTCTTTGTTATTATTTCAGATCACTGCCACAAACGAGAAACGTTTTATCACTTATTCATTGATTGTATCATTCAGAGCTATCTCGATCCTAACATCTGTTCTGGAGAACGTGCTCTAAATCATTAAAGAGTTTCAGAGGTGATATCCCTGTTTGGTGGCTGGTTGCTGTCCTTATGGCCCCTTTGCCTTTTCATACTCATCTTTCCTCAGGTGAATTCCTGTCCCTGGATGTGCCCATTATTTCCAGGTCTAGGGAAATGCTTCATTTGTGGGTCGGTGTTTCCTACCTGTCTGTCTTGGCAGTCGGGTCTTGCCTTTCAGGACTTGCAGCCACTGGATAATAAGATTATGAGCTAACAAGGCTGATCAGGGCATCTGTACTGAGGCAGGGTGTGCATGGCAGGGAAAGAAATACAATAAAGAAAACAAACAAAACAACAGCAAAAAAGTAAGGTGTTGAACCTACAAACCAATATACTAAAAGACAAGGGTTCCACTAGGGGAGTCTTCCTGTGTTTGGAGCATGTGGAGCAAGTTGCACATTTGTCTGATCCTTGCAAGCAGCTCCTTTGAGCATGGCCCCCATTTTCAGACACTGTTTTATCTGTGCACTCCATTCAGTAGAAAAACATTTTATGCAGCTGCTGCTTCTCCTTCCTTTGAGTTTTCCTTGTAGCTGGGCTAAGCAGCTCAACCAGTACACACCTCCAAACCCCAGTAATCCTAAAACTATCCCAATGGGTGGACCATGTTCTGTAATTGTAAATTCTTGTAAGCCCTTTCCACATCCTGCATTTGGGACTTCCCATCAGTGCAGTTAATTAACTCAAAGTCTCCTGGAGATGTTACTTACACTTGGTGCTGTCTCTGTCAATCCCTCAAGCACCACGTAGCCAATGCAGGATTTCTGCCTACAGAAAACCCTCCACCACAAATCTGACAACAGGGGAGAAAATTATGAGTTTATCTTTGTGCCCAGGTAAGAAGATTGAGATCTCTGGCTTAATTAAATAAGAAAGGGATAGTAGTAACTTTTCATGGCTGTCCTTATCTTTTGGTCTCATGGCAGGACCTTGGAGGCCAAGCTTATCCCTTAACCTTTGTCATGTTCTCATGCATTAATATCATCAGCCAGTCAAATAATCAGGGTGGTTCAAGTGGAAAAGGAAAATAGCTCTCCTGAGTTGTGTGCAGACATTGCTGTTAAACAGCTTCAGCATTTTCATTAAAGTTTTTTTCTTTATTAAGGAGTGCTTTGTAATCAAAATGTCCTTCCTGAAATCAGAGGTTGCTTTCTAGAGCAATAAGTATTGGTCTCAGATAAAATAAAGACTAAAGAAATATATGTCAAAATGTTAATTGCATCAGGGAAAGTGACTGTCATCACTTTTTGGAAAGGTGTGGTTGACAGGAAATAGGAAGAAAAATACATACTTTTGCTTATCTTCTTTAGGAAATCATTTGTTTTGACAGATATATGCACCTGACTTCTTGCTGATCATCGGGATATGCAGTAAAATTCATGTCTTGCTCATTTTTTCTTCAGAGGTGAGATTCTACCCTCGCATAGATCTTTATAAATCACAAATCACTAATTGAAAGCATCAAAGACAAGTTGGGATAAAATTGCCAAGAGACAAAACAGGTTTAACATGTTAATGGAAGGATAAATCTGCTAAACAGTGTGAAGATATGTAATATTTTTAGAATGAAATTAGGTGGAAAGCAAGCAGCAAAAAAAGACAATTTTATGCTCTGCTTATAAGCATCACTGGCCTAGTGACCAAAAATAGGTCACTATTTTACTTTGATTTTGAATGAATTATAAACATAAATATAAGATTATGAGTGTCTTCTGCAACAGCAAACTGCTCATGAAGGAGAATGTCACCCCTTAGAGCTTTTTATTTCTAAAATGGCAGCTTGGTCTTTGACCCAAATTGGAAGTTTATAAATTTTCTCTTGCTTTGTGAGGCACCTACAATTTAATGTGGAGGGGAGGTGGGGAAAAGAACGAATGAGCTGTCGTTTTTAGCATATTAAAGGGGGCTGAAATCTCTGTGAGACGTGTTTATGCAGCATATGCCTATCACATATACTCACAGTGATGCTTTCTTATCAAGACAGTGAGTCAGATTTACCACTAGGAAAACATCTTTGCACATCTTTGCATGAAGTGACAGCACATTTGACACATTTAAAAAGGTATTCTTAAAACATAGATGGTTTTAATTAGCTTCTAAGATGTGTTGTTAATGTGTGAGATTCACAATCTACTTGCATTTGCAAGAATCTGCAAAATGGAAGGAAACTACAAGAGAAAAAAAGCAGCTGTATTAATATTCCATGCTGCTGCAGTTTAGTGGTTTCTCAGAAAATTAGGGTTTTGCATAGGTGGATGCAAAAGAGAACCATATCTTTGTGAGAGTGTAGCACTCATGAGGCTTTGAGAAGAGGGCACAAATAAAGTCACAGTTGTCATGGGAGTTACCTCTTGCTGCAGCTAAAAAGGTACAGAGGCAGCAGCTTTGCTTTCCTGCTCATCCTGCATGTCCAGGTCAAGCTCGTGCTGTCCCTCTTTGAGAGGAGACAGCACAGGTCTCCTACCCTGGAGATGGAGCCAAGTAAATACAAGAGAATAAGAAATGTTCAGCAGTGGGTGCAGTGCAATGCATTCTAGTGTCCTGATATTGAGTCACCTTCTGTCATTTATGCAAATTAAATCCATCCCAGCCCAAGATGTAAATCTGGTTGCAGATCATTTGTATAAAATTTGCAAATGTTTGAACCTTTGCTTTATTAGAATTGGAAGCTGTCTTTGCTGCTGCATGGTGCACAGTATTTTCTGCAAAGTTAGCAAGGCTGTGAGAACAAGTACTGAACCCTGCTACGTGAGGACTTCCCCAGATGCTTGTTGGGAAGATTGTGAGGTTAAGGGCACACATGTGAAAAATGTTGTTTTGTAGGAAAGTCAATCAGTCTGAGCCTTTGAAAATTAGTAATTTTGGTTTGATTAGGATTTTAGATAATGGGCACATGGATCCCCTGATTTGGGATAACTATTTTATAAATATCTGTGGGTTACAGTACACATTTCCATCAGCTTGTTATGGAGCAGTGATTCAAAATCCAAAGCCTGGAACAGCAAATATTAAATGCAGTAGGTAACATTATTCTATCCTTGGGTTGTAAACTGGAATCAACTTCACTGCAGCATAGTTTAAAAATGTGGATCGATGCTCTGTTTTCAATCAGGCATGTTTTCAAAAATGTATTTGATCTTGACAAATGTAGGCAGTGTGAATCACTCTTATGTGTGTAAATGTATTCGTGTGTGTATATTTTTACCATTTGTCCCTTTCTCTTTTTCTTCACAAGGCATATTCTCTGCCAATTTTAAGAGCTCCAAAAACATAGCTTGACATAGAATTGCTTGCGGCACACAACAAAGACAAACTGTATTGATCCAGTAAAATCCAAGATCGATGATGTAAATTTTTGACTGGCACTTGTCAGCAACACATCCCTTTACATGTTTGACAACAAACACATTTTCAGAGGTGCTCTGGGAAAATACAGTAATGAATTATGATAGCCAACCACTCACTTCCTTGCAGAGTTTATAATTTTATTGCACGTTTCATTGTAATTGCAGCAATTTTTAAAGCAATACGTTTCTCAAAATGAGCAAGTTGAGATGCTGGTGCCAGAGACTATGTTAACGTGTGTCAGTCAGTGAACATTAGGCTGGAAGGAGTGCTAAGGGAAAAAAATGCCCTTCCAAACCATATCCCAAGACCCAAGCCATCATTTTTGCCTTCAGATCATGGCTTCAAAACAGTTTTGAAGAGCATTCTTTCTATCCACCAAGCCAAAGGCTATCTTTTCTAGCTGGGAAGTGTCAGAGGGATTGCTAAATGTGGTTTTACACCCCACACTGCATGCTGGGTCTTGCAGGCTATCCACAGCAGCCCTTATGATTTCTGAACTACTCTAGAAACACTTTCTGTACTCAAATAATTGTATTGGTCTCTGTTTTTTTAACTCTTAACACAAATCTAATTTTATTCTCTGTAAGGTACTGTATCTACCATTACACTATTTTTAAAAAAAATGATTGGCAGTTTTCAAGATACTGCAATGACTGGAGAATCTTCATGTAGAGTAACAATGACAAACTAAGAACAGATAAGATGTGTCACCTCCTGTGTTCTGGACTGAAAGCTTATTTCAGGAGCTTATCTTCCTCTCTAACTGTTCTAGGCAATTTGTGCAGACAGTTGCATCTTCCCCTTATGAAATGGGGCAAAATGACCACAGAAGAACTATGTACAATTTCCAGGAGGGAAAAGTGGAATTGAAATGAGTCTCTGCATTTGTTTATTGTAGCATGATTGTCAAGTATGTCACATTTCTTATAATAATTGAATGCAAACATATGTATGGGGGCTTTTAAGTTGGTGGTGCATTTGGGGTTGATTTGGTTTTTGTGTTTGGGGGTTTTGCTGTTTGTTTGTTTGTTTGTTTGTTTGTTTGTTTGTTTGTTTTCTATCTGCTGCCCTTTGTCTGTACACTGTTCATCACTGGACAGCAATGACCTATTCATTATACCCATACATGTGATTCCATAACAACTTGATTTGTTCTGAGTGCCTGAAATGCATCACACTGGAAATCCAAAGTTTTCTATCCATGCTCAAAGCCTGAGATCACGTTCCCTGCTGTCCTCTTCACAGCCAGACTCACTACATGGTAGTTGGTGTGGGGGTATGCACAACCTGAACTCCCAGTGCAATCCATTAGGAAAAGAGCTTTATTACAAATGTGTCCCTAGCTGTGTTTATTTATCAGTATATGTTTATACGTTCTTCTTCAGAAGAATGGAAAAATCCAATTTTATTTTACACAGCCTCAATGCTCTGAAAATGCTCTCTTTCCATCTTGAAAATAACAGAAAACTATTTGAAAATATGTTTTAATGAAATTAATAGAGAAGATTCAATAATAATGTATGGATTAAGCTGACATTACTAAACTCCCATAGTCATTCAGAACCAAAGTAATTTTTTCCCTTGGGCTTTTCTAAGCAATGAGTATTTAAATGAAATTTTATTTTAAAAGTATGATTTACATCACTAAAAGAAAATTAAGTTCATGCAACAGTCATAGAGCATTGACATATTTCTACTTTTAATTTCTACCTAGATGAAGCATTCATTATATATAGATTCATATTTTGCTAGTTTGTTTAATTCAATTGAGCAGAATAAATAAAACAAAATGTGTGTTTACTGTCTCAAAATTCAAAAAAGCAGTAGAAATTATTATTATTTCTACAGGGCCTCTTATCTGTAGCTGGACCAGCCTGAGCCCTCTGCTGCTGGGCAGCCAAGGGAAAAAAGTGTGTGTTAGCACCCAGTTCTCTTAAATCATATTTCATTTTATACTGAGAATGAGAAAGGCCATGTATTTTTCATTTATTAAGAGAAATTTTGTTTATGTGGCATATCTGATTTGATTGCGAAAGGTGATCAGATCTTGCCTTGTCTCCTTTGATTTTTACTATTTGTGACAAAGAATCTGGGCAATCAATTCCTGTCAAAGGGGATGGCATGTGAGACACACCACCCATGAGGCCTTTCCTTGGAAGTTACTTGGATTTGCTTTGCTTCTTTGAATCCCCATGGGAAGAACCATCATGCCAGTGTTCATGGAAAATGAGTGCAAGTACATTTAGAAACTTCAGAATTTCAGTTTAATTGCTCTGGCATACTGTTCTAGCTCATAACAAGATCACAGTCATTTTCTTTAGTTTGCAAGGCTGATTTGTGATTTTGAGGCTTATAGAGGGTGGAAAATGTCCATAAAAATAGAAATTGTATATGTTTTGAGTGGTCTGTGCATCCAAAAGAACAAGGATTACTTTCACTTAGCTGTTTGCTGGCTGGGAATGCTGTAACAGCTCTCTGGGAAGTGTTTCTAGACAAATACTCATGTTTCAGTGTGCAATGATCTCTTTAGTTGGTCCTGCAATGTAGGAAATCAGAATCCCTCTGATTTCTCCAAGTGTCTGTCCATTTCCTTTGAGGGAAGCAAGGTTTAAAAGTCTTTTTATCAAGCTGTTGTTTTCATAGTAAGGCACAAGAAGTCTTTTGGATGGGAGGCAATTATATAAACTCAATATGAGCTGTGTGTCTCTGCTCATGGGAGTTTTGGGGTTGTTTTGATTAGAGAACCTAATCCTAGCAATCTGAGTTTTGCATATGTTACAAATACTTAGAAATTATTTTTGTATTTTTTTTTTTTTTTAATAAGAGAAAAGGGTACATAAGGATCATGTTGTGCTGTTCTAGGGTAATTTTTTATGTCATTAATTAATGGTGAAACAGCTGCTGTAAATTTGAATACCATCCCTCTTGCTATAACACTGCCTTTAAGTTTTGAATCTTTGGAGAGGTTCCACTTGTATTTTTTTTTTTTTTTTTTTAAGAAACGCATACATTTTTTTCTTTGAATTGGCATCTGTGGGAATAACTAACTTTATGCTTTGGATATATGTAGTTTATACTTTGTCAGCACAGAATATTAGATGCCATTTGGATAGTAATTTATATTCTGGGGGGAAGGTGGTGTATCAAGGCTGCATGGGAAAGAAATATATCAAGGAGAATTTTCTTTACAGGTTTTCAAACAAAGGTGAGAGTTTGATATACCCTGGTAGTTCAATGCTCAAAAGCTAATGCCCAATTCCCAGTCAAAGGTTTCATGAGAAGGCCCCAAATGTTTCCCCACATTTCCACTCAGACATGCTGAAACCATTGTTATCTCATACACTTTGCCTATAGCTCAAACCATCCGGCCTTTCTCAGCAAGGGCAGCCCTTGTAGATCCATCAATGGAAAAAGCCACAGGAAAAAGGACAAAGGAGAGAGAAAGGCACCTGGAAATG
This sequence comes from Muscicapa striata striata, assembly GCA_030060385.1. Taxonomy (NCBI): domain Eukaryota; kingdom Metazoa; phylum Chordata; class Aves; order Passeriformes; family Muscicapidae; genus Muscicapa; species Muscicapa striata. Next base: position 3,387,056 of record JAREIS010000033.1, on the reverse strand, counting down.
TAGTTTCTAACTCTGTTAGATTTATTGACTGACAGGAGTGGGGGGGAAAAAAGTATCATGCTGTCTTTGTCTACATCTCTGTGTGCTTTGTTCATTTATGAAGATGTCCTGTGTGAAGGAAAAATCTTCCTTGAGGACTCTCAGAACAGAGATACTAATCTTCTTTTCTCATTATTCTTGTAAGAGATAATAATTTTCTTCCTCCCTCAGGGTGGAGCTGGGAAAAATCAGAGCTTCCATGTTTTGACAATGTTGTATCAAGCAGTCTTTTTTTATATATAAGAATTCAGTGAAAATCCTTTTGTCTTTTTTAGAAGCAACATCTTAGGTACATGTAATCCCAACATCTACTCTCTGCCTATAGTCTAATAATTATCTTCAGGTGCAATGGAGCTCTTACTTGGACTGTTAGCAAATGGGAAAAGTTTTGTTTGACTCAAAGTTTCACACAGACTTCGAAAATTTTTCAGTTGCTCATTATTCCAAGTACCAAACTTTTTTTCCGAATAGCTCACTTTTGTTTCTACAAGTATATGTGATGGTTGCAACAAAGCAATGTGAATTATTCAGTATAAATTTATCTACTTACAGAGATTTCAATTTAAAAAAAATGGTATTTCCTGTACTTGCATTCCATCAGGAAGCAAATCTTAAACAATTTGGTAAGACCGAGTGGAAAAGAAAAGCAGTAGGGAGGTAAATGTTCATGTGCAGATGATGCAAGTGAGCACACCTTCAAGGGTAGGTGCAAATTTTCATGAAGAATTAAGGACATTGGAGATAACTGTTAACAGGCATTAATCAGAATTTAATCAGAGTGTTCTACAAAGCCAACAAAAGACTTTGTTTACCTGTGACAGAATAGCACACCCTCCAGTACCTACTTGTAGCCCCATAACTAATTCAAACAAGTCTTGTAAGTTTTGAATGACAGCCTTGAAATACGCCTGTGACAGATGACTTGAAAAAGAACACTCTGCAAATCATCCTCTGAAACGTTCACTTTTTTGTGCCTGCTGATATCTTTGCTATTCAAAAACTACAAAAGTTATGGATGTTTTAATGTTATTTAAACACACTAGTCTTAATCTGATGTTATTGAAAAAAAAATAAAATTAACTCATTAGCAAGAGATAAAACCTTTTTACAACCCTACTATTTAATTTTATCTTCAACAGTACCTTTGCAAGATGTGTCATGTGCTGATACAAGCAAGAGGTGTGGGAACATTCCTCTTGGGACTATAGTGCTTTAGACAGAATATTGGTCGTCTTTGAGAGTAATAAAGACAAAGGAAGACAATATCTAATCAAGGATTGACTTGGAAATTCTAATAGATTTCTAACTTAATTAAAAACCTTTTAATGAGCTCTTTGTTTTTGATGAGTGCTAAATATAGATATCCATGGTAGTACAGCCTTAATAGCACTGCAGACCAACTTTCCTGTCCCTCTAGTGCATAGGAAAGGGTTAAAAACATTGCTGCACCAGAGAGGTTGGTTCAGAGAGAAACTGTAGTGCTTTTATGTGGAAATCACACAATTACCCACTGAAACAGTGAAACTGGTTTCTCTCATTTGCCTTAATTTTACAGTATATAGATTGCAGGTTGGTCTTGTTTCCTGCAGGCGAGGGTTTGCCTGGTTGGCTTCTCTGAGCTGCTCCCTGACCAGCCCAATCCAAGGATCAGGGGATGCCAGTTTAGGAAACCAAGACTTCAGAGCAATACAGAGACATTTGCAGAGCTGTATTGACCAGGCTTTAATGGAATCTCAGCCATCAACAGCAGGGTAGGAGATGGCGAACAGACCTCAAGCATCCTGCAGGTACTCCAGGTCCAATAAAAATCCTTGGACTCAGCTGGAATCTGAGGTGCAGGATGATTATAAGCAAAAGTCTACAAGTGGAAAAAAATAAGGAAAGAAAATCGAGAATTATGAAAATTCCAAATATGATATATGACACTATAATTAATTGCTGACTTTCACTGTTGCATTTAGTAAAGCAATCCTAAAATCAAGTAAGAATTGTTATATGGCTTTCATAATTTATTTGTATTTATTTAATTGAAGGGTACTGTATGTGGCATATTCAATTTCTTAGTTATTATTTCCCCCCCTATTTTACTTAAAAGTTTATTCAATTGAGGCTTAACTGTTTAATTTCCAATTGAGAAACATATGCTTAGAATACTTATAAAAATGAAAGAAGTATAATTGTAGGAAATTTATACATTTATTTCTTTTGCATTACTTAAAATTCTGTTGCACATTCATATTTTTATTACATTTTCAATGTTTATCATTTAGCAAGTATAGTCATGTAAGATATTAATCTTTATGTACAGGCTGATGTGGTTACCTGTAAATTGTCAGACATTCAAAGGGAATGCTCAGGTCTAATGAACACAGCTATGTTTTCCCAAAATACTAGCTCTTTTTCTTAAATGATAGCAAAAAAGAAATATTTTTTCCACACAAGCAAATTAATCTTAAAATTGTACCCGTAACATAAAGCACCTAAGTTGGCAGTGAAAGCAAGCACTCACTCATCAATGCCTGCCTAACTCGTTCTGTTCTTATAGAGGTTTTCTTCTCCTTGTTGGAATTACAGGAATCTGAATAAAGGATCTAAGTAAGGTTAGCTCATCTGGATTGGAGCAGATTGTTTAGATTTTAGACATTTTTTTAATTGAAATAGATTGCATTGCAGATTATTGGATTGGTAGATACATGGAATCTATCATTCTTAAACCTCTTGAACCTGTAGATGGAAAAGTAATTCATAAAAGGGAAAATAAAAAAATAAGGAAAAGGAAACAATTTACTTCATAATGTACCTAATAAAGCCAATTTTATACCAAGTGTGATTGTCCAGAACAGGTAATAGATGAATGTTTTTATTACTTTTATGGCAATAATGCAATAAAACCCATACTTCTCTAAGAAATACCTTAACATAATTGAAATAATAAGAAAGAAATTTAAAGGAGTTTTAATGTTGGAGGATGGAGTTAAAATAAACAGCCTTTGGTAAATTCAGGAAATCGTAAGTAATATATGATTTTCCATTTGAAGGATCTTATTGTCTGTTCTGTCTCTTCTTAAAGAGCAAGAAGGGATAAAGAAAGAATTAATTTCCCTATTTATTTGCAGCAAATAGGAGGCCGGTGTGGGAGTGCCAGGGGATGGGAGAGCAGGGGTCAGCTTGAGGCTGACCACAGGACAGCAGTCACTGCTCCCTATCATTTTTTATCTTCTTTTTTTCTTTATCTAGAGTTGGGATTAAATGCACAAGAGATGGAATTTCGAGTTCAGACTTAGATGTTTATTAATTCTTATCTATGTTATAGTGAGTGCTACAGCACTTCTAGCTAACAAGTTAAAAATGAAGAAATGGCGATGTATCTCTCCTTTCAAGGTCTTTTAAGGCTAAACAGTTCAATTAAAAACTAACAAATTATTTTTACTTTTGATCCAATGACCAAACACTTGTGACCCGCAGTGTGGCATTTTCTATCTGATTAAAAAAAGTATTACCTAGATACAAGAAGATGGTGAAGAAAGAAAGCTCCTCCCTAAAACCTCCCTCTTGCTTTCTATAAATTGCTATATTTTAAAGCCTTAAATTCTAAATTTTTCCCCATGTGATATACTTCTATTCAAACTACACACCACTGATTCTAGTTCTATCATTTAATTTTGGAAGCCTTTTCCAAAGCCTCAGGTCAAAAGCAATGTTCTTTTGGGGTCAGACTTTCTGACAGTACAGAAAGTTTGAAACTCCCAGTTTCCAACAGCGCCCATCTTCAGAAAGAGTTGGGAAGACAGTCTGGGAAATTAGAGGGCAGTGCTGTCTCTGTGCTCTTGGGGAAATGCTGGAGGCAGAAGTCTGAGGGAATGAGGAGGTGGAAAATCAGGGAGCAGGCGCCTGAGGAGGGCCTGAGGGCAGTGTGGCCTGTGTGTTATTGTCGGCCTGAGGGCAGTGCGGCCTGTATGCCATGACAGGCCTGAGGGCAGTGCGGCCTGTGTGTCATGACAGGCCTGAGAGCAGTGCGGCCTGTGCGCCATGACAGGCCTGAGAGCAGTGCAGCCTGTGTGTCATGACAGGCCTGAGGGCAGTGCGGCCTGTGTGCCATGACAGGCCTGAGGGCAGTGCAGCCTGTGCACTGTGGCAGGCCTGAGGGCAGCACGGCCTGTGCGCCATGTGACAGGCCTGAGGCACTGTTTGGGTGGGAAAACAGTGAGCAGGAAGGTGCAATAAAACAGGTGTTTTTCCAGCCTGATCCACCCTGTCTGAAGAAGAAATAGTTTGTGAAGTACAGCCCATGAGGCATTTCTCATGTGATTTCTGAGTTGGGTTTTTTTTGGTTTTTTTTTTTTTTTTTGGTTTTTTTAATTGTTTCTCAACTGGGTGCGCTTAATTCAGCTGCAACTTTTGAGCAAAGACTTTCTCTGTGGGTAGCGAAGCCTGTGTGTTAGTCACTTTGAAAGGTTTTAAGGAAAGCCTTCAAACTTTTGTAGATGGGGATTTTGCTTCTGCTCTAATGGCACACATGAAAGCCATGAGAGTCGTTTGTGAAAAGGGAGCTCCAAGGGCTGAGGGATGTCTATGCAAACCTGCTCCAAGGGGAAGGAGAGATAGTCCATGTGGGAGACAGCCAGCCATGATCAACAGGGCTGGATTTTGGATGGAAGCAGAGAAGTGTTGTGCAGAAGCATTTCTGTGAGGCTTTTCCAAAAGTGCTATGGTAAGAGATAGCTTAAGAGATGCAAATAAACCTTCGCCTTCAGGGTTGTCAACACATACCGTACGTTAAACATCTTTAACTGTATTTTTCCCATCTTCTTTTTCTTTATCACAGTGTCTAGAGAAAAGGACAAGCAGTAGGGTTTGGGTATCTCTGGCCCTTGATGAGCAGGAGCCATGGAGGTTGCAGATAGCAACAAACCAAGCTTATAATGTCTGTCAAGAGACACTAGTTATTGCAAGGGCAGACAAATGCATGGCTCCTAAGGACTCTCACTTCATCTCCTGGCACATTTCTCGGGGTAGAGAGCAGTACATGGACACTTAGATTTAACTGGATTTATAGCATTGCAGGAGGTCTATGACTTTTCTGTGTATGTTCAGACTTGTCTGCTGTGTCCTGCAGGGTTTGTTTTTTTTGTTTGCTTCCCTTGATATGCCAGCTTGCCTTAAGTGAGGGGCTAAGCAAGATTTCCTCCTAGAGCTTCTCTGCACGTAAATTATTCTGTGGTCACTCAGGTTTCAAAATGTAGAAGGAACATGTAGAAGGGAACCTCCTTTATTGAATTTCTGGCTGTGCTGGGAGAGGCTGGTACAACAGGGAACAACTTTCACTGGAATGAGGAAGCTGTGAACAAGTTAGAGAAGTATGCTGTGTGCTTGTCAAGATCAGAAGATAAGGTTGCTGTGGGCAGTGCGTGTCCCTCTGGAAGAGACAGAACTAGCTGGGAAAAATGTCTAAATCGGAATGGCTGACTCATAGGCAATGTAGAAACACATCAGATTTAAAGTATAGCTCGTTATTTAAATAAAATGATCTACAGTACAACTGAGGCAGCAAAGATAAAGACATTTGCGTTTATGATGTACTAAGGTCTCACATCTGTCAAAGAACAAGAAAATGACCACAGTAAAAAACAAATTATGGTAATTATGTAATCATGGTGGAAGAATATCTATACTCATGTTTCATCTACAAGAGCAAAATTGTTTTTACAACTGCGTGGTCCTAACCATGCTCTGAGGTTTTTGCTGTTCTAATCTAGTATGCTTTTAGATTATTTGAATATTTCATTTGCTTTTCATGAAACTCTCTCTGCTCTGGAGTGTCTGTTTCAAAATAGTGAATCCAAAACTCTCATTCCTCTATTTTTGACCTGAGAGAAAAATCTCAGGAAATGTATAATCTATCCTTTTCTTAGTGCAAGGACAGAAAAGTTATTTACTAGATTGACCACTGATTTTTACTGTCAGTAAAATTTACTTTTGCAACTATTTTAACTGCTAGTGCATTTTTATAAAGCTATATTTTTATCATGATTATTATTGATTTGATTTTACATGAGGCATTTATATCCATGAGCACTGCTTTGGTGTTCACATAATTTTTAAAGATGTTCTTAAAATTTGTCTGCTTTAATGTTAATGGTAACCCTGTTAAATCAGTCCACTGGCAAAGCATTGATGATGATTGTTTGCTCCTACCAAACTTTTAATAGATTCCATTAAGAATATGCACAGCCCATGATGGGTGTGCTCTTGTAAAGTAACGCTCCTCTCTGATTTTTTTACCTGCCATTTGGAGGTACAGTTAACAAGGACAAACATTTTATCTAATCAGTGAAAGACTCAAAGGACAGGATTTAGATAGAAGTCTACCTGTAAACCTCATGGAGTTACACATATGAATTTATCCTTTGTGTTCCTGAGTGGTAATGCCTATTAAATTGTAGATGCCAGAATATTAAAATATGTGCTTCAAAATAGCAGTGCATCAACTGTTGTTTCATCCTGATGCATGACAAAACCTGAATCTCATGATGTTAACTTAGAGTATCTACAAATTTAAAGGAGATGAAAATTAATTTAAAATTTTAAACAAGAAGAAACGCAATTTCCAATATTTCCAGACTTTTCTATCTGCTGTGATTTGTGGTAAAAGAGCCTGTAGAGTTCTGAGCTGCCCTGCAACATACTAAACTTTGTTGACATATTTGCTACACATTCCCAGGTTAGTGACAGCTAAATTTTTATAATCCATCACAGAAAAATCAGGATCATAGGTTCCAAACTTAACAGCTTTGTTAAGAAAAACTCTGTGTCCCCTATTAGTAGAAATATGTGCTGTGATTCATTGTGGTAGGAAGAAAACAGAGGATGCCTAGAAAATGAATAATTTTCTTTCTTTCGTTGCCCTCATGTGTCACAAAGAACAGAAATACTATTTATGTAAGGCTAAAGGGTAGTACAATCTTCTTTTTGATATTTTTAAAGTAATTTAAGCTGCAGTCATTTCTAGCTTATAGAACAATACACATCAAATAAGATTTTATAATACACTTCCTGAAAACCAGTGAGGATTTTTATTCTTTTTGATAAGGAAATTGTGGATTTCAAGAGAAACACTGCATTGTGCCACATAAAATATCTGAAGATTATTTCAAGATCATTTCCTGATGCAGACATGGCATCTGACTGAAAAGAGAAAGAAGGCAGATTGTTGGATGTAGGTTGTTAAATGCAGGGTGCACAAAGCTGGGTCTACACCCTGCTATTATTTTAATGTGCTTTTGCAAGTAGTTCTGTGTTAGTGCAGTAGTCTAACTTGTCTTATTTTTACTTTTTCCTCTCAACTATATGGTGGCCCTTACTTATCCTCAAATGTCACTAGGTTCACAAACATCCATAGAAAGTTGGAGGAGGCTATAGTTCATAAGGTGAGGTCTGTGATGGTTGTTGCTGTTGATGAGAACTTCACTAAAACAGTGACAGAAAAATGGGAATCCAAGCAGTCTGTGGAGATGACAGGACAAGTCACATTGTGGGGTTTTCTCCCTCAAATGGTAAGTAATGACTGTACTGAAGAAAAATGTGAGCTTTATCTGTGGCATCATTACAGTTTTCAGCCCAGCCACAGAGAAAAGCAATCTTTTCCCTGAGGAGCTTTGATGTTGTTTTTGAGTTTAAATGAAATGCTCATGATTGTGTGGATGATTGAAGGTTGATTGCCCCAAGCAAAAATTTATTTATTAGAGGTCCAGCCAATCCTAATTTGTATATCTTCGTCTGATAAAGGCAAGTCTTAAACTACTCTGTCATTATTGCTCTTTCTCTGATATAGGAGATAATTCTGACAATAACCATGTTGTGCTCAAGGGCATTATGAAATTTATTCTCTTAAGACATATTTTGGAATTCACGTCTGTGAAATTAGATTAGATATATCTCTCTGTGCCATCTAGACCAGTTATGTCTTCCCAAAACCATCTTAATGAATTAGGAATCGATTCCATAAGGTATCTGATGCACAAAAAAAAAAAATTCTGATTATTACCCTATTAATATACATATGGGTATAATTTTCTGTTTGCTTTTCCTAATTGAAAAAAAATCTCTAGTGAAATTTTAATGTCTAAGTGAGGTGGTGACATACCTGACTTTTAACAGCTGGCTAATGAAATCCTCTACCAAGTAAGAGAGTTAGCAAGCCTAATGTTTTACAAGTAAACATATCCCACCAACTTTAAACCCCCAAAATCAAAAAAGTCAAAATTTCAGATTACATATCCAAAGTTCATGGATAAGGAATATACAGCCTAGAATACTGAATGAAAATGGAAGACCCCAAATACATCTATCACTATTAAAGACTAGTCTTCCTTTTTCCTTGATTTTCATGCAGTTGTTTATTTCTTGATAAATTACTGTAATTACATCCTTTGTCCAAAAAAATAAATAATGAGGGCTGTGGGTGAAAGCATAAGAAGAGCAAGCAGTTCTTCTACTGGTGGTAGTATAATAGTTCTGCTAAGAGCAGAACTCATTTTCAGTATGAGAAATGAATCTAACAGTAAACTTGATTTCAGGTTTTGAGAGCTTCAGTAGTCATAAAAGCCATCCAGATACTCTTTGTGTTCACCATGTTGCTAGTTTGCCAAAAATGTAGAAATCTTTGTTTATTGTGCTATTACTAACTGGAGTTTAAGGACTAGAAAGGCCCAGTGGAAAAAAAAAAAAGGTGTATAATTATCTTGCTGGAAGGCTGCTTTAATTAAATTCTCCCAACTGAGACCTGGCCCCATTTTTTAAGTGAAGCATGGACTATAATCAGTCACATTAACATTCCATTTACTTCCCTGCAGATGACCATGAAAGTGAGTGCATCTCAGTGAAGCTGTGCTTCAGGTAGAACAATTCTTTCTGAAACCAGTGGATCCATCAGTTGTCCTCTTTCCCTGTGAGACTTGTTTAGATGTCAGCTGACAGATGTCAGCAAAGAGGAGGAAAGGATATTTTGCATTGATGATGTTTTTCAATGCCCACTGTGGTGCATACATAGAATTACACTTGTAGGCTCTTTAACTAGCTTACTTGAAATGCCACTGTACCCAAATACCAGAGTCTACATATAAAGAAAAGCTCCAGTGAATCTTGCTTAATAGCATTTATCTTTTTCAGTCATATTTTTACCCATTTAATGAAACCCTATGGAGAAAGAGGGGATTTGAGTCACTCTGAAATTTCAGCAACTCAAGATTTGCATGAGCAGCAAAGCATTTCCTATGAGGAATCAAGAACTGACCGTCAGCCTTTATAGTGCAAGGCCTAACAATTCTACCAGGGCTTCCAGTTTTCAGTTTTATTCTTATCTGTTTTCACATATACCTAAAATTTTTAAGTTATAAAGGAGGATCAAGACAAGAAAATGAAGACTGAAACATATGCACCTCTGCAAGTGTGCCCTTCTGCATTGATTTTTTTTCTTTCTTTTTTTTTTTTTTTTTTTTTTTTTTTTTTTTTTTTTTGAATTAACAAGGCATCAACAAAGCACAAAAATAATTTTGCATGTTTTTGGTGATATTGCCATCAGCTGGTTTTACAGCTTCTGGGCTCTCAGGTGAATATTCCAGGGTAGCTCCAAAAGGAGTGTTTTTCAGTACTTGGTCTGAAGATGTTCCAAACATTGTGAATCAACATTCTGAGAGAAAAGTTGCTAATCTTCAGGTACCTGTGATTTGGAAAAAAATGCATTCTTCCCAACATTGTTGTGAGAGACTGAATATAAAAATTTGTCAAAACAAATAAGAAAATACTCTCAAGAATAAGAAACAATCTCCTGTCATGATCAAATTTTATAGGCTAGAGCCTAGTTCAACAAAAATCTAAAGTTAAATTCCTAGTACTTCAGGTGATGGCTCAGAAATAAGCCCAAGCAAATTGATTCATCTTTGTGGTTCATTGTCCCATTGGCCAATTGAAAATAATTTAAATTATTCTCAATCCTTAACTTGAGAAAGGGTCTGAAATGAGACAGAAAACTCCACAGTTGTCCTGCGTATTAATGGAAAGATGTTTTTACAAACAATTCGCTCTGAATCACTCTCTATACTGAATTTTCAGACTAAATTAATGATCATTTTAGTATTTGAGTGATTCTGTCCCTAGAAATAACTGTGTTGGGGGATATGCCAACTTATAAGTATAGCAAAGAATTGCTGGGAACCCAGGAAAGAAATGGAAAATTGAGCTAATGTTTATTGTTTTTAAACTACCAGGATATGACCTTAGTTCTAAATCAATGATGTAAAATAAATTCTTGCAAAAACAGTCAGCTCTGAGCAACCATTGGTACAGCAAGAGCATTTTTGCTTTAAATGGTGCTTATCTGGGAGAAATTAATAGATTTTACCATTCAACAAAATTAAGTTGGTAGGTTTAAAAATATCCTGTGGAAGCCAGGACCTCAGTGAAACAAGGAATCTGTGTAACCTTGGGTTATCCCCAAGGATATGCAGTGCATGAACTCCTCTCAGCCTCCACTGGGAGTCTAACCCAGCCTGGCCATGGCAGTCATGATTCAGTGTCCCAGGTACTGCATCTGTGCACTGCTTGTGCTGAGGGCAATTTAGATCCCCTTTGCCTAATTGAGATCAGAGCCTGGATTTGCCTAAAGAGAGAGCCTTTAATACAATGGCTGTTAAAGCATGGTCCTTGTTCAACCATCAATCTTTATCCATTTTGAAGGACACCTTATGGATATAAATTATGAGGTCTGTCAAGGGAAGGTTCATAGATAAATGGGTTCAGTCACTGGGTTATTACTTCCTACAGGACTGGCTCCTGAGTAACAGTAAATTGTAGGAACTAAGGAAGTTTATAAAAGCCAGATCATCTCAGCTGCTTTGCTCCTGAATCGACAGCAGCATATGCAAAACCCAAGGTTATTGTGTCACATGGCAGGTTCAACAATGTCATTTTGACAATTACAATATACTTGCAGAATGACAATGTGACAAAATACAGCGCTAGTATAAAACTGATTGACTTTGCAACTTCAGATTTTTTTCAGGTGTTATGTACTGGCATGAAAATGCATTAAGAAAACCTAAACCAACACCTCCAAATTAAATAAATAACTCTTTCACCTTGATATGATCCCAGTCTGTGAAGTGAGGGACCCCAGCTTTGACAGAGCCATCATTTGTGTAATCTCATGCCTTAAATTCCCAGGAGTGTACCATACCAATTCTGTGTATTTATTGTCTGAAATGCTTAATAAATCAGCTTTGAGACATACAACCTGAGAAATAAGCTAGATCTTGGTAATTTTTGCATAGCTGTGACCTCTGCAGTGACTGTTATGTTTGATTCTTAGCCCCGTTCCAAACACAGCTGTATTGTCTCCTGATTGTGAGCCAGGTGCTTCTGTGTGGATGTGCTGTTAATGGGTAATAGTGGAGAATGATGAAAGAAACAGGACCCTTAATGCATGACTTTTTCCTTACTCACACAAAGAGCTTGATATAGTTTCCTTGGATACTATCCAGTATGTTGCTGACAGCGTTTTTATTTTCGGACTTTCTTTTTTTTTTTTTTTTTTTTTTCACAGAAGAAAGTGATATATCCCATTATTTGTTGAGAAAAATCTTGTGTGTGTTTTCTGAATTTGTAGTATCTACTATTGAGAAAAACTGAGGTGCAAATTAAGTCTCAGAATGATGAAATACCATCATATCAGTAATTATTGCAGCATCTCACAAAAGGCTCATAAATTTGCTTTGCCCTGAATATGGCTGGACTGAGGTAACCTGGATCATAATGTCAAGGAAAAAAAGTGAATTCTTCAGGGAATCATTTCCATCATTATATGTTTGTTTAAGAATTTTGCTGAAACAACATTTGTTTATTTCATTCTTCAGAAGCTTGGACAAATAATCACCTACAAGATACATAGTCAACAAATACAGGCTGCATGAAGGCAACATTCTAATCAGAGATATCAGACATTTGGAAAGGAAATCAGAACAAATATTTTACATTACCATTGCTTATGTATTTGCATGCTTGATCTATGATCTACTGTTGTGGTCTGGAACCAAATCCTGTTGGTGGAAAACTGCAGAATTTCTGAAAAAAAGTTAAAAATGCATTTTTGTACTCAATTAAATCAGAAATCCAGCCATTTTTTTTCTTTTCCTGCAGATACTTTCAATCAGATTTATTCAATTTCTTTAAAATTGGAAATGTACTGAATATCTCTGTAAAACGTGCATGAGTACATGCATGGGTGCACTCAGATAAAAGATGGAGATGTTCCTTCACTTCAAATTCCCTTTAAAAATTGCACCAGAGTTAGGTAAATAAGCAGCTACTGTTACTATTTTCTCTATACTTTCCACAACCACTTTTTGTTGTTTCTTCTTATTCAGTTGTTTCAGAAAATATTGCTTCATCTGTAATGGCTTACCATAAACATTATTATTATGTTATTATCTAAAGGGATACTTTCTTTTTCAGATTCCAATTGTTTCTTGTCACAAATCATCTTTACAAGACTTTTGGATTTCTCTCACTTTCTCTTCTCTTTCCTAGACCTCGTGAGACATTTTGTCCCTGAAATGTGTCCTAATTCCATAAAAGCAGGAAAATAAATGTTCATGGTGAGCCCACAACATAATCCATGTTTTCAAAATTACATTGAGTCGCCCACCTCAGTGACTCAGCCAGTGGGTAGCAGCAGAGTCATTTCGAGTGGCTGTTTTCCAGATCAGCAATTGCTTACCACGTTTCACTGTGGGCTGACTTTCTTTGTGTAAAAAGGTATATTTTTGATTCCAGAGAGGAAAAAAAGGAACATTAGTCTTAGTCCTGAAAAATCAGAAGTGCTGTTGCATTCATATTAGGCCCTGAATGGTGGCACAGATGTAACAAACTCTGCTTGTTCCCTGCAAAATCCACCTGTCAAACAGGTGGAAGACCTGGAAATGAATACAAGCATCTTTGTGCTTGTATATGTGTACTTTGAAAATCAGCCTAAGGCAATGTGGAAACAGTAGAAAAAGTCAGAAACTCATTAAGTCTTATTTAGTTGTATATTTTGGGTAATAATATTCATATGTCCAAATATGTGTTGTATTTTTAGCATTTATTTTGGCTGGCAGAAATTGTCCTTTTAAGAAGAGAATGGGAAACTTGGTAGCAGAGTTTGCAGAGGGCTTGTATTACCATATGGAAAACTTATGTAAGTTTTTCCTGGCCTCTAAAAGTATAAAAGCCCACAAAGTTCTTTTTCATGCACCCATCTTTGCAGGAACTGGTCTATTTTAAGGTGTATCAATATAGCATGGAATAACCTCCCTGGAGCTGTAGAAGGTGCTCTACTTTGAAGTCATTAACCAATATCCAGAAAGCAAGAACACCTCTGGTGTGACTAATGACAGGTTTCTAATTGTTTATAATAGATGATGTATTTATGTAGGAATTACTTTAAATGCAGCACGGTGTCCTGTGGCCTCCCCAGGATGCTGCTTGAAGACTTTAGTAATTCTTGCATAACAATAATTTTTTTTTGACAAAATCTTTTTGGTGAGGAATGTTTTCACAGCAGGGAAGGCAGCTGCCTACTGCATTTTCACCAGGGCTGAATTTTAGGCAGGCCACAATTTGACTGTGAAATTGCAGCTGCATATATCTATGCAATTATTGTCTCTGGGATGATGAGATCTCTCATATGTGGGTACAATTATGTAGCTACACAATAAAGTTGTCTTAATTACAGCTGTTCACATGTACAGAAGGAGAAATGTTTACTCTGGACTGACCTTTTACTAAAAATACCTCCCATTTTCATCCCAATATTGAATTCACCTCTGCCAGAGCTAAATTCCACAGAAAATTACCTGTGATGAACTTTGATTTAGAGGCATTGTTGCATTTGTGGGGCTGAAGGATTTTGCATTAAGCGTTTCAGTCTGTGATTCTCAGATCCCTACATTTCCTGAAAAAACAGAAGTCCTGGGGTACTTTCCACAGTGGTAACGGGAATGTTTTTTCTTGAAGTTGCAATTCACTGAGAGACTTTTTTTAGCCTTGATAGTGAGGAGAAATGGAGAGGAACACTTTCAAATATTCAGTTCCAAGGTACATCTATCATATCTGTGTATGATGCTGAAAGCTTGGGGATAAATTTCAAGATCTCTTAAAGTGTACTTTAACCAGCATAAATCTGCTGTTACTTGTGTGCATGATTAAAATATTTGTCCTTTTGTGGACAACATATGCCACAGGGAATGACTCTTTCCACAAGTAGTCTTCTTTTAACTGATTATTGAAATTTTGGAGTTGTGAGCACCTGCTCCTAGGATGACTATAATGGCTTTGTAATGTATCCCTCTCTGAACAACTTCAATATGATCTCATTTTTCACTTACTTTCTACTGCTGTTTTGACAGGTTACTATTAAGTCTGCCTGACACACCTGATGATAAGATGATGATTCACTTGCTAATTATTTTGCAAAATATTAATCATTAGTACTGAAATTTTATATTCCCAGTTTCTATTTGAGGATATTTCTTCTGTATTTATTTTCTCCTCCAGTTGAAATGATCTATCAATTTCTGACAATGACATAGGAAAGGCCTTCACTTCTGATGTGATGAAAATATGGTGGTTGTTTGCTTGGGAAGGACATGCAGCCTGTGCTGTGAGCTGGACTTTAGCCTTGTTTAGGTAGCACCAGTGTCTCCTCTTTGAAACATAACAGTTGTGCTAATTTTTTATTAATATACATTTACAGAACTGCCAGAGATTTACCTAGTGCCCACAGATGTCAGTGGAAATGTTTACATCAAGCAGGGCATGCACAGAGGTCATGTATCACTCTTACTTTTAAAAGAGATTAATAATGTCTTTGATGAAGCAGTATGTGCATATGAAAATATTACTTTAAGTTGACTTTTCTCAAACAGAAAATATCCCACAATATTAGAGAAGCTTTGGATTTTTTTTTAGTTTGAAAGCAATGCATGAATTCAGTAATGTTAATTAAAGAATAAGTATTAGCAGATTTTAGCATTCCTAACATGCTTTGAGGATTGATTAATAAGGGTAATACTTAGATGGCACAATGGAATCATTTTCAACATCATTACTTTGTCCCTTGAAGAAGTCAAGCTTGAACCCTTGGGATTTGTCATCACTTTGTAAAACAACATTACCAAACCCATCTGACTTTCTGAAGGACAAAACTTTTATAATAATCAAGGCATTGGAATGTATTAAATTGGAAAGTGGTGCAAAGTAGAAGGAGTGACTTGAGGAGATCAGGTTTAGAAGAACAGTTGGAAGAAGTAAACAAAATGTTCTTCAACTTAGGAAAATTATATAAAAGCTGAAATTACGCCTAGATAAATGATGGGAAGGTTGACATTGCAGTGCTGGGGTACCCAGTAAATCACTTATTAGGTGTAGTCACTATAGGTGTCAATGAAGTTACTTACCTGATCTTTACATGGACTAAGGAGTAATAAAATAGGATTATCACATGTATGCTATAACTAATAACAAAAGTAAAATATACTAGATAACATAAAAATAGACATTCAGAGGGAGTTGCAAGGTAACTAAGAGACAGTCTATCTGGTTGGATGCCATAAAATCATTACATGTACATCCCACAGGCACCCTATTAGATGCACTGCAAGAACAAAATGAGAGCAGCAATTTCCAGATGTCTCCTCATGACACAAAACCAAACAAGCTTATATTTTCAGTAAAATAAGCTTGGGAGAATTTCATATGGGAACTTTACATGGGAATATTCCCTGAAATCTGGCTCCTGGGAGGGTTTAGCCTTACAGAAAAGCATCTTCAAATCAGATGGGGTGAAACCCAAGATGGATCTGAGCTCCTCTATGACCCTTCAGGACTGAGGAGCTTCTGGGCAGAACTCAGGAGGAGGATGATGTGCACTTAGTCACTGTTAACACTGAGCATTACTGCCAGCCCTGCATGCTTTATTTACAGCTTTGGACTTGACTCCTAGGTGTTGTGTTTGATTTTGGGTGGGTTTTTAATATGTTCTAGTCTCAACATGTAACAATTGGATCATTTAGATGTCTCACTCAGTTTCAGCCATGTCTGTTTGCTTGTTCCTGAAAACATTGGCTATAAAACACGGTCCTGTGTCATGACTTCATTTGACAGATGTTCTTAAAATCATAGTACCCTCAAAGCAGTGAAAAAACTGCAAGAGAAGCACAGGGCTGCTTCAGCTCAGGCAGATCAAAAGCATATGCACTCTCTGTGGGCAGAACATAACTGTTTATTATCAACAGGTCTTTGGCAGCCCTGCAGATATTACCCTTTTCCTGGTTGCAGTAGAGGAGAACAGGGACTGGCCAGCCACTGCTGAAGCAGGGGTTGTTGTTTTCCAGGTGCAGGTGTTCAGTGTTGATAGATGGGATCATGAGCCCCAGCAGAAAATGGATCAAGGGACTGCTGGGATGTACCTAATTGCTGTAAAGACTGAAAGAGCCTTGACCAAGAAAGCAAATTGCAGAAATTTAATGGCTCTTGTAATTTAGATGCCCAGGAAGGACAGGGCTGAGTAGGAATGGAATGTTTGATTTAGGAAGGGTAAAGTTTGTCAGACTGGAAAATACATAAATCTGTTTCATTTGGTGGCTTAGGCCGAAGATGGGAAATGAGGTCTTGAAAAGTTCTAGTATTTTTTTTCTCTTCTTTTTTCTCCTTTCCTTTTTAAATGTTTCCTAAGCTATGATCAGTTTTCTAAGGTCAGGCTTCACTAGCTTATGGGGGAGATTTTATTTTTTTTTTTAAGGCTTTGAAGTGAATCCTTTCAACCTGGATAGACTCGTCTCACATCTGCTGAATATGCTTCATTCTTCTGCTTTATTCTTACTTATGTGGCTTTTCTCAAGAGAGCAATTCAACAGATGCAACAGAAACTTAAAAGATAGTGTTTTACCACTGGTAGGAAGCAGGAGTTTGTAAAGTAAGTTGTCTGGTATGTAGAGAATACCAGAAAATAGGATTCTCAAGCTGGCATCATAAATAAACTTTTATATAAATATTACAGAAATGAGGAAAATAGAGTTATTATAACAGGATTCTAGTTTCAATTTCTCATGAAAGTTGTGTTAAAGAAGCAGCTTGAATTCTTTCTTACTTGCCTAAACCCTGTCCTTCACATTTAAATGGTTGGTAAAATGACTGCAAGCCTATGCTGGCACTTTAGCTGTATTAAAGCTGAACTGCCTGTATATCATAGAGTTCTCTTGGTTTAGATAATCACAGCAGGTCTATTACATCTCCTATTGTAGAAACTGCATTTGGGACTTGGCCAGATAATCCTAAAAATCACCCATCCACAAAGATTTAAAAAAGTGGCACAGCAAAGACAAAAGGGAGTAAAATAAATAGCCCTTGAGGCGTCACCCTGCAGTCTGTAACTGGGCAGTCTGGAGAGCAGGAAGGCTGAAAAACAGCCTGGCGTCTTTCTGGAGCTATTTTAATGTCTCTGATTTATAGATCTGTTATTTTGTTTAGAGGATGGGAAAGAATAGCAGAGTAAACATGATGGAGAGGGCATCCACTTAAGGCTAAGGTCAATTACTCAAGGGAATAAATGTGCGTAATTGCACACCTGATAACTAACAGCATAAATAGACTGCTGATTTATATCATGAGCCTTTAACTGCAACCCTTTTATACAAACAATTATAATAATAGGAGGTTGATTATTTGCATTTGTTCCAACTACTTGTGATGATCATCTTTGCAGAGATACAGGAGAAAAATAGACTACTGTTCTCTTTGGCAGATATCCTTTCTCATTAGATGGTAACTGGCATTGTGGATAAACCTTTTATAGGTTAGGGCAGACAAACACTTTAATTATGCTTGGTAAGGTTTTAATTCCCAGATGCCTAGATGAGAAAATCTTCTGGCATCTCAAGTCATTGAATTAAAAGCATCTATCTGTCTTGCTAGTTCAATGACTTTTCATTAGCAATGATGTTTTGCTGCTCTTCTCTATTCTTAGCATAACTACAGTAATTAAGAGGCAATTTTTAAAATTCTGTGTTGGAACTCGCCTTGATATGGAGTTTGCTGAGCTTGGGAAACTGATGTCTGTCAGGAAAACTGGAGGCCCAGGACCCATGTTGCAGGCTAAAATCATCACTACTACATGGCACCAACAGCCTCAGGCAGCACAAGTCCAGCTCTGGAGTAAAGCTTAGACAGGGTTACCCTCTTGCTGTGTTTTATTTGCTGTGTGGATTTTGGGGGCATGAGGACAAGGCAAGGGGGTGTTGGCAGGGAATGGAGACTGCATGAAACCAAAGCAGTATTTAAAACTCAGCATTTTCTATCTTCCAGAGAAGATACATTTTACTTCCTCTGCATAGACTTTTCTATGTCTCTGGTCTGCCTAAGTCTAAATCTATATGCAAATCTGAAAACTCCCATGCATTTGAATAATCTTACAGATAATCTCCACACCAAATATTACAAGGTGACTTAACACTGTAGATAATCACACTTAAACTTATTTTAAATTAATTTTCTATTTCTTTATTACTCTTTGCAAATAAATATATGCATACATTTCTGTCCTCTCTAATTTTTCTGTTATGCTACTGATTAGTCTGCCTGAATTTTTAGTACTATTTCCCACTTCTCCTTTCTGATTTTGGTTGATGTGAGCTGTAATTATAAGTGTGTGCATGCATAGAAGTCTCAGCCTGGATTTTCCTCTTCTTCTCCTGATCTGGAGAACTTTAGTAATTATTAGCTAAGCCCATAAGACAATAGCAAAACCTAGAAAAGCTTCATGATATGGTTCAACTTTATCAAAACACTTCTGTGACCTCAATAAAGTCACAGTATCCATAATTTTCAATAAACTGCCAAGGAAATAAGTTCTGTATTCAGTATTTACTTCAGCAATTATATTCCTCTGAATTCTGCACAAATACCTCAAAAGTCTGAATTTGAGGGTAGTGTTCCAAATGCAAAAAAAAAAAAAAATCGTTCATGAATGTGGAAGTATTTTCCCAGTTCAGTCCAAAAGTATTTTTTTTAGTTAGCAAACCTTGCCTAATGTTGTTACCCTCAGCAGTCCCAGGGACAGTATTCCCACAAAGGCAAGAGATTAATGCCATGGAAAGGCAGAGCAAAGAATTGCCACATTCATCCTTCTGCATTATGTAGCTGCCACACATTCAGCTCTCTTCTTTTTAGTCAGTGTCCCCTCTTTATGGAGCTGATGACCAGCAGGGCAAAGGGATGTAATTTTTCCTTTGGGTTCCCCTTTATTCCTATCTTCCTGAGACACTGTAAATTACCATGAAACTACTTCTTGGTCATTGGAGAGGGGAAATAATCTGCCTTTCCAAACAGGATCAGTGCTGTTAGGAGAGTTATTTTCTGACCTTTTAAAGTGTGTCTCCAGCCTGATATTTAAAGGCCTGATTGAGGAACCTTATTTATGCTTGATCTATAAAACAAATTAGTGGTTTGAGAGTGTATAGCTTTGTGAACTTATAAGTTACTACTAGTAGAACATGGGTTTGGATCAGAATTTTTCAAAGGGTTCTAATTTAATATTAACCATTGTATATTTATAAAATTTCACCATGTGTTTTTCTGTGTGAGCAAATTAGAGAAATAGGTGGTTAACTAATGCCATTTTAACCTACTACTAAGTCCAGTACAAAATTATGCCTGTTAAAGTGTAAATTATCTGAGTCCTGTTTATACAGTTTGAAAATCAAAAGGTTTTTATACCCCGTCACTAAACATATGTTTTATATTGTCATCAGATATGTATTCTAATACAAGCAAGAGGTCATAATTTCTGAAGAGACTGTGGGTGCAATTTCAATAGCAGATTAGCACATTAATTACATGTGCAACCTGTTAAAAGGCTTTTCCTTGCTTCAGCAGGTTGTGCTCAGTTGTAAAGATTAAATATGTTTTCACAGGTCTCTTTTAACTCAATTTGGTATGAACTGTGTCAACCTGTGCCTTGCCCATGATACCTTACTTTCCTAGGTATTCCTTAAAGCATTGGATAATGTCTAATGATGAAGGATTGAGGGCAGCTCCAGAAGAGTGCTAGCCAGAGGGTGAACATAAACAGCTTTATTACAGGCTTAGACATAGCTGTTAATGACCTCCCACACCCTAAGGAAAAGGAATTACTTGCATACTTTGTACTTTTTTCCCATGCAATCCCTTAATACAAGAGTAAAAGATCTTGCTGTTTCTCAGTTTCGGCAGCATTAATGAATGAAACTTTGCATCCATTCTTGTCTCACAGCCACAGATGATGGGTGGCTTTGGCAAAGCCAGACATATTTCTCACTCACCCAGCTCATCCCTCAAGAAGAATCCATCATGTGCCAGGAGCACAGCTCAGAGCTCAGGACTGCAGTGTGGAGAGAGGTCACAGAGTTGAAGTAGAGTAATGCAAACTAACAGGCTGCTACATCTGCCTGCTGAAATTCCTGCCCAGAACAGGGCGAGGCAAGGAAGGGCTGCAGCTTGCAGCCTGTGAATGGGAAAGTGTTAAGCCTCACTGAAGATGGAAAATACCTGTCTCTTTCCTTCCTTCTGAGGAAGGTCTCCTGGGACATGTGAGTCAGCCTCGCTCAGTCGAGTGATTCCTCAGACCATGCTCACCCTGCTGAAGAAGTATTTTCAAAAAATGTAAGGAACATGTTGCTCTCTCTCCAGAGAGCAAAATCAAGGGAAGGATCTCTTCTATGTAGTTCACTGACACACTAGATTTGGTTTGAGAGAGGCTAAACACTGACAAAGACAAATGAGAGAGAGAACTGGGGCTGTTTTCCCTGTATATTATATCCAAGCACCATAATTTAATGCTAAAATAATTGTGGCTGAATAGGATATGGACCACAAAGTGTTGCTTGCTGTTCTTGTATATCACCTCAGAGTAAGCAGTTGAGTTCTGCAATCAAAAGACTGATTGTAATCAGAGCCAGTATTGAATTGAAGAATCTCATCAGATTTCTAGTTGTCACTTTTTATATCTTTTATATTTCTCTTTTTTTAACTTGTCTTTTGAAGAAGGCTTTGAGGGGAAATCAGTGGAGTCAATTTCTTTCAGCTTAGTCAGAATCACACCATTAATCTCAGGGATTCTGATTTTAGGAGCATTTCTTTTTTCCCCCCATCATCTCCATAGTGTTTTATATTATGAGTTATTTGGATGGAAATTCTCAGGCTGACTATGCACACAATATTTGAGGTAATATTATCAATTATTACTTCTTTCTTGAAACCACTAGGCAATGAATAAAGATGTGCCACGTTCCACTTTGAAATCAGAAGGTTACTCAGAACAGAAAAAAATGCCTTGAAAGAGTTGAACTTAAAGGCTTTTGAAGGGCCTTAAAAGGGCCTTACTTCTAAATCAGCATTCTTGGTGGGATGAATTTAAAAAGTTGGACATTTGTCTTAGAACAGCTATAATTCAGTTATAGCTTCACAGCTGTTATTTCATGTCATTCTAGACTGCCTGGAGTATCTCACTCAGAATTAATAATGCATACAATATTATCAGCACAGAAGAATGGATTTAGAACAAAAAAACATGAGTTGAAATCCAGTTTTTCGCAAAAAGAAAAAATGTTGTTTTCTCCGGGAAGGAAAGAATTAATCAGATCTATTTTCAAGGTAGATTTGTTCATTACTTGTCTCATATCAGCACAGCACTTCTGTTTTTCTCTTAGAACATTAGGAAGCTGGATTACAAAAATGTAGATGTACTGTGAAGGTCTGAGAATAATTTTGCCCTTAGCTCAACGCTGCTGACCCCTTCTTCAAATGGAGCCCACTGTTAAAATCTCTTATTTATGCAGTTAATACAGTTCAACATTATTATGTGATGCTGTTGACCTGAGTGCAGCCAGCGGCTGTAACCAGGCTTAGAGAACTTGTATAAATATGCAGTGAGTAATGGGAAGCATGCCTTAAGCCTATGCCTTCACAAATTCTATGAATTTTCAATGTGCTAAGTGTAGTACAATTTATTTGTTCACAGAGCAGGGCGAAGCTTTGGAATCTAAAGCTGTTGATATCCTTTGTTTGAAATAAGAAAGCGCAGTCAAAACAAACAAGTGGCGCTTTCACAGGGATGCACAGAGGAGCAGTCACATCCACTCAGAGTCACCAGGGCTTTTCCTCCTCACACTCTATTAGCTCACCCTCGCCTCTGAGAGGGGTTTGCTACTCCCAGCATGGAAATGCAGTCGTGGCTCCAGCAGCACACGCTGCCTTTCACACTCCAGAGCTCTTTTTCAGTGTTGGGTTGTGTGAAGAGAGGTGCTCACTTCTCTGCCTCATTTCTTCAAAAGTGACAATACTTTCCTCCTCTGTAGAATAAAATTAATTTCTTGAATGAAAGATTTTTAGGAATACCCTTCTTTTCATCACTATAATTTTTTTCCATTATTTCCACAATGTGGTTTATACCTGGAAAACTCAGCATAATTTTAAGGTATTGTCTTTCTTGAGGAGATCTATTCTTAGGTATCTTTTCATCTTTAAAAAGGCTTTCAGGAAGAAGCAACTGAACTCAGACTTGATGGAGCCAGGATTCCAGAGCAGGAACTAATAATCCTGAATTTACCATTAAATGCTGATTTTGCTTGACAAAGTTATGACCTTTGTTTCCCAAAGAAAGCAGTTTGGCTTTGTATTAATAGCAGTTGAGAACTGCACTAAGTCAGTCTTTTCAGTCTGAAATCTCTGTGTATTAATATCAGCATTTTCCTGAAAATATAATCTTGCTCATCTGTAGCTGTTTGTTCCTTTTTCTCTACTCATTGTGATGGAATCAAGAAAAAAGAAAAAAGAGATGACTTTTTAGTGAGGCCAGGACCATGTGTCCCATGGCAAAACCTTTCTTCTGCAGGGACCAAAACTGATGTACATTCAGCAGAAAAGTAGACAAGTGGAGACACATTTTGAGGAACACTGAGAAGGAAGAGAGGAGTAGCAAGTCTCTGACAACTGCAGAGATTACTACTGACAAGAGATTAAAATGCTTTAGAGAGAAATCTGTCTGTGATGCACAGAAGGTAGGGAAGAGGTGAAACAAGGAAAACCAAAGATCAGGGAGAAGCCTTTGCTAAAGCTCACCGAATTTCTGCCTGTATCTGCATATTTGTTTGTGCTCATTTACCTCTTACTTCCCATCACTTACAATCGACCAGGTGATATTCTGGAGATAGCAGGCAAAGAAAGCTGCTTCACATCTGCTGGGGATGTATCTTTTAAACAGTGAAGTAATTCAGTAATATTTTTAAAAAGGGAAGATGAGTGACTTTTATGGCTATACCTTTTTATATACCTTTTTATTTATACCTTTTTTTTTTTTTTTAATACCTCTTTTATTTCTAAAATTCCTCATCTTTACACTACTTTCCTTTCCTTTGTTCTTCATTCTCATTTGAGTGCCCCATCAAGGAATAGAGTAACTTGTGATGGTCTCTCTGTGTTGATGATTTCACTTTAACTCAGGCAACAAATTGGATACAACATGTAAATCACATGTAAAAATCTCTTGATGAGTGCTGTGACCAGCAAGGGTTTGCTTGCAGCTCTCATTTAAATCTATCATCTGAGAGATATCTGGAACCACTGCTGCTAAAAAGCAACACCTCCAGGAACAAAAGGAAATGAGTTGGTAGGTACATGCCCAGCTAACTTCAACATCATAAAAAGAATAATTATAAATCATTATTCACTCAATAGCAGCAAAAGTTAAGCTTGCTATAATACCTTTCATCTATCTGAATGTGTAGTTTATAATGGATTCTGTGCTGAACAGAGCCTGAGAGATACCCCAGGAAGCAGAGCAATAGCTTACAAAACAACCATGAAATCAATCTGTAACCTGGGGGGAGTTGAGGTCTTTTTTAACCAATATAATTGCATGTTACAATAATGCACACTATTTTAGAACAAGGCATAATTTCAATTCATCTAATTTTAAATACTGTTTTTACAATTCTCCTATGCTATTTTCTAATTATTTCAGGTGAGACTAATACCAAAAAAAAAAAAAAAAAAAAAAAGAGGAACTCCTGGAAAAAGGTAAATAATTCAATCTAGCTTAGCATGAATAACTAAGCTGCAAATGGCTGTAAACAGAGAATAAAAAAGATCTCTGAAAAATGTTTTTTTTGTAGTTGAAGTCAGGCAACAGAAACCACAGTGGATAATTCTGTGCTATTGATATGCAGCCTCTACCTGACATCAGGAATAGGATTTACTGTGGTTGAGTAGAGGGGAAATCCTGATGTATTGTCTTCTGAATCTGATCTGGTCACATCTGATCACAAAAGACAAAGTGGGATAGTGCAACTAGATCACAATTGCATCCAAGATTTCCTAGTCTGGAGCCCCCAGGCAGCAGGCTGGAATTGGGAATTTAAGGCTGTGAAAAGTCAAAAGGATGAGAATTGCTTATAGGATTCAAAGGCTCAGACCCATGTGAGCCATTTAAATGTTGTCTGCTGAGTACACACCAGGGAACTCTTCCTAGTCTCCCCCTTGGTAAAATCCATTTTAAAATACTTCAGTCAGGAGTGAAGACCCTCCTCTTGCCAGTGCCAAAGAAAGCAGCAAAATTTCTCTGAAGAATTATGTGACTCCTGTATTTCTGTACCTATTCCTCATCATCTTTCAAACTATCTTGAAATATATTTTTCAGGCTTTTTTCTCAGTCTGAAAAAAAAAAAAAAAGAATTCCCTTGTGTAAATTTGGAGCCTTGCAGGTTGCTGGGCTTTTCTTAAGTTTTAAATAACTTCTATCTCAAAGAAGTTTATTATTAATAATATACTAGGAAATCTACACAAAACAAGCAAAGAATTGATTGGAAAAATAGAAGTTTCTGTTTTTATTTATTTCTCAGCAACACTGAGTGAATCTTGGCCCCTGTTTAAATTTCTGCCAGGAAGAAACAGACAGGAAAGCAGGTCGGTATTCGTAGCTACATTTGACCTAATCATTTGTCCCAAGAGTGACTCTGCACCTGTCTCACAGGCATTTCTCCACACCCTTGCCAGCTGATGGCCTCAGTCAGTGGTCAGGCCCTCAGCCAGGTCTGTCTTCTCCATTTTCCCCCATCATAGGTCTAAACCCCACTTTTTATCCCCTCTTATTTGCACCCCAGGTTTTTCTCTCTCTTTTTCCTAAGCCATCTCCCTCTGCTGCAGACCTCCCTTCAGGCAGTGCCAGTGCCATTCAGATGCCTTTGTTTTGTACTCCTGAGCTCATCCTCATTAGTTCCATGTAGCTCATCACCTTTGGACTGCTCCACTTTCTTCTGTGGTGTGGGATATCTCCTCTTCCTCTTAGCCTTGTTCCCCGGCAGCCACTCCATCAGCTGTGTTTGTCTGGCCTGGGGCTCAGCAAATTATATCTTCATATCCTTTCTGGCCTAGACAGGCTCATCAGTTTTCAGTGAAAACATTTTCTAGAGTCGTACAAAATTCATCGTAAATAAATAAGGGATAATAACCAAGGGATAAATCCCATGTCATTAAATAATTATATGATCCACTAAAGCAATTAGAAATATCATCACTACTAAGGAATTACTATGATAAGGCAACTGAGTAAGTATTTATTTAATATTTGCTGTTTGTCAATGATTGGTTATCTGGGCTTATGAGGTTTTCTGCCTTGGGTAGGGTCAAATGGAAACAAATAGTTTTCATACTGATGGTATTAAGAAAAATAGAGATTTATCTAAGAAACATTCAATTATTCTAGACAGTAGTTAGTTAGGGATTAACTTTTGAACAATGTAATCAAAATAAAAGCAAAGAAACTAAAAAAAAAAAAACAATTTTATCACAAATGACAAAAAAAACTATCTCACACAACATTGTGAGAACCACTGAAAGTCTGAATTTTTTATCCAAGAGATAAACCTTTAGGCAAAGATAGGGCATTTACTAGAACAGTTTGGTTTTCATTAGCCTAAATCTGCCTGACCTGTTCATCTGTTTTTGTCCTGGAAAATATCTTGTTAGTGTGCACAGATGCAGTATTAGCAGAGGAAATTATATTGCCTTTTTGAACTTCAGGATTCTTGGTACAAGTCAATGCAAATTATCAAATTCTCCAGAATCCTATCTGGCAAATCTGTCAGCTGTTTGGAACATGCTCTCAGGAAATATACTGCATAAGGCACCAAAGAACAGGGTTAAAATCATGAAGAATTTCCTCCAAGGTAGTCAGGAAAGCAAGGAATTATTTGATTTGATAAGGTATGACTGCTGAAACAGCTTAGAGAGATTATAGAAGAACCCAAGAGGTCTCAAAGCAATAGCAGTACCTTTGACTGCCTTACAGAATCTTGGAGTAGAGCTGGTCTGTCTGCATCTTCAGGCTCAGTTGCTGTAAACATCTGTTCCAGTAGGTGACACTGATCTGTTCTAATTTGCCTTGTCTGAGGTGGTGACTTTGAGAATCCCTAACCCATCTATACAGATTTGGGTAATGAAAAAGGTGAAATTACTTTTTTTTACAAAATTAAACCAGTATTTTTCAAAGGAAGTGTTTGCAGAGATGTTTCAGCTATCCAAAAGTAAATTCACTTCCCCTTCAAGCTCTGTATAAATAGCCAGGCAAATAATAGCCAGTTTCTCAATCAGTAGATCTCAAATAAAATTATTCCAAAGTGTTCATCTCATTCCAAAGCTTCCTGTATATTTTGAGACTCCTACATACAGATGACATTCAAAATTTATTGTAAAACTACTCCTGTTATCTACATGTAAAATTCAGGCATAGATCCAAAATTAATTGTCTCATCTTGAGCTGTTCTAAATTATCATTATTCCATTTTTGTGGATGGGAATAGTTAGTCCTTATGGCTAAGAATTTGTCCATAATACATTAAATTTTGGATACTACACAGGTAAGAAGCAGGTGTTCTTTGTTTGGAATGCATTGGAAATACTGTGAAAATACATAGCTGCAGAAAGTGTTGAATGGGTGCTCAAAGGCTGATGGAAATTTCTAGCATATTATCCAGACCTATTTATAACACACATTTATAGTGTCACTAAGAACTGCTAAACAGAAGACAAACACTAAACCAGAATTTTTTTTCATAGAAATTCCTAGTAATTCAAATGAGAGGAAACACACACATCTTTATCTTGTTTGTTAAATAAATATGTTTCTTGTAATAAACCCCAGACTATTTAGACTGTTTGTGAGACCAAGCAGCCAAGGGCATTACAGCAAAGTCAGCACTCCACTAACATTTGCCAGGAGATTTTATAAATTCTATTGCAAACACCCTAAGCTCCATGCCAGTATCATCTTCCTCCCAGGCTATGGGAGCAGCTCCCCAGGGCCACTTGCCCTCTAGGAGTGGTTACTTACTTCCCTTCTGCCAAACTCAAAAATAAAACGATATTTCTTCTCTCTCCTTAAGAGCATCAATGAATGATTTTGTCAAGAGCCATTTCTTACTGCAGGTATTTGGTTTTGGGTGAAATTTTATCTCAGGAAAAAATGCAGGTCTTGGTAAAACTTGACCATAGAAGTATAGAATCATTTTGGTTGGAAAAGACCCTTAAGGCCATTGAGTCTGGCTGTTCACTGAGAACAGCCAAGTCCACCTCTAAACCTGTCCCTAAGTGCCACATCCACATCTTTTAAATGCTTCCAGGTACAGTGACTCCACTGCTGCTCTGGGAAGCCTGTTTCAGTGACACCCCCTTCAGCAAAGCAATTTCCTAATACCCAATGTAAACCTCCTCTGGCACAGCTTGTGGCCTTTTCCTCTCATACCTTCACTTGATGTTGGTTATTTTTCTTGTTAAAATTACAGTAAATGGGGAGGTGGGAAAATTTCCCATTAATACTTCTTTCATAAGACTGAAATGCTGCAGCATGCATGGCTATGAGTATGAAGGATGGGATCCTAAAGGACTAAGGGCAGGAAGATTTGTATTATCTTCAAAACAGGCAATATAAAACCAGAACTGAAAGTTAAAAGTTTAAAATTCATCCATCAACACTGTAAGGTCCATTTTTTTTTTAGATGAAACTCCACCACTAGCATTCCTCCCACCCATAATTCTGTGACAACATTGGAACTGAAAAGTCCCAGGTGGTAAATATGATCCTGCATACTTGAAACTGAGAAAGAGCTTTTCCCCCAAGCTTGAAGTGGCAGGTTAAAGAATTTCCTTTTCCAAAGGCAAATATGAAATTCCAGAGGGACACTGTGGACAGTTTTATTATCCATCTGCTTTACAATAATGTACCCACTGACAACCTGATTACTCTATGCAAGGATAAGATAAATGATAATACTATATAGGTTCAGAAAATAGGACAGACTTTGATTTTACCTCTGCACTCCAACATAACTCCGTTGATACTCTGAGCTTATTTGTTATTGTACTGGTGTGAAATCCAATTTTTAATCTGGAATTTGAAAAAATAATTATATTCCGCTGTAAGGAGAAAGTGGGGTGGGTCATAGTGAGGTTGGAGAGGAAAAGAACACTCAGTGCATGCGCTCAATTCACAAAATAATCCCTCATGTGTTTTGCACATTAAAGAAGGACTTGCTGGGTCACAGAGGAGCAAATCGACTTCTGAGGGTAAAGTAAACATTTGTCTCCTCATTAAGGGTTTCTGCTAATAAGCATTTCACATATTTGGAAAGCAGAGATGCTTTAGGTGGAATTTGCACAGGCACTGGTGCAGCACACCCTGCAGCCCATGGTGCAGACCATGGTGTGGCAGCTGGGTCCCTGCAGCCCAGGGAGGTCCTCACACTGGAGCAGGTGTATGCCCATATTTTAGTTCTTTATTTAATAAACTTTATCTAGTTATAAGAAGTTCCAACTAGCTCTCTGTGCAGGTATTTGTCGAGCACCCCACCACACTAATTTGTGATACAACAGTAAATAATAATTAACTTATGGGCACTTAAGCTGCCAAAAAGTGTTCCTGGAAGGATAATTCTGTGAGATAGAACTGCAAGCATTTTATTTTCTCCTGTGATACAAATTGGGCTTCCTTTTGTTTCACCATTCTAGGAATGAAGTAGGATGGTCTGCAGTTATTATAGACAACTTTATATCACATGAATATGCTTTGGGGCTAAACAAGGATCTCAAAAAGATCCCAAAGAAAACAGAAAAGTAATGAGGAGGAAAGACCAAACCATGACAGTGCAGTACAGAGGAGTGAAAGATGACTTTCAAAAGCAGTGTCAGTTCATATAGAGACAATGTAAGTATGGAACTATTGAGTTTCTATTCTGCATTACTTAAGCATGTGTTCCAGTATATTGAAGCATATGACTCTCTCTTATCCAGAAAACAAATACAAACCCACACATAGCCATACTCTCAGGCCTTTCATCAGATTGAGGTCCAACTTCACAATTTTGGCTGTACTCTAAGGACTAAAAAATTTCCTTTGGCCATTCCTAGAGTGCTTATCACACCATTTCTGAACGCTTGCCAAACTGTGTGCCCTTTTGTTGTGCAGGGTAGTTTAGGAAGGAGTATAAGGGCAGCAGACATGACTTAAACTAGGTCTGGAGGACTGATTCATATTTGATTGTTGCCTTATATTTTAAATCCTTATGATCTGCTGGGCAGAATTTTGTAGGTCCTCATCTGCCTTCAGACTTAGATTTTGTAGCATACCACTTTATAACTACAGCTGAGTGATTTCCTCATGGGAGGAAACTATCAAATATTAACCATTTCAAAGAGGGAAAAAAACCCCTTTGTGTAAGTCAGGCAAGCATTTGGAACAGCAGGCCTGATGAGTGAACACTTAACTACATGCTCCTTAATCTTGGTTAAGTAGTGCACCAGATTTGTGTCATGGAAAAAAATCTGGCATACTTTAGCACACTGCCAGTGATTTTTGTGCTTTATGAACTGTACCACAGGTAATATGTGCAATCTGATATGTTTGTGAAGCCTTAAGATTTAGGCTACCCAGATCTAGTGGTACTAAAAGTGAAATGTGGTCAGGGTGGGACTATTCCTTTTGCCTTCAGACAGTAAGAATTCAGTCAGATACAGTCCGCTTGAAATAAAAGAAAAACTACTGGGGCATAATAAGCAGACTCACTTTTTTTTTTTTTTTTTTACTTTTTCTTCATTCTTCCAGTATTCCATACATATTTTAAGGTGCTTGTCACTTCCAACATCATGGAAAGTTATTATGCAGGTACTTGATCTGCCCCCAAAAGGAATTCAGCATTTCAGGAAGGCATTAAATTATGCACTATGTTAGCCTGTGACTATCTATTCTTATCTCTACTACAGTTGCTGCCTATCTTCTTTCTGCTCCCATTTCACTGCTTTCTTCCCCCCACTGCCTAGTTTTGCCCTACTTGAAATTTAATAGCAAGACCTTTGGGAGACAGATCAGGGCCTGTGTTGATACAGTTCTGTGATCTGTAAGAAAGCCAGGGAAGGTTAGTTTGAATAACAATGGTACTACTCATAATTTTGTACACCTGTATCCTATTCTTGCTTCACTTAAGGATTGGGAGTGTAAAAATTACTTTCTTTGTAAAACCATTTGGAACATGAAGAAGAAAAACATACTTGATCTTAAGATTTCTAACTTCATCCAGCAGGTTTTCAAATGGAAGACACTTGTATCCTCAAAGACACAGTTTTTGTTTTGAATAGATTAAGAAAAGAGGCTGCTTATTTTACTTCTATGAATTATTTTTGCTCATCTCAGTTTTATTATGAGACATATATGAGCTTGGTAGGTCTCTTTCTAAAAACACTCCCAACTCAAAAACTCCACTTTGCTCCAAGTTACATTAGGGGAGCATTTTGGAACTTATTTAGGGCCTTTGAAAATTAAGAGACTTACTATTTTCAAATTAATAGACTTCTTTTCAAATCCCACTCTACCATAATGCAGAACTTGTCTCTTAGATGGTGTTTTTTATTCAACTTTTGTCTCCTTTCCAAGAAAAATTAAGCTCCTGTGTATTTCAACCTGTGAACTCCACCACAATGTGCAACGGTGTGTCCTTTGTCATGCAGGAGCTCTTTATCCATTGTTCCATCTGATAATCTGACTTCAGGGGCACAGCTGAGCCTGGTCTATGACCCCAGCCACAAAGAGGTGTTTGTTTATCAGTGCCTAATACTCTCCTTTGGAGCTAACCTGAAGAATCAAGGATTTAAATAGCCAAGCCTGGCCACAGAGCCTTTGTGGAATGATGAGAAAGCCTGAAAGGTCAGCTGGGGAGTGAAGTGGGAAGCCCTGTGGTCAGGCAGGCTTTGTGCTCAAATGTGTCCATGGACATCATGTGGGTGCAGCCTCCAGAGCTCTCTGCTTGGGCACATCCATAACAACCTGATCCTGGGAGGGACTGAGAGCCCTCAGGTGATACCTGTGTGCTGTGGTGCCTTTCACAGGAACAGACCCAAGAGCAGGAAATTATCTTTGGAGCTCTTTCATTTTAAAATAAAACTGTATTTCTTTAATGTTTTTAGATTCTGCCAGGAATTTTACTATATATTCATGGTCCTTAGATTAAAAAATGTGGTTTCTATTAGTGAGTATATGAACTTCAGCTTCATTGAACAGAATATATTGGTGGGAAGGGGAATGCAGATTATACAGTAAATATATGCCTGTGGGACTGTGAAGAGAGTATTGTTAAAAGGCTCCAACAGGTAGTGGATGCATAAATATCTTAAAAAGCCTGAGATGCAAAGTTAATGCTGATAGTGTATTGTATAGCAGGAAGGTAATGTCTACCTTTATTGTAGACATCTGCAGCTGAAGGATGCACTTGGGATCACCATTTGCTTGCCCAGGGAATTTGTTGACATGTTGGATGTCAGCATCCACAAGTTTTATGGGCTGGAACAGAAGGGTGTTTCCTGATTTAACTTTTATAGGCAAAGTCTTTGGTTAGTGATGTAGAGTACTCTGGTGCAGAATACCCCAACATTGCATAAAGTGTTAAGTATTAGCTTGAAATCATCTGTGCTACTCTCAGATTTCTGGAAATATTCTTAAGCAGTTGTTAAATTGTAGAGAAATTCCAATAGTGTTGCATTCTATATCAAATACCAATGAAAGCAGCATCATTAATGACACACTAATGAATACTGCATGAATTAATAACAATCGGCCACTTTTTGAAGTCTCCCTGGCTTCCAGCTGTCTCTTAAATCACTTCAAATAATTAATTGCTTAATGCTTTTCACCTTTGACAGACAGAAATAAATTGCAGATTAAAAATACCTGTGTTGGCAGTGGGCAGAGCACAGTGGAATGGCTGTTTGCTGCTAATCGAGAGGGATGGTGCATTTTGCCCTGCTGAGCTTGCCTTGCCCAGATGGTGGATTAAAGGAGGCTGATATTGCTCATTTCAGTCAAAAATTAATCCAGGGCCACCGAGGTTTTGTAGCTGAGTCAGTACCTCTGAAGTGTCCAGTCCTGTTTGTAGCACTGCTGCAGGACAATCAGTGGCCATGACATTCCCCTTTAGCTTGTATGTGTCAGTATGTGGCAGGGGTGGCAGGGGTCTCTTTTAGGGTCATTTCTCTGTTGAGAACTGCCCTGACATCACCTCAGTCAATAAGTGACCAAGCAATTGCAAGAAATTCCAGTCCCATTGACCTGGAACAAATATGAATGACAGCCTCAAGCAAACACAAACCCCTGAATATAATATTGGTTTTTTTTTCAGGAAGTTGTCTGGCCCTGAGGATTTTAATATTTTTATTCTTTTTATTTATAGTTACTAAGGAACTCAGTTTCTTGGAGACCTGTGTCTTTCTACCAGTGCTCAAAGCAGGTAAGGTCAATTATTCAAATAAAATTGTAGTGACCAGAGAATGCATGGGAAGAACCTTAATTTTTTATCAGTTTGCAAATGAGGAAATCAGTCATGATTCTTCCTTCTAAAATTACTTAAAATTGCATAATGTGAAGTCTTGCTGTTTCAAAAAGTATGGGAAAATGCCTGAGATATGTTGTGGCAGGAATTCTTTCCAGTTGTGAATTCTGCTTTATTCCACAAGTGACAAGCACATTAGAGTGCTGGATGCAAGACTATTGCATTTGTAAATGTTTGAGCTGCTGATATTAGTAGTATGTATTGTATTGCCTGGGCAATGTATAAGCTTAATTTATTATTTTTTAGTAATTTTTTTAAAGCTGTATTTTCTGGTTTTATGATAGAGAATGCAAGAGAGAGAAGCCATGGGTGCTCTCTGATTTAAAAGAAGGGAAAGCTCAAATGCTTAGTTTTTCAGGCTCTGATAAGTGCAGCTCACAGCATTCAACTGCTAATGCAGAATTTAATCCTGGTTCTGCATTTTCCCTTTCTCAACCTGTTCAATGTGATACAGAATGGCAATTCCTACTTTATTCCAAATGCATTTTAAATGCACATTTTCAAGTGCTAAACTAAATGGAGTTCTTCATATTAAATTACATTAGTACAAGGAAAAAAATGGAGGGCAACAGGAATTTGTTGTGATAGAGAGTATAAGCTGGTAGACTTTTAGACATTTTAAAATGCTGGGAAAGATACTACAGTTAAAAAAAAAAAAAAAAAAAAAAAAAAAAAGTTTTCTTCTGCATATTTTTGTGCCAGTAATCACCACAAATTCCTTGCAGAAAATTCCTCAGGAAAAATTGTTCCTCCCAGGTGTAATTATGCCAGACAGAAAGAGCTGCAGGGGCCTGTTCCCAACCTGGGGGGCTTGTGCCCTCCTGAGGTCAGGCCAGTGGCAGGAGCAGCTCCAGCTGCTGGGATGTGGTTTAGTAAAAGCTTATGAAACAGAAACAGGAAAAAAAAAAAAAAAAAACAAGCGGAGGGGAAAAAGGGGGAAAAGTGAGAGCAAACAAACTAAAAGCAAAGCAATAACAGCATAAGGCATCAGCTCAGAATTTGTTTGCACTGGTATTACTAAATAAAAAAATCCACTGGGAAAGAAGGGCAAGCACTGGGTTGAGACAAGAGGCAAGATTTCACTATGCCTG
Organism: Muscicapa striata striata; assembly: GCA_030060385.1. Taxonomy (NCBI): domain Eukaryota; kingdom Metazoa; phylum Chordata; class Aves; order Passeriformes; family Muscicapidae; genus Muscicapa; species Muscicapa striata. Next base: position 3,352,933 of record JAREIS010000033.1, on the reverse strand, counting down.
AAAGCATATTGTTTTGATGAATTTTCTTTCTGCATCCATATCCTTTACCTAAGTGCAGTAAGAGTAGTTTGAGGCTTGTTGGCTCCAAAATGTATTTATGATTTTCTGCTACCAAATAAATGTTCTGGTTTTTTTCAAAAATTGTTTTCTTTATTTACCCAGGGCAGGTACTTATAATGGTAGAGCTAAATGTCACTCTGATCTGCTAGAAGTATTTTCTTCTGGGTAATAGCCCAATGCCTTTAAAATTCAGTGTGTTATACTTTATTTAAAAATAACAGGCAATATAGCTGTATTTCATGGTGAATAAGTGTATTAATTATGAGACAAATCACACTAGATACTGTTTGCTGCTCAATTTCCTTTGAAATTCAATGAATAATAATTTTCTTTGATATATTTTTAATGTATCCAACAATGATGAAGTGGACTAATTACAGGTAATATGTTTTTATTGAAATCTGAATGGCTGCACTTGTCACTGGGTCTCAGAAGCATACTATACTTATTTGAATTATATAACATAATATATATCAACTAATTATAGATCTGTTCCATTCCTACTAAAGAGAATCAAGTTCAGTCAGAATTTCATCTGACCCAATTTTCCTAAAGTGTCAGAGGTAAAGCTTCTCTTGACTTAAATGTGACCTGTGTTCATTCTTCATTTCATGGCAGGAGCATTTTTTTCACCCTAAAACTTCTGCAAAACAGAATATACAGGGCTAGAAACTCTGTAAAAGACAGCTGCCTGCTCTGACCCTGGTGTGAGATCTTGCTTGTTAATAACTTGGGTGTCATCTGCAGACACAAAAGCTCTACCATGATGCTCCACACCCATCACCAGGAAAAAAAATCAGAGGCTGTCATTATCAGTTTCAAATTTTCTTTGTGTAAACCTCAATGTTCATTTAAACTTAGCTATTTAAGCGCTTATACCTGCCTCAAAATTCCTTTGCTGGAATATTAATGGGAAGGGAGCACAAGGGGTAAAATCAGTCTAAATTAATTTCAAAATTCAAATAAAGGCTCGTGCTTAGGCTGTTTTTTTAGTCCAGGACTCACCATTTCTAATTAGGATGCAATATGACATGTCCTGTTTTCACATTTCATACGCTGCATATTTCAAGTACAAAATCTAGACTCTCGAGATGATGGCTGGCAACTCGAGAGAAGGAAAAACATAAACAACTTGGAGGAAAAAAAGGAATATAATAAAACTACTCTTGAAAATATTCCAAGGGTAAGTCGATTCAGAAATATGTTCAAAATATGGAATGTGAGCATTAGTTTTCCATAATACAGATGGAATCAATGCATGCAGAATATTGATTACAGATTAAGCTCACCTTATCAATAAAGACCAACTTTTGCAATCATCTTCTGAAGGCTTTGTCATGCAGCTCTATCAATTCTGAAAAAAATCTTTCCATTGTTAGGAAGGTTGCCTTTTTCACTAACAGAGCCTGAAAACAGTTTCTCGTCAACTCAGTTCCTTAAAAAAGGAACAGCTACTATGCTTTTTTCCACTGCTTCTTCTATAACAATATTCCATGCTTTAGAAATTAATATCAGATTCTTAAGCACTATTGAAGAAAAAAGAATAAATAAAAAAAAATACTAAAAATCTAAATAATGTTATACAGATGCTAAAATTTAAAGGGCATAATGACCTCTGTAAGGAAATATAATATTATTTTTCAAAACAAAAATACTCTTAAGAAGACCAAAGCAAGCATCTTTCTATTAAGACTATGCAGTACACATTCCAAAATGCATATCTGTAATTGGAATAAAAATAGTGAAACTAATGTGATGTGCAGACCTTATTCTGTTCCTACAATTAGCTGTTGATCTAAATCACATATTAAAAAAAAATATTTCCATTTGGCAACAAACAGCTGCCAGCGGAAGGAGCATCAAACAGTCTCAATGGTCATTTAAAATGGGCCTTGAACTATTTTGGTCTTAGATGGGGCATAAGAGCTAGAGCAAAGCACAAGTGGTGCAGGTGGATGGAAAAGGCAGTCATGGCACAAAGCTAGGAAGGATGACACGCTCCTTGTCTCAGCTGGGGCTCCTTAGGGGTTTCCTCTGAAGGTGTTGTAAAGATGTCCAGGAATGAGTTGTGCTGAGTGGTGCCCAAAGCCAGGATCCAGCTCAAAAGCTCATTTGGCACATAATCAAACCCACAAATGGAAAAGCTGCACAAATAAAAACCCTCCATCTTTTCCCTTAGACATAAAGCAGTGGATCAGCTTGCTTTCAACAGTTTGAGATCAAACTAAGGCTGTGTCTCAAACAGGCATGAAAGTGGTATTATTCAAATAACATGTGAACTCCAATTACAACCCTACAAGTGATATCCTTTACTCCTGCAATCTGAAAGTATAGGAATTGTTTGCTTGATTTTTACCTAATCCAACGGCACCATAGGCCTTGATCATTAGCACTTAATTTAAGGAGGCATCAGAGCTTCAGTAATGGTGTGTTATCAAGGGTAACTGCTCATTTCATTAGCTTGTTTTCAAACTTGTACAATTCTTATTCAATAGGATACTGCTTTTGTCAAGCTAGTTTATTGATAGCTTAATAAATTAAAAGAGGCATTTCATTCTTTTCCCTGGAGAGAAAGGAAAAACAAAAGGATGGAAAACAATTAAGAATGGAGAAATGAGTAACAAGCTGCAATTAGTTGTGCAATAGTGAAGTATTACAGAGATTTCACTTTGCTAGAAGGATCAGTTCTTGAAAAATGTCCTGGAGAATAAGATCCTTTAAGAAAGCAAACAGGCATTATTGAGCTGTGTGGACTAGAAAATCACAAGAGATTTCTCTCTCTGCCATTCAATCCAAAAGAACTTTGAATCTTGGTTTGCTCTCATCTCAGTGGCAACTAAGACATGTTTCAGTTATTATCAGAAAGGGTTTCTACTAAGTCCAGAACTTTCTCTAGAAACATTTTTCTATTTGAGAATCTCTTTCCCTTTCGGACTTCCCTGGCTTTAAAAAAAATATTCAACTTTAAATCTCATCTGGTAATGGAATATGCTATTAACATGACAAAAGCAAACTTCATTTGTTAAAAAATTATGCTTCACTGCAATTATTTAGAAATTCAATATGCCTATAAATGCATTTAAATTACGGTAAGCAAAACAGCACTTTATGAAGAGTTGGGTAGTGCTGGGTTTGGGGTGATTTTTCTTTTTAATGGACTGTACCACCCACTAAAAGATTTCTGGTTTCTTGGATGATTCATTAATGCTTCCTTCATTTTCCAATTTCTATGGGACCATCTGGCCCATCTTTGTAGAAAGGCTGTAAATATATTTTACAGTCTTTCTCAATTTAAAAGTAGTTGCCCAGCTGCTTCACAGAAACTGTCAGCAATTGGTAAACTCCTCAGAACTGCCAGCCTTCATTAGTAATCCAATCAGGATGTAGTTTAAAATACTGCAAATCAGATTATGCTCCATTGGACAGGAATTGGAGTGGCATGATGTGCTGGGTTATCTTATTTTGCATCTGTGGTTGCCTTTAATCCAGGAGATGCATTCACTTTCTTTTTGAGAGGAAGGCACTTAGGCTGGAACTGGCTGTCCCTGTGCGTGGATGTGCCCTGTGTGTTCCCAGGTTTTGTCATTCTCCTCAAGTTGAAGTCACAGTCAGACACTGGTAGCATGAGTTGTATGTAGCATTGGTTGTACTTCTGAGTTCCTGTGTTATGTGATTTAGGTTAACTAGAACTGTGTGTTTTCTGATTTCTGTGAATTTTAGATTGGTCCTGTTCTCCCTCACTATTATCTTCTGTACCATAAAACCCACATTTTTAAACAGCTGATAGTGCTTGCTGTAATAAGGTAAGAATGCAGAGGTAAGGCAATGAGATTGGCACTGGGCTACATTAATTTGTTACTTCAGTACACCATTTCTGTCATTGGAAGAGTCTCTGGTACAATATGCAGGTGGGAATACTTATCAGAACAGTCTAATTAATATAAAATTCTATGCATGGAAAATCTTGTGTTGGAGACAAAACTGCACAACGAGTTGGATGAATACAGAATTCCATATTTCTTTATAAGGCACCTGACTATTCAAACAAATAGATGCATAGAAAAGCTACCACTTTGTACATTCTGGACTATACCTTCTGTAGTATTAGATTTTCTGGTGGGATAACTCATTTAGGCCAGTGAGAGAGTAAAGTTTACCTCATTTTGCCAGCAGGTGTTTCCTAGGACATTTCACTATGTTATATTCAAAAGTAAATCTGAACTTTGTGCTTTAGATACATATTCTGAGTTACTAATTGCTACAATAAAAGAAAACAGGGCACCCACTGCCTGCTGCTGCTCAGCACTTGAAATTTTATCACTTGTTAAAGGCTGAAAAGTCTGTTCATTGTTATCAGTTGGATGCAGATAGAGCTTTTATCAATCGTGCTTTATATGCCTCTAATTAGATGAGCCTTCAGGAGCAGCCTTGAAAATATGAAGAGGACATGAAAACTTTATGTAAGAAACTCTGTGAGACATTAATATACTACTTCCAGTTGAACAGAAGGTTTCCAAGGTGTGAGATAGAAAGGGACATATTGACAGAATAATGTGATGTCAGACAAGTTTGTCTAGTAGTTATTTTCAAGAGAAATTTAGAAATAGGTAATAGTGTGGAGATAAATTCTGACAGGTCTATCCAGAGTAGATAAAAGAAGATAAATTTCTAGACAATCATGTCTTTGGGATCTATTTAGTTAACAGTACAGAGGGAGAACATTTTGTGAGTGGAGTAGGAGAGACAGAAATTCTATTGGGGACTGAAATCCTTAAAAGCAAGTTTCACTAGTTTTGTCAAATTTGTGGTTGAATAGTAATAAAAAATACTAAAACATGTCTTAGTGCTATGAAAAGTTTAAAGTTTAGTGAGTAACTTCTACTCTTTGAAAATACTGTGACAATATACCTACTGTGACACACAAGAAAATCATCTTACAGTTCATTGTGTACTGCATTCATGTGCCCCGAGCAATACATTTGGTTGGCTTTAGGGAGGAAATTAGGGAGTGCTAGAACTGACAATCATCCATTTTCACATGTTTGGTAGGGGCAATTTTCGTTAATTAAATCCATTGTTTATGGAGTCATTGGCACTCAGCAAAAAGTTTCAAGATAACTACTTTTTGCAAAGGCAGTTCAGTGGAATTATTTGAGTGTGCATGGTTACTTTATGAAATTCAGAGAGCTCTGCTGACTCTGATTTTCAAGTATCTTTTCATTTTTGTCTACTGTCAATGTGATCTGTGAAGACTTTGGCTTTTCAACTAAATCCCCCAGTTCAGTTCATTCCAGGCATAGTTTGAAGACTCATCCTAGTGGATAATTGCACATTTCATGGCATTTTTATGAGCCTTTGCTTCATAGCTTGTGGATGTCTGTATTTCCTAAGCTTTATAGCCCATGAAATAAAGGGGTTGTGTTGCATTACATTCAACAGCTTCCAGAGAGAACCTGAATGCTAATTTTTAGGAACCAAGAATTTAGACAAGTGACATCATTTTCCCCTTGTGGTGGGGAGCCATGAATGTCTCTACTTTCAGCAACTGAATGAAGCTAAGCTAGTAAAAAACCTTTGCAAATTCTGTTTGTTCCTAAATACAGTATGGCTCCCAGTGGGATTTCCCCTGATCTCCAGGTAGTTAGGAAGGAATTCTGTTTATCTTTTTTTGTTGACTGTGAGACTGCCAGGCACAGGCTATTCAAGAAAAATATACAGCAATGTACAGCATTTTTTCCACAACTGAAAAACTAATATGTGAAGTAGTGATTGTATCAATACACACTCAGCTATCAGAAAAGTAAGCAAAAAGGAAATGAAAAATGGTACATGAAGGGAAGAATGAGAAAAGGAGAAAAATGTGATTCAGCTGCCATCTCCAAAGAATGATCTGAAGGAGCAGCTCCTGTCAATGCTCAAGTGTGAGAAAAAAACTCTCATGTTCATGTGAATATCGCTATCATTCTGTCCTTGCCATGTTTAAATATTAGGCTTACTTTTGTTTAACTGTTCAGTAAAGAGCAGTTATGAAATTTCTTTCCTACTCTGGATTTGGTGATTGATCCTTTATTCAGATCTTCATAAAATATCCACCAAGATCTACCAGTGATTTGGCTCTTTTGACTGGTAATACTGATGATTTTATCAAAATTAGGGCAAAAGAGAATTGACTGCTTATATCCAGATATCTATACTTTAAGCCCCTTATTTTATATGTTGTTAAATGATACTGCTATGGATAAAAAATGGATGCATTAGGTTCATAGGATATGTTCCACAGTTGTGGTTTAGACTTCCTCTGTGATTTTATTGCCATAAATGATTGCACAGCATAAGAGGGTAATTCACAGAGACTTCGTAATTTCTTCCCTTTTTCTCTCTTTGTCTATTCCTTGTGTGTCTTCTCTCTTTTTCTCCTTTACACTATCAGTAAGAAAGTGAAATAAAAAGTCAATCTTGTGATACTTGCACTTCCACATTTCAGCTGCCAACATATTTTACTCGTGGATAAGGCATTATTTAGCCTCAAGAGTTCTCTATACTATTTAGGAGCAAAATAAATGGAAGCAAAACACACATGCACATATTTACATATATTTATAGATTTATATGCAATTTATATAGCAGTTAATTTTCAGCAAGGATTTTATGGTTATATAAAAATCCAAGGACTTTTATTTGAAAAAAAAAAAAAAAGAAAGGGAAAGCTGAAAAGCATGAAAAAAGAATTCTGGAGGAAGATATGAGCTCTCTATCTTGACCATTAGTTCAGTTGAGGATCTGAAATATTATTTTCACCCCCTTTGATTCTGGGTCATTTACTAAGGGGTTCTAATCTCAGGTGAATACCCAGTGATTAAAAAATGTATCAAAGAAAATGAAAGGGACCTCTGCTCTGTCACTTACAACTGCAAAGGTCTCAGGACCATTTGTGAGAAATAAAAGCAGTAACTTTGATCCTGATGTATCAACAGCGAAAATAAAGTAGCTTTAGAATTTTGGAATGGGCTTTATAATTTTGGCTGAAATAATAAATTAAAACCCAGGATCATAATGGTTTTTCTCCAACCTAGCCCTTGATTTGCTTGTGAATGGTTTGCTCTGTATTTACAAATAGCATTTATGAGCCTCTTTTACAGAACTATTCTTTTTATTCTAGTCTGTATTTTTTAAACAAAAATACATTAGAAGTCAATATTAGAAAATATACAGGAGAAACATATATTAGAAGTAAACTAAAAATCTAAAGTTAATTTAGTATTCAAGGTTTGGTTTGAACCTGTGACACTATGAAGAAAAAGTCTGCATCTAAACCATACGCAACAGGACATGAATTGATTTTTGTGTTTTCCATTTTACATAGTAGACATTGATTTGCATTCCTAATAAGGCCATTAATAACAGAGTGAAAGGAAGGGTAATAGTCATCCGGTATATCTGTAACAAGTAGGAATATCAGTCATTAACTACTATGCCTCTAGTCACTTAGTTCAAATCTGTGTCTAGGTGCCCTTTTAGTTTGTACAAACTGTAGGACAAAGAAAAATTGCTGTAGGAGAGAGACTGTAGAGACAAAAGAGATGGCTGTGAGGTTTTAACTGGTCTAAATAAAAGCATTTACTTCAGATATTATTACGTATTTGTGCCCAAAGATAGATGAGGATTAATAAACTTTAATTTAAAGGAGACATTTTTATTTAGAAGCTTTATTGGGAGAAGACGAGATGGCTTAAACATGATGTAAATTCAGTGAAGAAGTACATTGCATTTTTATTGTTATGAGTAAGCAGGCAAGACAGCAGATGAGAGTTACAAAAGCAGAAAATATCTGGGCAGAACCTCTATGTACTCAATGTACTTTGATATAAATAGTAATAGTGGTACTGCTAGGTGGAGGGCAGGAAGAATTCACCTGAATGATATTTTGAGCTTTGGGATTCAAGTGAGTTTCAGGGAAAGTGGATTAACAGATGGAAATAAATGAAAATGAAAACTTTGATGGTATGAAATTGTATGAAAAGATATGTTGTATGATTATCATTGCAGCAGGGAACATAATCTAGCTACAGAAAGCACAACTGCTAATGATGAAAGGGGTAGAGAGCATTAAACATAACACATTCAGATTCATTAACAAATCATGCATGTGTTACTAATCATCCCGTTGTAACTTTTCAGGACACAAAGATAAACATAAGAGACACTAAAATGCAGTAAATGCTGTAAATAGTACTTCTATAAATGCAGAATAATGGAATTCCACACCTACCTGCTTCACATAAATACTAAATAGATGAAATGTTACGTGAATCTCCCCTAATATAATTAATAATGTATATAGACCCCATAACTCCATTGTTTTATCCAATAACTTTATTCTTCTTTGCTGTTTTTATCTGTGTTGGATACATGACTGAAACTGGCTTGCTTACAAGGCCAAAAAGTCACATCAGTTGCTTGCATGGTTTTTCTCCAATTTATTATTTACAGTTTCATAACTAGTGCTTTCTTTATGATTCTTTAGCTAGTGCTATCATTCTATGTTGGACACACCACTTCATCTCTTCTGGAAAGTTCTGACAGGGTGCACTGAGAGAACAGTAATTCTTCCAGTGTGAACAGTGCTGCCTTGTACTTCCCAACCCCCTCAGACCCTTCCTTTCCAGGTGTTTCAAGGGCTCCTTTTCATGTACTTCCATAATTATTTCAAATCACAGCACTGCTGCTTTCAATCAGTGCCAAAGGATGCCTCTGTATCCTGCAAGTCTCACAGTCACACGAGAACACTCGAGTTTGCTTTGCCCATCATCTTCCTCCAGTCATTGCCCACTTCCCGTCAGCAAGTATGGAAGATCACATAATAAGGTGCTTTCATGAAATAATAATCACAGGATAAAGCAGTCTCTGCCTTATCTGCCAATTGAACTAGTTACCTAACTGTTCAAATGTCAGAAACAATCCCAGACATTAGCCAGTATATCTGTAATATACGATGATATGCTGCCACAAAGGCAGTAGTTTTCTAGCACTCATAGACTTCCTCAGGACCCTCACAAGGTGCTGAACAGAAGCAGATAATAAATTCCACTTCTTGCATAGACTTTCTCTGTCACTATGGGAGGTTAATCTTTTCTTAAGGTCTAACAAAGTTAGTACCATTTTGCTGTTGAAACAAAAATAGAATACATGGTTCGACAGTTGCCATGTTCCCACCTCCTAGTTCTTCATGAAGAGAAGAGAATTCTAGACAGTTTTGTCAGCTAGCTGAGCTTTCTGTTCATTCCTCCTAGGCCTTTTCACAGTTTGGACAACTTCAGAGTAATTCAATGTCAAGGACGTTGCTTCTTCTGAAAACTTCACATCTGCCATTTTCAGAGTTCATGGAGCTGTCTCCTGCCAGCTGCAGTACATTAATTTTGAAGGCATCAAAAAAGGCCACCATAATTGATTGTTTAAACAGAAGTACCTCTTTTCCACACCTGCAAATGGAAGTGCAGACCTTCCTTGTCCTGTCACATCTGACAGCTGCCATCACCCTCCTTGAGTGTCTCACATACTCACCAGCATTTTAAAATATCTTTTAATAGGAATTATTTATTAACTGCACCTTAAACACACTTTGTAACAAAACAACATTCAATGTTAGTAACAAATCTGATGGGCATTACACCAATGTGTTGATTGCTCCAGGCCTAATATTTGTGCTAAACTTCCACTCAGGTCTTAACTCTAAGCATGACAAGACTGGTCCAAAAATATTGTGGAATATCCTGTGGCAGCTCTATATTTTATTAGTTTCTGGACAGCTACTAGTGAAGTGCAAAGCAAGGGCAGGAGGGGTGATCTGTGTCACTGGGGACTTGTTTTAGTCCAGGGGAAGTAGAGAGAGCAAAGTTTGGTACCTTCCTGGAGCAAACCACCCTCTCCTGCTGACCAAGGCAACAGGAATGGTTTTCTTCCCTATTTTCTCATGAACACAATGATCCTTCCTTTCCTTCCGTCCTAGAATGTGACAAGAATGGCAAAGATCTCACTCCATCAGCTCCTAATTCCCCTTTTTAGGGAACACATTGTGTCTCCAGTCTTCCTTAGTTCTTCTCTCCCAAGATTTTTGTTTTGATTTCTCACCAGTAGTTCTTCTCCATGGATCTCTTGTCAATTAAGCACAGTGAGTAAAACCATTTTTGTACAGGATTGCTGGTGTAATTTGAGTAATGTTTGTCTCTATTATTAGTTTGAAGCAATTTGCTGAGATGTGATCAGAATAAAAAAAAAAAAGAGCAAAAAAACCTGACTTTTGCCTTTTTTGATACTCTTCCATCTTTGCAGATATTGGTGAAGATCACATAACTAGGGTATATGTGTGGCTATGGAACTTATATTATTTACACCCTAAAAAATTTCAATTAAATTATTTTATTTTTGCTTCCATATTTTAAAAGATTGCATGTTATACTGGCATATTTGCTTGGGAAAATAACTTACTCTTGAGGTGAGTGTCCAGGCATAAATCAGTTTGACATATTCTGTCTCCATGGTTAGGAAAGGCATTGAATAGAAGGTAACATAATTTTGAAGCTGAAGAATAATATGGGCCCCAGAAACTGAGACAGTAATGAGTCAAAATTGCTATTCATTGTGCAAACTTGAATATGAAAGAAGCCATATCTGGGAAAAGAATCTGAGAAAAAAAAGAGATAAAATCCAGCATCAGTTCTTATTTGCTCTTTGAAGTCTGATTTTGCCCACAGAAAATGCATAAAAGAAATTTGGAATGCATTTTTCTGAAGATCAGCCTTTTCAGATGTTGACAATTCCAGGTTTTTGCCTGTTAATACATTATGTCAAGTGTATATTTAAATATATGTAATTGGAGATCAGGAAGATTCCTTTTAATCTTTCTTAACTTCATTGCCAAGCATGGTGTTGAAATGACATGCATATTGCTGTTGAAATCAGTAGGGCAGAAAGAATCAGACTAAGGAGACACCATTCTTTATATCCCAGGATGTTCTGCTTCATTTAAAAAAAAAAAAAAAAAAAAAAAAAAAAAAAAAAAAAGAAAAAAAGAGTCCTAGGGGAGCAGATTTGCCTAAGAATTAACATTTCTGTAGAAAAACCAGCAAGATTTCAGTTTTAAACAACATTTAACAGGAACTTTTTAGCCATGTGGTAGAGGAGTTGATATCAGATGTTGAATATTTCCACAGCTCCATAAGCAGGGCAGGAAGAACAAACTGAATAAGTTTATTTCATTTTCCAGTCACCATACTTTTGTGGTAAGATCACCTTCTCTCATCCTGAGTCCAGTGCCTTCTGACCATGTTCTTTTAGAAGTTTTCTGTGAGCAGAGTTAAATGTATAATGCAAAATCACTTATTTGTTCAGTTTTCATATCCTTACACTGAGCTGAGCTACTTCCCAATATTGGTCCAGCTACCTCAGGAAGAGAGTATTTGCATTCCTTTGATTAACTCTGGGATAAACAGTTACAGAGCCAGTTGGTTCTCTCAGTTGATGTAGCTGTTTATTAATAATAAAGACTGCCCTTTTATTGTTGAGCAGAGTTGATCTTGCTTTGTTCTGGCTGTGCTCCATCATCCTGGTGTTCTTACCTAAACTGGTGAGGGCATTGCCCTCACCCATCACCTGAGAATCATATTCAGCTGTAGGGGTTTATTGGTTCAGCACACTCTTTCTCAGAAAATTTCCCAGCATGGTGGCTATTGAGTTCCTTCACTTTCAGGAAACAGATTTCTGTCTTCTAGCTGTGGTCTCTACTATCTGGTCATGGATACCTGTTGCAATGGTTTAGTTGAGAAATAAGTTAAGATTAATGGTTATATAATGGTTAAGAAATAAGTCAGTCCTCACTGTGAGTGGATGTAGCAAATAGAGAACCAGATCTGGGACTGAAGTTAATACAGTTAGATTGTCTCTGTTCTTGGATCTCTATTAAACAGCATTTATCACAATGCAGTTGCTAATGACTGAAATATTTGGGTTGTTATCAAAATCAAAAATAACAATGGGATCATAAAGTTTAAAAATAAAAACAATAAAGCATTTTTTCTCTTATAAATATTGGCTGGATTAAGAGTTTGCAGGACTGAGTAGCAGTTGGGGCAAACTTTTTACTTCAGAAGTTACAGCTCTTTGCCCAGTGTTCCAACACAGTTCCTGCAAACTCAAAGCAGGGAGAAAAGGCAGTGGCAAACGTTAGGTGATCCAAGAGCTGCTGTACACATGTCCAGGGTGTTGTAGGACACATCAGCTGCAAGAGCTGTGAGCTTTGTCCAGGATCATGTACAGGCCTAGGATTGTGTTTCCCTCTGGCCTCTCCTTGTTCTCCAGGATGGAGGCAGCAGGTTCAGGATCCGTGCTTTTGTCTGGTTTAGTGGCTAGGTGTCATGGAATATGCTGGCTGCTGTTACCAAGGAAACTTGTCATACAGACTTTAGAAACTGTCTGGGAAAGGATTAATGAACAGTTAACTTGGTTTCAGATCTAGCTGAGCAAAATTGTTTGTGTGAAAAATGAGGGTTCATCCACACCAAAAACCTTTGCTGAAAACTTGATTAAGGTTCTTTTATGTGGATATCTGACTGATTATTTTAAAATCTGTCGAAAAAAAATAAATGCTTTATTTCATCTTTTTCTAACACATTGAACCTAACAAATGTTCAAACAAAAATATTTTGATTTCAGGAAGACTGTTAAAGAGAGAATAAGGCTGAAAAGCACCCTATCTTGTATTTTACTGTATCTCCACTACAACAAGAGCAGTTATAGCTGAACAATTTTTGGCTGATCTTAGCCTTAAAAATCTGGATTCCTCCACTTTCGTAATTCCTTCTTTATTCTCTCAGTGATAAGTCTCTTATAACATCTAGGTTAAACCTCCATTGCTGTATTTTATGCACATCATTTTCACCTTATTCCCCAGTGAATATAGGAGGTAATTTATTACCAGCTTTGTCTGAGTAACCTTTTATGTCTTCATTTTATGTCTTCATTTTTCTTTTCAAGACTGAACAAACCAATTTGCCAAATTTCCTTTCATTCAACTCAAACCTCTCCTCATAGACAAAAAATGCTGTAAGCAAAGACCTGCTAACAAAGAGAACATTCGTCTGCCTCACTGGATTCTTGGAGCAAGAATCTTTGGTAAGAGCTGAGGCAATGTTCCAGATGCCTTACTGTGAAAAAGCCAAACATCCAGTCTAACTGGGTACATTGCAAACAAAATGAAAATTTGAGAAAATTCCATAATAGAGGGATTTAATGGAGAGGACTTTTCAAACTCACGAAGAAAAGTAATCTATAAAGGGGAAAATGTAATTATCTCTGATTATTTTATCTATATTCACTACATTATTTTTATTCACTTCTTTTTAAAGGAAATTGCTTTTATTCTAATTGTTATCTGCTTAAGGTTAGGTTCTTATTTTTTATAATTTATGTTTGTACATTGGAGGGTATAGTGGGCACATCCCTTCACCATTACAGCTCAATTATAAATAGTGCGTTTGTTCTTGAACAAGTGAGACTGAGGGAAATATTACTAGAAATTAAATCATGTAACCAGATGTATTTGTGCTTGAGGTATATTGCTAATTTTTTACAGAACAAAAGATGGCCTACTTTTTCTAGTGTTGATATTAAAAATAATCTTTAGAAGTTGCCATTAAAAATTATTTTTCAAAGTTCTTTGCAGGAAGGAGTTTATAGCAAATGAAGAAAACCCCAGGAGAAGTAATTTATTTAATTCCAGAAATATGTGAAACAGTGACAGGTTTGCAAGCCAGAACTTTGTTTTCCCAAGTAGTTTCTGGAGCATACATAGTGTTGAATGCACAGGCACAAGACTCTTGCCATGCAGTTTATAGCTGGGGATGCTAAAAGCCATCAATCTAATCAGGAGCTAAACCTGTAAGTAGATGATAGATGCAGGTCCATAGAGATTATCCAATTGTCTCTTCTTGTTCCCAAAACCTAAGGGAATGTGTTAATTACCACTGAGAACTAACTCTTAACCATCATAGAACTTCACCTGTAGGAGAACCTTTCCTTCACTCAATCCATGTAAAGAAGAAAAAAACCATTCAGCTCTTGCCAGGAAAACCTCATCAGAAGGAGAAACCTTTTGATTTCTGCCAACTTTGATACTCACTAAACAGACCATCCTAGTTCCAGAGAGGCAAATGACCTTTCCTTTCCTTCTCATGCCCAGTCTTCACCCAAAAGGAGTTTGGTCTGCTCCTCAAAGATGCACAAGGGCATGTGAGTTTCAACCTGGGTCCTCAATCAGAGGGAACAGAGCCTAGATCTTCAGAACAGCAGGAATGTGGTTCTTTTCTTGAATTCTCCCTACTCTTTCTTGTACCTTAAGGCTTACTAGGAGAAAATTGAGCAAGGCTCTTGGAAGTCTGTGAAGTTCTTTGAATGTTTTGGTATCTACTTGAGCTCTTCTGGTACCCAAAGACAGTTTTAACAATCTAAACAAAATCACTTTTTAGTTACCATGTTAAAAGGATTAATTGATCATTTTCTGAAAAATAGAAGCAAAAAGGTTCTGGAAAACATCTTTAAACTCAAAAAACCTTCCTTTCTGTTTGGCACACTTTATGTGACTGGAGTTTGTTACTCATGTTCTTGAGTGTCTGCAGTGCCAAGGGATTTTTGGTTCACTTGCTTCTTCTTGAACTGACACATATCACCTGCTTAAAGCAGCTATTTTAAAGCAGACAAACTCTGTAACATTTAAAAACAATAAGAATTTATTCTCAGGGTGAAGAAGTAGGCAAAAAATGCCATTTCTTTACTCAGTCACAAGAGACCCTCACCCTTTACAACTGATAAGACAGAGAGCATTTTTTTGTTCTCAGGGATTTCATTTTAACTAAATTCCTTTTTTATATAGTAGCAAGAAAAATGAAAGAGTTTGAAGTGAAAGTGAGAAACATAATTTTACATGTCAATGTCACTGTGCATTGTTGGCTATTAAGTATCATTTTAGTTTTGATTGGTCAGTGAAACTGTGAGACTACAATAAATGAAATTATCTGGCTGTATTCCAGTGGTGACAACCTTTTACTTTATACTTGTATACACTGAGACACAATGCCAGTTCATGCTGTGTAAATATTTATCTCACTCATTTAGTGGTCTAATCGACAAATTAGAGTGAATCTATCTTTTCACTGCTTTATTATAGTCAATTTCTGTGTACTGTTCTGTACTGTGAACATACTCCAGTGGTCTTTTTTCAAATGAATTTAGATGAAAATAATGAAAAAATTATTAATGATTGACTGTCTATGATCAAAATGTGCAGTCAGGTATCCTCATATCCTTCTGCTTGTACTTGACACATCCACCTGACCCACTCAGGAGGAAAAGCACCAAAAAAAAGCACCAAAAAAAAAGCATCAAAGCACCAAATCCAGGTCACTTCTGACAGGATCTTCTGCATCCTGCCTGCAATTTGGGTGCCACTTTTAAGCATGGTAGTCTGGTAGAATTCTATGACAGCATCCATTGCTGCTTAAATGTTCTCAGTTAAATGGGGTTTTATCCATTTTGTGAGCTGCTGATATTTCTTACTCTTGGGCATTTTTTTTTCACATTATTCCCCTGCCTATGAAGAAAGGATGAGGTGGTATCATCAGTGTTCATACATGTGTACTCATGGTTCTGTGGAGAGCCCTCTTTTATCATTTCTTTTAAGAACTATAATATATATTAGAGTGAAATATTTCAGGTGAATAGGAAAGTGAAATGGAAGGAGCAAGAATTATGAAATGCTCTCCCAAATGAAAGGGTCCACACCTCTGTAGAGCCCAGAGAGTACACACAATGATCTCTGAACAGAACCAGTTTTTGCTTCTGAACTTGAGAGGGAACCTTTCCTCATTTTTGGAAGCAGTACAGTGATTTCTGCCATAGGGGTCTGAGACAAATACATGCATACTATTAACATGATGTGGCTAGATTACATCTTTAGTGCAACTTTAATAGTGCATTCTACTTTACTGCTCAATAAATTTAAGCTAAACTAATCTGTCTAGAGCCTACAGTGCAATAATTATATAATTATTTGCATTCCTCATTTGCATTCATTGTTAACAACCCCCTGTTCTTGTATCAGATGATGCTAATGACGTAACTATTTAGTATAACTGCACATATCTTGTTAGATACAACACCTTAGCCCCATAGGATAATATTTGGCATTGGTCTCCTTATAAATTCTTAAATCATTATGAATATATTACCCCAGAATGGTTTACCCGTAGTTATTATAATTATATATTTATTTATGTGCTTCTTTTGCCCATATCTAATGTAGAAACACAAATTATAAGTAAAGAAGGAATGAAAGAATGTAGCCTTTCAATGGCTCCAAAGTATAGAACTCCTCCTAAAAATAAAAAAAAAAAAAAAAAAAACAAACAAAAAAGGTAGTAAAAGCATTTTCATATTTTCTCCTTTCTGTAAGTACCAAGAAAACCAAATTCAAAAGTTGTATTTAGTTCCTTATATCTGCACCTGCAGTGAGCATTATGGAGAACCCTAATGACTTTTACAAGCATTATTTTAGGGCTGAAAGCATTAAAAAGTCTTGAAAAATCAACAGAAATCTGACAATCAGTCACTCTGTCTCTTGACATGTGATTGAAAGGATTATTTTCCATTAACTTAAAAGACAGTTTCAGTATTCACTTTCCATACATAAAGTAAACCATTTTTAAATTTCATCATGACTACCAAGTATGACTACTAGCAGGAAGACACAAAAATCTAGAAGGGAAGCAATTCACAGGCACACACATACACACAAAAAAAAAAAAAAAAAAAAAAAAAAAAAAAAGCCAGAAAAATACAGAATGTAGCAGTGTCCGAGAGATCTGAGTCTCATTCCTTTTATTAAATGTCTATCCTCAAGCAGATTCTGACAATAGGCAAAAAGAAACAGGGTAGTTTGCAAGGGTAGAAGGAAAACAAGGGAATCAAGTGCCTAAATGACCTCTGAAAAAGTCAGTCTCAGAAACCACGTTGTAGTGCATGGGACAAGAAATAATGGCAGCAAAATCTCATGTCTAGTTTTTTTTCTAGCAATTCTATGAAGCACTATCCAAGCACTCAGCTGTCCATTTGGTGTGCAGTAGAAGAGACTGCATTTGTAAGGTTTTTTTCCCACCTTTGTGCTTTTCTTGTACCAAGATATCTGTTGTCAAAGCCAGCAAAAGTGTAAGGCTCTTAGTGAAAGACACTTGCACCAGATGACAGAGGAAGGGAAAGAACAAAGCCAAATTAGGCTTTGGAGGTTTATTCTGTCAGTGGTCTGTGACACTGTATGAGTTTAATAAGAGCTTAACTGAATCCTTCTCAGGGAAAGGGAATTCTGTTGAAAGCCGAGGATTTTAAGAGGTTATCAAGGGACACAGATTTAGTTGATGAAATGTCATGTCATGAACCTTGCTCATTGTTAACAGCATGAAACAAAGAATATGCTGTAGGACCAACCAAAGAAGTCTTCTTGTTACTGCCTTTATTTGGACTGAATGGCTTGTAGCTATCAATTGCAAAGAGCTGATCCCTTCTAAATTAAACCTGTCATTGGTGGTGTGTGCTGTCCGTAGGATACTGTGCACAGAGAACATTGGAAAAAGAATTATGCTCCCAGTAGTCAGGAGGTTATCTTTACACTAATATTCTTAACACTAATGATATCCATAGGACTGAGAGTCATTTATTGTCCTGAAATCCAGAGATTATCAGTACTTCTGCAGCCAGAAAGCTCCTTTGCCAGACAGGCATGCAGATGCAGGAGAGACATAATAACGATGATAAAAATCTTGATTTAGGACAATGAAATGAGGAAGTTAGAACAGTTTGTCTTAGTTCTGTCATCCAACAATACTTCCTAACCCAAAGGACATGGTTTAATCAGGGGGTCTGAAATGTAAATGAAGCAAATTCTGACAGCCTTTGATCAAAGGCAGAGAAGGATGGAAAGCTTCTCGGATAAGTCTCTAAGGGAACAGTCAGAGTTATTCAGATAAACAGAACAAAAGTAAAGTATATTGGCATCCCAAATTTTGCTAAATTTAGGTTTTACAAAAGAATGAAGAGGTAGCCTTAAGCCAGTGTAATTATCTGGTTAAGGAAGTAGGGTTAATACCTTTTGGTGGCAGAGTCTGTGCCCACTGCAAACCTGCCTGATAAAGGTGCGGGCTGCAGAGATGACACCATCAAAGTGACTTTGAACCCTTTGATGGGTGCCAAGGGACACAGCTGCTAAATGGGTATTCAGTCACTCACTGATTGGTAATTCAGGGGAATCAGGCTAATACTTCCAGCTCTAATAACTGAATTAGAGATGGCTGACTTAGGATTCATTAAAAAAGCAGTTTGCTGGAGTCAGACTTTAGAGCACTTTGGTTACTGCAGAGAGGAAGAAAAAAAGTCCTGTTGAGGTGTAAGTCCCATTGCAATTTTCTGTTCAGCAATGGACACCAATTCATTATTATCAGGAAATGTCAAACTAAGCACATGACAGGATCTTACAGAGGGTATCCCACACAATTTTCTGTTTTTATGTTTGAAGAAAAGCAAGTAAGCACAAGATCTTATTTTATGTCACATTTCTCTATCTCACATCTCTGGTGGGGAAGCTAAGCTGAATTAAATATAATTTTTAATCAACAGTTGCCACGACAGTTTACCATCTCACAGGCAAAGACTAATGGTTACATATATGATTTTGGTGACTTTAAATTTCAGTATTTCTGTGTCAAACTACATTTTCATTAAGATTTGTATGAATTTAGTCTGTGACAGGATTTATTTATTTCTGTCATTTTTATGAGAATACTTTATTGCATGGTAAATTGATTACCACTTTTAAATTTAAACACAAGTGCTTAACCTTTGTACCTGTTGTTCCAGTGTGATATTCCTAGGAATGTTCATAAACTGAACATGTTCATATACTGTTTGATGACAGTCTTGCTCATCAGCCTTAAACATGCAGAATCAAGATCTACTATTCAAGGAATTAATATTCTTCCCCTATCCTTTCACTGCTGCATTCCCAGTGGGATTGTTCCCTTCCATGAGGGTTTTCAGATTCCCATAAGAAATTGGCTAATGAGTTGCACTCATAAACTGCCCCTGGACATTGAACAAATCCCTCCCTTAGCACAGTGCTCAAGGCATTCATGAGAACATTCTGAACACAGATCTTGGCCTTTTGGTTTTTTGGGTTTTTTATTTGGTTGTTTCTTTTTTTTTTTTTTTTTTTTTTTTTTTTTTCTGCCTTAGAAAGAGTACTGTAATGTCTTTGAAAATACAGTAAATCCCAAATTATTTTGGTCACACTTTGGAGAATATATGGTGGCTCATGTAGCTAATTAGGAAACATCTCTTTCCACATAAAAGAGGTATGGAAGATACATTATTAACATTTCTCAAATATTCATTAATGAATCTTCCAGTGTGCACTTAAAAATAAATGGGCATTTACAGAGAAAAGTTCCCATCTGTGTTTTGAAGAAATGCTCTCGAGAGAATGTGTAACAACACTGAGATTCAGTGTTCAGTAGATAACTGAACTAACAGCTCCTCACATTATTTTCTTTGTGCTGGAAAAATGCTTTTACGTCATTTCTCGGTGTCAGGACAGAAGGCATTTGAAAAGTGAGAGTATCTGTGAAGGAATCCAAGTAGTGTACTATTAATATTAGTAAAGGCTATTGATATGCAGACAAATCAAAAGAACTCTTCCTGAGTTCTGAATTTTGTGTCCAATCCTGAGGGCAGTGGACAGACCCCCACTGATTTCAATAATTATTTGATTTTGACTTTATGTCCTCTTAGAGGATTTGAACAATTCAGAGTTGTAAAAGAGTATAGACATAAAACATATCTACTTGCACAATATAATTTTATTGACTTTGGAAATTATTTAAGCTGGACCAATATTTTCAGTTTAGAATACTTCCCACTGAAGACAAAGAAAGTCACAGGAACCTCTCTACCTAAGTATCTAAATATACATGTAGAGCCTGTCCTGCAAACAGTAAAATTATTCAACTGCACTAAAAGTATATAGTTTTGCAGGTTTATAAATTTGTGCAAGGTCAAGTACAACATTTTAGTCATAAAATAAATCTAAGTCCTGAACATATTCTTAAATCCGGCATTAAAGAAGAATTAAAAAAAAAAAAAAAAAAGGGAGCAAGTGTGATGTGATTTTTAAACTATTTGGCTTAGAGTCTTCAGATTACCTTTCTTTTAGTTTGGACAATGATTTTTCCATGTCATCCAGATCATAAACTGCATGTATTTTCCTTCTAGAATGTTACTCTCCATTAACCTAAAAGTACTCCATCCCTGATTCTATGTTCGTATTGTGGAAAGCACATCAACTTGTTAGAACTCACACTTGGGAATATTGCATGCATATTTCATGTGGCTATCTAAAATCCCCAACTCCCCATCCCTGTGGTTTTTACCCTTGGTTTATAAATTCAGTAATCCTTCTGTAAGTGGTTTTGCCAACTACTAATACACTGGAGTTTTGTTTAGACATTCTACTGTATGCCCTCTCTTTAGAGAATACCTTCATAATTCCTTCAGGCTTCAACCAAAATCAGTATCTTTAAAAATTTTTACTTTTTTGTAAAACAGAGCTTAAAAATTCAAATTAGATTATGAGTTCTAAAATATTTATCCATCTTTTTTATAGAAAAAAAAAAAAAAAAAAAAGCATACTCAAGAGCTTGCATTGTCATTTTGGATCCAGGTGTTTTAAGAAGAAGCTCTGTATTGTCATGGACTTTCCTGAACAGAAATGGGCTAAGCAAACTGACTAAACTTGGGGTTTAAGTTATGGAATCATTAGTAGGACACATCAAGAATATGTCAGTCCTTAGGAACAGCCTAACTGTCCAGGCTGTGTGCAGCTTTACCTTCCAAGGACAAGGGCTCAGAGACCTCTGTTTCAGAGGGATAAAGATGCAGCCAGGCAGGACATTCCTTCCTGTGAAACAGAAAATCTTCTGGAGAAAATGAGAGTCTGTCTTGAGAGAGATAAGCCTGTATGAATGCTCAAGGGCAGCTGGGTAACCTGCCCTGCCTGGTTTCCAGAAACATGAACAAACAATTTGGCATGAGCAGAGACTCCACCTACAGCTTTGTAACCCTTTGCCTCCAAAGAACCCAGTCTATATGTTAGGATCATTTATCAACACTTCCTACAGGCAATATATTGTTTACTGAAGTTTTATCTTAATTTACAATACATCTGCTTTAGATTGTTTAGTACTAAACCTCAGAGCTAAAAAAAGGGGGGAAAATAAGCTAAGATTAAATAGCAGGATTTATTCCCTGATTTTGTGTCACAGAGAGTTTAGAGCAATAAACAGAAATAAGTTAAAAAAAAATAAAATCTCTACCATAAAACATATTTGCTGCTTTTTACCATTTAAGAACATCTTTTTGGTTGGTTCATACAACTAAAGTGGTCAAGAACTATACAATATCTAATTAGTGGGAATGGAGGATGTAGCTAATTCTTTTTGGGTCTTACTTTCATTGAACTTCATATTCAATTACATGAGGAGAATATCAAGCTCCATTTCAAAAATCCTTGGTGGAGGGGAGGTCCTGCAGATACTTTCTACAGGGCCACAAAATAAGAGCAAGATTACCTTAAATTCCTTGTATAGGCTATCATATCTGCAGTGGAAAATTGTCAGGGTGGCACCTCAAAAAGAGCTGATAATCTCCTTAATGTTATCAGGATCACAGAAGTTTTCAATCATGAAAAATTTGAGTGTAGAAATTATTTTTTTCCCCTCATAGTCTCAGAATGTGCTTTAATTTTTAATTGAGTGCAATTTCCAGCTGTCATCCCCAGCATTCCTCCATTCTCAGCTGTTGTCTCATAAATGGCTAGAGAATGCTCTTTCACTATTTAGCACTAATTAATTTTGTTAATTAAATGTCACCCTGCTTTTTTCCTTATTAGAGTTTTTGTACCAAAATGGTTCCCAGGACATTGCTGCTAAAATCACTAAAGATTAAAAAGAAAGGATGGAAATTGAATGTGCAAGCACTAGAGAATTCATTAAATGCATTGTAAGACTTGCAAATGCCTCTTGACAAGTGGGATGGGAAGTGTAAGACATTTCCCTCCAAGGGTGAGTTAATAGGCCAACCATTTCTGTCAAACCTTCTGTATGGTGGTGAGCAAGAGTATCACAAACTGGTGAATTCAAGAACCAATGTCAACATGTAATCGTGTTCTGATATTTCTCATTATAGCAATTACTTTGTCGGGGGATTTCCCCTGTATTAATCATATAAAGCTAGTAGATAAACATCTTGTTATTGCTCGTTTCCTTTTTGAATCTAAAGTAAGAAGGGCACGTGGGAAGAAAATGAGGAAGAAAATGAGAAAGGCAGATTGTCTTCCTCCAGTTTATTGGTGGCTAATCCATCCATTTAAAAAAAAAAAAAAAAAAAAAAAAAAAAAAAAGAGAGAGAGAAAATGTCTTGGATTGCTTTCTGGGGCATGCATGTGTGTATGTAGGAATTGGCAAGGGGTCACATAAAGATGAATGCTGCTTTTTCAACCCCTCCAGATTATTGCAGAGCATGGTGCATCTGTTAATATGTTCTTTTGTAGTGTTGAAGGGTTTTGCTGGCATGGTACCCAAGTAGAGGCCAGTTGTGTTGAGTAACATGTAAAACTGCCAGTGAGGAATGTAGCCCAGGATATTATCACGTGAAACATGCAATCTTCATTGATTTCCTGACACTGCCATTAATAACAAAGCCAGAGTTTCCCATAAGTCCCTGAAGTGTTTAGTCAGCACATGCAGCTTGTTCTAGTTGTCATTCATCCTTCCCTGAGGGCTTTTTGGGGAGCAGGGAGAGAGAGAAAGGGCTTACACACCTGGTTGTGTTTCAATGGGCTGGTTCTGCTCAAACTTTCTCAGCTGCATGGGCACGTCAATGGAAAGTGCTGAATGCAGCAACCTGGGAGAAACCTCTGCTGGATTTCGTGTCAAGGTTCAGATGGTAACAGAATTAAACCCGGTATTTCTGTCAGCTTTTGGGAAAATTGAGTGGGTGAAGAATACTTTGCTCAGTCCCCTTTGTTTATATGTGTGCTTGAAATGCACAAGGATTACCCAGATTGTCAAAGGGGGTATGGCAAAGAGTGATCATGTGTACAGATAAATTAAACCAAGTCTACTTATCTAAATGCCAAATTCAGCCTAATTATTCCCAGAGAGCATCTGGAAATCTTTAGAGAGGATTACACATGCAATTGGAGTTTATGAAGTTTAGTTCTCTAAAACACTGTTATTCAATGTAAAGCCTCTCTTTCTCTATGGATTCGTTTCCCCACATGCCCCCAGCAGATCATGATCCTGTGAGGGGAAAAATCTGTCTTACAAATACATCTAATAGGCAGCTTCACTGCACAGTCATTGCAAGACAGGATTAGATTTATGTTTGCTTCTTCAACTTTCCAACATTTCAATTCGCATGCACAGAGACAAAGGGTCATGTAATCCTGTTGTATTAGTTTATTAGATACTGTATTAGTTAATATGTTTTCTATTAGACCTTTCTTGCCTGTTCCTATATGAGTAAAAACTCACAGTTGCTATTTAGGGGATATAAACACTCTGTTACCAAAGGATCAACTGGAGAGTTTTCTAATTCCAATAAGAAACTGAGATACATAGACAGGACAGTACTCCTTGAGTAAAGAGCCAAAATAAATATTTTAGTATAAATATATATCTTGATATTAGGTAAAAAGGCACAATTTTGGGACTATAATAGATTAGTGAATGGAATTATTTTGTCTGCTGGTGCATAATCAGTTGTTTAACTATTAGCTGTTGGGGATCTGCTATTCTTGAAGCTGTTTCTGTTGCTTACTTGCACATTTGCATGGGACTGTCCAAAATGTTCTTCACAGTTTAAAGAAGATTTGCTTTGCAGGTTCTTACAGATAACTTAGAGATTTG
This sequence comes from Muscicapa striata striata, assembly GCA_030060385.1. Classification (NCBI taxonomy): domain Eukaryota; kingdom Metazoa; phylum Chordata; class Aves; order Passeriformes; family Muscicapidae; genus Muscicapa; species Muscicapa striata. The sequence goes on along the minus strand of JAREIS010000033.1, from coordinate 3,328,814 downwards.
AAACTGGTGTCTCACAATGTCCAATCTCCGCAAGGTCCATCCCTAGCTTTCCTCATATGTTCTATAACATTCTCTCCTGGCAATGATCTCTTCTTTTGGTAAAGTCTGAAGAAATACAGGCAGCTTGTAACCAAAAATACATTGAGCTGATCTATTTTGTAAATATTTCAAGGTAATTAATGCATTCCAAGAATTTTGGATAGATTATCCACAAACAGGCAAATATAGAAAGAAAATCTCTTTTTTCCAAGCTAGTTCTTTGCAACTTATACTTCAGTTGGTTCTAGAAATATGACAACATTCAAAAAGCCATCAGAACACAAAAACAATTGAGAGTAGAAACCACAAGAAGACAGAAACAGTGCCTGACTTAGACTTTTTAAAAATTGGGAAAGAAATGGCAAAACTATAGAATAGATTTTTTTCAAGTAGTAAGGACTAGGTATATTGGCATCCCTAAAAGAAATGAGATAAAAAAATGCCCAATTAAATCATTATACATCTGGCTAATGTGTAAGTGTTACTGGATCTCAGGCATGCATAATATCAGGGGAAAAAAGCCAATTTTTCATATCTTAAAATTATAACTGGCTTAAAGTTACAGCATTATTGGAAAATGGATAGAAATAAACTGAAGAGAGGGGACTATTGAGATAATCTTCCTGCACTGCCAAAACCGTAGAGTCAATACTGTAATAATAATAATAGTAATAATACCCTTTATCCTTGATATTGACATGCTAGGAGTATCGAACAACATTGTGTGCAAAAAGCCCACATGCAACTGTGAGCCCAGGTGTTTGAGGAGAGCTGGTTTCTAGACACAGGAGAAAATGAGGCTGCCTGTGTGGCTGGACAAGAGGAGTATTATACCCTGCTCTTGGTAACAGGCTGTCATCAATTACCTCTCTCCTGCAGGGGTCACCGGGGTCTGGGCAAGTCAAAGCCAGCGCTGTAGCAAGCAAGATCTAAGCCTCGATCCTGCCATTGATCCACCCCAAATGCCCTTTCCCAGGAGTGCCTCTGCCAAGGTAAATACAGTTATTTGTGTGACTTCTCCCTGTTAGATCTTGCATGTGGCCCGTCAGGTGCAGAGACAGCATTTCTGGTGCTGTGTTTGCTATTAACTGAGCTTCAGCAAGGTTAACTCAATTGCAATCATGTCCCAGCTTAAGTGCCAGGGAGCCTTCTGTGATTTACAGCATAATGCCAATCTGAAAAGGGCTGTAATGGGAGATTAACTTGTAGCAACAGCATACTGACTGAGAGCACAAAAATACAAGTGGAAGTAAGCAAGATCGAAGATTAAACTCTAAACACCAGTAGATACCTTTAGAGATTACCAGAGGCTGGCCAAAGAGAAAAAATATGAAACTAAAAAAATCTCTCAGGTTGTAGGAAAGGAAGTGAGAATTTATTACACACATGGTGGTCATGTCTGAAAATGCAATCCTTGTGTCTGAGGAGATATGAAGGAAAAAAAGGAAAGATGAACTCCTTGGGTTGTGACATTGCTCTACAGCCAAAATGTGGGAGATTTGAGGGATCTCATAAATTGAACAGGGCACTGAAAAAAAAATTTCAACAGCTTCTGTAAATAGCAACATTTTTAAATTAAAACTGGGACTTGGCTATAAAATTCCCATGTCTGAATATGAGATATACTGTGAGGAAAAGGTTACCGAACCTAAACAGACAACGAAAGAAAAATAAAAATGTGGGATTCAATGAGAAGAGAAAAATCTTCAAATGTTGACTTATATTTGCAAGAAATAGATAGCATGGGTAAACCAGGAAATTTAGTTATTCAGTCTCTGTCTGTGTTCTTGTTGGCAACATAAGAGGCTTTTAGCTGTGGTGGTACAGCTGCAGAGGGGGCAGATCATGATACACTCAGACCTGCCTGCAGTACAGGAGGGAAAATAAATATCTGCTGCCAATTACACGTGGGACCGGACTGAGGCATTGAGTGTTTGGCTCCACACCTGAACATCTCAGGCACAGAGAGATTTTCAGCCTTTGAAAACAAGTCTTCTCTTTAAAAACAGTCACAGAGAGCTTTTTAGCCACTGAAAACTGGTCTTTAAAAACCTTAGTAATAACAGGAGTTTAAGCAATTCCTGGTGGGAGCTGTCGCACTGACCTGTTTCACCTGTGTACATGGAGATTATTGTTGTTTTCTGGTGTAATGGTTTTTGTGTGGCTAACACAATCTATAGTCACAAGAATTTAAGGATTTATGGTAGCTGGTAACATGATTTGCAATCAGAGCTTGATTTATTTCCTAAGAAACTAAAAGGCTTGCTGAAAAAAAATCCAGAATTTAACAAGAAATTAAAATATGGGATAATTCATTCCTTCCAGGCATTTCAGAATTCTGAGTTGCAGGCACCTTGTCTGAGTAGCTTTGGGTGACCTTCAAAGTCATGATTGCTGGACACAAGATCCTTTCACTGACTGGGTGCAATGTTTATCCTTAAAAGGCATGCTAAACTAATATTTTGCAAATAGTTTACTGTCTGCTATTTAAATCTGCAAGTTTCTTGTGATACTGGTGAGATTTTTGTACCATCTGGTTTCTCAGAGATAAGGTCCCCTTTTCTCTACAGCTGACAAACAATCCTCTTGCCCTATCTGTCATTGCATGGCATAAATGTCTAGGAATGAAGTTATAAAAAAAAAATGAATTAACGTATTTTTTCTTTATTATTTTATGCTATTGTGCTGAAATAGTAATGCATTATTTTTCATCCATACATTTAATGTTTCCTCTATTTTATGTATTTTTGAATATATCAACTGTTGCTTCTGCAAATATATGTATGAATATAAGATCATTGGTAAAATCTGTGTACATTAAGTGAGTCATATGCAGTAATTTTGGCATTGAAGCCTCTATTTAGAAATCTAATCTCTTAGACTTTAAAAAAAAAAAAAAAAAAAAGAAAGAAGAAAAGAGATATTTTTGTTGAGAAACAAACACAGACAGTGTTATTCATGGTGAAAGCTATTGGTTTGAAATGCAATTTTTTTTTAATAAAACCTATTTAATGGTGTGAGTCTCTAACACCCAAGGTTAGTGGTGCAGTGCAGTTCTGTAGGGAAAACAGGTAAACTGTGCAATGAGGATAAAAAATAAACTCATGAAAAATGAGACAGTTGAGCTGTGCCATGTTTTGTATGACTTGTAATCCGTCATCCTTGGTTTTAACATATTCAGAACAGTTTGCTTAACGTTTTTCCAGGAGGGAAAGAAAACTAAGATGTTGATATAGCTGCTGAAATATTCACATAAAGATACAAAAGTAGGGACTAAAGCAGTTACAGACTGGTTTTATGTTCTCATGTTCACCCACAGAATTAAGGACTTCATTTAGTCTGTATTTCCGGTACTTGTGTGGTCTGTATTTCTTTTCACCCATAAATGAACATTTATCTAGGCACATATTAAGTCCATCATTTTGTTCTTCCTTCTCATGATTGTCAGTATAATGTTTTTAAATATACTGTTAGATCCTGTTATTTTCAGTGAAATAATCTTATTGTGCAATAAAATTTAATTATTTATTAATCAGACTGCAATTAATATCTGGCAACAGAAAACCAAGGAGAAGCTCAGATGGACTGTGACATAAATATTTTGAAATAATGCATTTTGAAAGAATGAGACAGTGGAACCCTGTGCAGAGTATGCTACATACCTGCCAAAAGGGTCCAAGCTCTGCTTTCTTGTGGGAAATATAAAATATCTGTATTAATGAAAGCAGGAGGCAAAGATTTAGACATTCAGACTACACGTAGGAACTTTTTTTTTTTCCAAGAAGAAAGCATACAATAGCTATTGATGGGCTGAAACACATGTGCCTTCCCAAAATACCTCATAAATACACACAAAACTCTTCATCATTATCAGAATAAAGATGAGTACTGACATGGTCATTGTTATATTTTACAGACGATCAATGAGTGGTTTAGAAACTCTTAGAAGCTGAAAGGAAGGCAAAATGCAAGTTCTTATTTCCTATTGAGCTACTTTTGCATCAACAAAGATAAAGTTCACAATTGCCATATGGTTTTCCAGTGCTTTGTTTCCTCAGTTCTCTGCCAACTTCATTTGTCAAAGAAATGTCAAATATACAAACTAAAAGCTACAAAATCTTTGACCTAAGGAAGCTGTAAGCTAATTTCAGAAAACAATTTAGACCATAAAATTTTGCAGATTTTTGTCCAAGTCCTTTTTAGCAGCTGTGTATGAAAGCATTTTAGTTTTTCATTGAGCAGCACTTCTTGTTAGGTGTACAACAGCACTATCATACAAGTCAGAATAAGATACAAATTCAAAGCACAAAAGCAAAGATAATTAACAGTGAACAGTATCCTTTCTGGATAATAAAGAAAATAATAGCTGACAGACTACACAAAAATCTGAGAAAGAAAATCCATAAATCAAGGATGTTAATTGTTATTTCCACTACTTGTTAAGATGAAAGATGACACTATGTAGGCATTTTCTCAGCGTGATCTCTCATAAACAGATGTCCAATGCCTTGGGTAAACCTGTACAAACTGAGAAGTATCTACTGACTGCATCATTAGTCTTCTTCTGATTTCAAGCCAGGGATGCTGGAGAACAAATTAGTCAACTGATCCTTGCCAAAGTCAAGTTTTATTAAGGAAAAGAATTTGTTGCAGGGTAGAAAGGAATGCTGCCTTTATGCTGAAATTTATATAACAAAGTCTCGGTGAAAAGATAATTTTTTAATTTCACATCTGAGTAATTAATTGCAAACTTTACATTCTCCTTCCTTTGTCCAATTTATGATGTACATTCATCATTCCTCTAAAGGATGCACTCTTAATTCATTAAAAAATATGAACATGCTTGAGGATACAACACTTGACATTCAAGTAAAATACCACATTTTCCCAGCATCATTATTCACATGTACTCTATTCAGCACTGCTTCCTTGCCTTTTCTACACCTAATAGAAGAAGTGAAGTGAATCACCAGGTCACCCATATGAGTTGTCAGCTCTAATAAGCCTGTAGGTAGCAGCAAGCAACAAAACCAGTTCTGATTTTGCAAGGCAATATTACCTGGAAAGAGAATGATGCAGATCCTGATGGTTTTTCTCTTAAAAATATGTGTAGAATTAGTATGTTTTTCGGTGTGTTTTATTTTCACTGAAGCTATTTTTGTAATGTTTGAAAAGTGACATTTAAATATGAGAAAGGAAAAAAAAAATTTTTTTTTAGGGATATACCAGTCTGAAAAGTTGGAGGGGTGATAGAATGAAATCAAGAAAAGAATAATTTACATTTATACTGGGAAAAAACTTTGGCAGTGAGTGATTAGATCATGGAAAATACTGCAAAAGCCTTAATGGAAAATGGGCATTTGTATCTCTTATCTGTATATTTCTAATAAAATTATTATCTTGAAAATTACATTCAAGAAATGGATTAGATAAACTTAGCATTTCTTACTATCTCTGCTATCTATACATTTGTTCTTGCTTTGTGTGAAAGCAAGCAACAATGAATTGTCAGAAACTAATTATCAAGGAAGTGGCCTTAAGAGAAAAATTTAGTTGTATTGAAAACTGCTTTAAAATAAGGCTGGTTATTGTTTTATTGTCAATGCTTAGCTCTTTGTGTTAGATGAGACAACAAATATAATTAGAGACTAAAAATCATTTTTGTACAGAAAACCCTGAGAATTTCTCTCAGAAAAAAAAAAAAAAGTTTATTGAAAATGGGGCAAAGGTGCAAGTTTGCAAATCAGTCCCTTTGGTAGAACTGCAGCACCTTTTTACCACTGCTTCAGAAATTAAACTAAATAGGAGCTGGGGGTACCTACAGAGATCTGACCTTAATGGCTGCAATAGGCACTTGCCTGAATAAAAGCAGGAATGCAGTTCTTTAGTGATGGCTGTCCTCATGATGGACAAAGATGAGGGGAAGTTTCCTGCTCCTATTGAGGGCAGTAGGAATTTGGCCACGGGCTTCAGGCTCAGTAGCTCAGTGCTGTAAGGCTCCAGGGAGAGGCAGCACTCACCCTGCACAAGCAGTAAGCAAGCTCAGTGCACACAACAAAATATACTAAATATTATACTGAGCTATGAAGCCTATTGATCTTGCCTGTGATAGTATTCCAGAGATATTCTGATTTCTCCAAAGAGAAGTTCCTTCCTAAACTTATCATCATCACAAATGTTAACGGTGCGTGTTTCAGCTGCAGGTTTGATTAACAATTTCCCTGGCTCTGAGTAGACAGCAGAATACCTGTCAACATTTTTCCCACAGAGTATGATAGTTAAAAGCAACATTAAAAATTAATTAGAAAAAAACTAATGCTTATTAGCAGAAAATAGAAGTACTGTTTTTTACCATCTCTTTGGTCCCTTTCACACTGCATGGTAACAAATTAGTGTTAATTAGATAACAAGACCAAATATCTTTCTGGAAGCATTTGGAAAATTCAGTATGATTTTGAAATTGCTATATTTGAGTTCAAGGAGCTACAAGTAAAATATGAGAAAACCATAGAAGAATGTCATCTTAAGTGAGTGTTTTACTAGTGGCATTTAAAAATGTGTATTTTTTTGTAGTCTTCATCACATCTGATCATTAATTGGAGTGCATCCATCAAAAATTGCAAGTGATGTAGTGTGTTGGTTTTGCATTAATTGATTTTTGGAGATTTTTTAAATAATAAGGATATATACAGCTACCATGGCACAAGGATGTCTTTGGTTAATATTGTCAAGGTGAAGCACCACTTTTATCTACCACCAGGCCTTTTTTTTTTTTTTTTAATTTTGGTATAAAAACTACTTCCTCTTAAGCTATATTTTGTTCCAAGACCAAGTAATAAGTATAGACAGTTTGAACCTAAGTTTATCTGAATTTCTGAATACATACAATTTGTCTGTAACTATATGCATTATGGCTCTATAGGTACTAAAATGCAATAACTACATATACTATAAATATAATCTAGCATAAAATGTGTTAAAATTTGCCATAAGAGGAAATGTTTCAAAAGATCTTGTGAATCTGAATGTTTGCTAAATACAAAAACCTACAGATTACCAAGTGGAGATTAATATATAAAAATATTCCCATACAAAACGTTTCTTTAATATTTTAGCTATTACTGTTATTATTATCTGCAAGACTTGGATGCTTCCTGCCTCTATCTCAATTATGTTTTTCAAAGTGTTAGAAAATAATTATTTCAAATTAGGCTGCATATAGAGGTATAAATTTAGTAATTTCAAATTTTATGTTATTCTAACTCCGATTCCCAATCAGAACTATGCTTGAGGGTCTCTTCTGAAAGTATTACCCTCCCAAGAGTAATGGGAATGTCTGATGCCAAAACAACTGCACACAGTAATGCAAGGAAAGCCTGAATGTTTAATTCCATATGCAAGTTCTTGCTGTACATGAAAGTACCTGGTTACCATGGCTCTGGGCAGCACAACAAACCTCTCAGCACAGCACTGTGCTGGAAATGACTCTCACAGTAACTTTATTAAATATTTAATAGCTTTAACTTCAGAAAAGCTTAACAGAGGCCCCACAACCCTCATTTTCCAGGGATTTCCATGTGCTGTGTGTAAACACTAGTGGCTTGTATGTGGCCTGGCATTCAGCCCCAGGACCCAAAAGATAAATCTTGTGGCCTCTCCAGTGACTGAATCATGCTTTGCTGGGGTGTTTCTGTCTGTTGGGATGACTGTGCTCAGTCTGACAAATTCAGCTGAGGGACTCCAACCTCAGTCTGGCCATCCCCTTTCTGGGGAGTAGTTTAATTGCAATTCAAGGCATTAAACTGTTGGGATGGAGGTAAGATGGCTGAGACTCCTTTCTCTGTCTCTTTCTCCCTCAGTTGTGTATTCTGGACAATACTTTTGGAGTTTTTTTAAATACTACTAATAAAATGTTAATATTTTCAGAAAGAGGACATTGACTATAGATCAGTGATACAGATATTTGCTTCAGCTGGAGAAAGCTGAGGTTAAATCCTTAGATTGATGGGCATGTTCTTCCCAAGCAGTTTTATTATTCACTTTTTTTCATGAACCATAGGTAAAACATAACTAATTACACAACAAGTGTCCACCATGTGGTAAGAACAGTTTAAATGTCCCCAGTTTCAAAAAAGCAGTATAGAAGCTCTAGGTTTTGTATACTTTCATGCTACAGTGGGGGAAAGTTGTAGCAAAAGTCCAGAAAAATAATTTTAAAACCCCAGGAAAACAGAAGCGATTAGGTAGAAAAACCTGAAAGTTATGAGTGTGCAAATCTGGTAAACTCGCCCACGTCCCTCCTTATTGCTTACAAAGCTGGGAGGAACATATGACAGCTGCTTAGAGGCAGGGTGGAAAATGATGAGTCGGGGAGAAAAGAAAAGGAAGTAGTAAAAGACATCTTATTCTCAAAGTACCTACCGAAATGCGGAGGAGTCTGTCATCTGGCACCCATCGGGATATAAACCCTGGAACAGACACAAATAAATCCCAGAGGGAAGTTATCAATACTTCAAAGAACCAAAGTTCAGTTAGCTAGCAGTAGGCAGACCTCAAAAGTTTATTATTACAGAAATATGAAATATACTTCCCATGAATGAACAGCCCCAAGGTTTAACTCTTTTTCTGCTGCTTCTTAAAATGATTAATTTGTTCTTAGTATTTGATGAAAACCTTGTTCTGATAAACTTTAACCTACATGATATCCATGAAACATTCATTATTTCCTATTTGCCACTCAAACCATGTGCTTTTATTTTTGGAAAAGTAAAATATTCAGAAAAAAAATCCTATCACTACACCAAATGCTTCTAAACTTTGTTCTTCTGTGAGCACTTAACTCTTCGTGAGAGCTATACAGGTATTAACTTAGGGAACAGCAATACTTCAGCCATTTTTGCAAACAGAATCTTAATAGTCCAGATGTTCATGAATAGTAAATAAAAGGCAGCAAAAACATGAATGAATGGAGCAGCTGCTCAGAATGCTGAAGAATGTTTGCAAACACCATTTTGAAGTATGCAATCAGTCCTGGTTCAGAGGGAAAACTCGGGTAACCAACAAAAAGTTTGAATAAGCAACTGAACATGTCAACAATATTATCTAGTCTATCCAAACTTTGAAACTATTCAGCTGAAACACAACTTTTCCGTACTTTTATGATAATTTCTTACTCCCAAATGGATCAAAACTAGGGCAAGAAAAATTCTAACATGTTTGTGTTGATATGTCTGTGTGAGGGTGCAGAGCTCTTCAGCCATACTCACATATTAGCATGACTGCCTCACTTTGTGGTGCTTTAGGTGTGCAGATCCTAAATTTCTAATTAATGAACCATCAGCTGTCAGAAATTGGAATAAACTGGTTGACAAAAACATCAGGATATTCCTCCTGCTTCTCTCTTCTGAAATTCTTAAAAATAAGGGGTTTACAGATTTGGTGAGTGGAAAGGAATAAATTTTGCTTTGCTAATTGCCCTGATGAAGGCTGGCCACAGAGCCTGCCCTGGTGGCTGCTCCAGGAGCACATCCTGCCTGGGGGAGGCCAGGAGCAGCTGTGTGTGCCCACAGGTGCTGCTGTGCTCACCTTGAAACCCCAGAGCAGATTCTTCTCCTGTGCCTGTCTGTGCCCAGCAGTGAGATTGCAAGGAGGATCTGGAAACATGAGCTATACTCTGTCTTTCCAAATTTGCTATTCTTTTCACTTTAGTGTGAGTTCAAGCTGACAAAGAACTGCTCCAGCCCAATTCAGTGGAATTTTTCAACTTTCCCTCTCCAAACCCATTGCTGCTGAATGAAGCATGTGATAAGTTCCATTTTCAAAGTCCTAAGAGTTGAGCCTTTGCAGAGAGTTTCCTGTTGAAAGAGTCATGTTAACACCTGGGACTGTCTGATGTTGTGTACACTTCTTTTGTGCCAGGTGCAACTTCTTGTGCCTGGGAAGCTTATAGGAATAAGCAGGAAAGCAAAGAGCAGCTAAAGGACAGTGAAAAGTGACAAGGAGACTGAGAAAAACAAGGCACAGGCATTTAGCTGGCCTCAGAGGTGACAGAGAAAATAAAACCCCTGTTGAAGACTCAGAGGGGATTTTACAATACTTGTTGCAGTCCAGGAGGTCAATCTAAGATGCTAAATGAAAAACAGAGTATCAAGGACATGACGTGTATGCCACATCAGGGCAAATAATTTTTTTCACCATAGGCTTTTATCTTAATTTACCTCACCCCATTTTTTTCTGTTTCTGTGTTGTAATTTGTGCTCTGATAAAACACTGATGTAGAACTTAAAGCCCCATTTTGTTCTTGCTGTGCTTACTGTAAAGAAAAAATACAGCAAGATGCACCCAAAATCTCTGAATAGCCATCTGGTCAATGCTGTCAGGCCCATTTATCCATCAAAATTAACTCAGTGTTGGTTCTAAGCTGAGCACCTGCAAACCACAGCAGATAATGAATTTTCTCTCTTTGCTTCCTTTACATCCCATCTGCAGGATTGTGCTCTGCTGCCATAGGAACAACTGACATTAACAAACTGATGGTTCAGATTGGAGTAAATTTTGAAAGGAAGAGTAACAAAATTAGGAAAAAAGAATACCAGATGATTGATATTATTTTTCATGAATAATTTCTCCAATTCTCCCTTTTACATCAATTATTTGTTTAAAATACTGGCAGCAACATTAATGAAAGAAAACAAAAAAAACCTCCTATTTGTGCATACATGCACAAGCTGTTTTCAACAATCAAGTATCAGAAATTGAAGATAAGAGGTGTTGAGATCAGCCCAACTGTTTTGACTGCACACAGGCAGTACACAGCAGAATTTTTTATCTCCAAACAGCAACCAGTTTTTTGGTCTTTGTTCAAATTCTGTTGCTGACTCAGATTTCCTATTTAATGTGCCTTGTCCAAAGTGCAATGGAGCCAATGCAGAGGTCCCATTAAGCTTTAATAAGCCCCAGTTTAGGCCCATGGCAGCATGGACACACTTATAGGCATAGAGGCATAGCAAAATTACAGCTTCACTGGGCTACCAATGTCTAACAGGCCAAGTAACTCCCAGAATAAGTGTATGGATTTGTGTCAGTAATTTTCTAGTTCCATCATTTTAAATTCATATTGTCAGGATAAAATCAACTCCCATTGAACCTAAAAGCAAAACTCATGCTGATGTAGCCTGGAGTTGATCCTCATGGCTTTTATGTTTTATGGAAATCCCTTGAGCTCAGAATATCAAGGACATTATTCTATGTTGGCATACAAATACCATCACACTTGCTGTCATTTTTTATTAGTTTTAAGATATATGGTCCTATTCCTGTTTTGACTAAGTATGCTCTAAAATTTCCAGTAATCTGGGGAAAAGAAGCTGACTTGCATGCCAAGTCAGCTTTTTTTTTTTTTTCTTACCCTTTGCTACCCTTCTAAATTTTCTCTGTCAAAAGATAAATATGCAACATGTTCATGTTGGCTGTATGTCATCAGCAGCTCTTAGTGTAAGGTGTTCCAGCTGATGCCTCATTTGTTTGTGGGGATCTCACATCATCTATGTCATTCATCTTCTCTTTCAAATCTGGCTGACCACCTTTCATCAGCAGACAGGAATAACAAAAAAAGAACTTCTTTCAAACTGTTTTGAAACCATTTCCCATCATTATTGTAATGAAATGAATGGGAAGGTGAGGTGCTGTGATCACAAAAGTAGCAGCATCCAGGAGACAGGTGGAAGTTCCTCTGGCATCTCAAGTTTGGGCTGCTGATGGAATGATCTGAGACCTGCATGGCAAGGTACCTTTGCCTTCAGGGACTTAAAGAGAGGGGCAGGATTTGCCTCTGCAGTGTCAGGGAAAGAAAGGATGGGAGCAGATCAAAACCCCAGCACTAAGAACCAAGGTACATAAGTTTAATTCCAGAATATTCAGTTAGGTTAGTCTCAGAGTTTCCAGGTGGAGGTAAAATACTGAGCAGCCTTGTCTTTGATGATTCTGCTTTAGATCTCTATGAGGACAGGAAGCTTTGCTAATGATGATAAAGGCTTATTTGGATATATTCACACAGATAATGCAGCAGAAGTTGGTTAATAAGTAATGTAAGACTCAAAATCTGCAAAATCTGGGTGATGGTATAGATCTGGTGATGCATATTTGTGGGGTGCTATGTGCATAACCCACGATTTTCATTTTTAGTGAATAAACCATGTTTAATAAAGCATGTTTAAAAACAGTTAACACAGAAGGGTAAACACAGAGCTTCACTTAACACAGCTTACACTTTTTCAGCTTTTCACTTTGATTTCCTGTTTTTTACATCTAATGCTTGGCCAGTACAGCTTAATTAGAAAATGTTGAGTATTATATCAATGAATGGTGGGAAAACTTGTAATTTTTTATCCTTCTCCCTGATTTGAAATCCCACATGGTGTATTTTTAAATGGAAATGAATTATTATAGTATGACTAGTCATAAAGCTTTTTTTTCCCAGAGAACCATGTCATGAAAGGGCATATGCACAGAGCTAAGTGTCTAAAATGAGATCTTTATAACCAGCTGAGACACTGAGAACAATGGACTGAGAGTGGTCACTAATGACATTGTTAATGATAGATACCATTACCTTAGAACAGATGTCAAAGTGAAATAGCATTATAGCCTTCAAGATGGACTGCCTTGTCCTTCTCAGTAAATCTATTAAGGTGGCTTGCAAGAACAAAACAATGTTTTGTTTATTTTCTCTCCTTTTCCTGAAATGCAAAGTATTCTCTGCATTTATAACATTTACCTGCAAAAAGTTCCAGTAAAAAAAAAAAAATAAAAAACAACAAACTTCATGGGCAAAACAAGCATGAGGCATAGTAAATATAAAATATTAGTGAGAAAATCATATGTATTTAAAAAATAATAATACTGATTAGACCAACCTATAATTAATCTACCCTAAGATCAAAGACAAAAATGGTGTCAGCATGAATTAAGAAGAGCAAAACTTTGGATTGCTGTAGCTGTAGCTAAAGACTGCAGAGAAATGTGCGTGGTGGTAGGTTTAGGGCTTAATTCTAAGAACTGTATTTCTAATCTAAGAGATTAGAATTCTTGTGTTGGCTTGCCTACTGTGAGTGTGATTGCATGGGTATAGGCAGAAATGCAACCATGAAAACCCTTGTTAAGGTAGGGATATATTACAGTGCAGGAGTAAAATGATTAAAACAGAACAAGTAACCTGTGATTCTCATTTTATTTCATTATTTCTTTTTAACTGATGAATATGTAAGGTAAATTTGGTTTTAAAGTTGCAAATTGAATAAATGAAGCCAATTAAGTATATAAAGGCCCAAAAAAATCATGTAATGTATCAGAAATGTATCTGAGAAAACCGACAGAAGAAAAGCCATTTAATTTTTTATTTTTGACTTTTTGATTTTCTAGTTTTTTTGCTTTCCATTCAGTAATAGATCCATAAACATGTGTATCAAATTAAACACATTACTACAATATGAATTGTACTTTCAAAGTACAATAAATACAGAGTATATGAAGTCACTTCAGATGACTTATTTGGAACTTCAGATTGAGTATTGCAAACACTTGTCATACAAGCTATATGGAAAGTTTATTTTCTAGAGTGTTACTTCTCTGTGTCTGTAGGTTTTCTCTACTACAGTATTTACACCTGTATGTGTTTATATCTCTGGTTTCATAATAAAAAATAAACCAGAATGGACATAGTCTTTTGGCTAGAACTGTAGCTTGAATTATGATATCTGACAGCTAAATTGACATATCCATCAAGCATACAAATGAATACCCAAAATATTCATGCATTATTCACCAGTTTTATCTTGATGATGTGCAGGGCCCCAGGATTATCATCTGCTATTGTGGCTCCACGAAGTGCTTTGCAAGGTACTAAGTGTAGTACCTACATTAGCAGGGTGGCTCAGGCAAAGGTGGATGCTTTTATGCTCTCAAAGTTGTTCAGTCAAATTAAATCTGCAGTTTTAATGGGGTTTGAAGCATGTCCTGGAACAGGGGTCATTTTGACTTTGCAGGGGGAGGAATAGCAGAGGAGAGAGAACATGGGTCATAAAAACTTAGTCCAAAGTTCAGTGAGTGCCACAGGATTGTTTCCATTTCTACTGATTTCAGAGTGCTCTGGATCCAGCTCAGTGCATTGGTCTCAGATCAAATTTCAGCACACTCACAAACACATTTCCTCTCACACACAGGAAATTTCAGTCCAAATTTTGCAGCATCCCTGCCATACAAATCAAGGGAACTTATTATTGCTCCTGGTTATTTCATATCCTGAGTAATAAACAGGGAAAGTGCCTCACTTCACATTTTGCTTCATGCATTGGTTCATTATCTTTGAAGCAGAATTTTTATCATTTTGCTGCCGTGCTGAACCTTGCCAAAGGAATCAGCAGAGGAGAGGTAAATGGAAATCCCTGTCCTTGCACTCCAGAGTGCCTGTTCTGCAATAGCACTGGGTCCAGCTGGGGGAATATGAAACATTTACACAGACACACCCTTCTTAGTGTGAGCCTCCAAGTGCCCAAATCTGCTTTCAAGACAAGCAGCAGTGCTTGGAACAGAAGGGGGATGGACAGCATTTGCAGTATTGTGGAGAGAGGAGCTGCTCTGCAAAGTGACAACGAGCCTGAGCAAGCTGAGGATGAGCCTAATGAGCAAATGGAGGCAGAAGACAGTGATTTCCATGAGGCCCAGGGGGGTCTGTTTATTTGAGTCAGGATCTTTAATGAGCAGCTTGCTGCAGCTATGGTTATTGTCAGCACCTGTATCTGTCGCTGCTTATTGGGATTTCAGTTCAAACTGCTCCTGGAAATGGGATTTGGCTTTACAGTCAGGGTTTGAAATTATTCTTACATGTTGCTACCTTGTACCATCTTTTCAGATCCTCGGCAAGAATTAGGGGTTGTAGTGACAGAGGACTTTTGATGAGCTCAAACATGGTTGTGGCCGTCAGATACACTGCAAATCATAGAACAGGTGTCAAGCCAGCAGCCTCTGTTATGTGTTTCCTCAAATTAAAAGGAAAACAAAACAAAACAAAAAATCCACATACTTCAGTGAAAAGCCTCTGTGCTAGAGAGCAACAAAATTTTAAGCATTTCTGCTTTGGGGTTCTAAATGAGTGAACCAGCTGAATGCTTACCTCCTTCTATAAACAGGAATGTGCACATAATGAAAGCAAGGGGGTTTTTTTCAGTTTTCATTAATTTGAAAGAGATGTTCAGAGATAACAGCCATGTGAGTTATGCCCATGTGCAAGCAAGGAAATAGACTTTTAAAAAGAGCCTCCACATCAGGAGTACCTTAGGTAATTCTTTTCCTAATACTTCATTCTCTCAATATTTTTTTTTCTGATTCAAACAATTAATTTCTCCTCTCTTCCGAAATCAGCTGTGCCTCACACATGCTCTGCTGCTGATTCTGAGAAGGTTGTGTGAGCATGTGAGCTATGTAAGGGTGGGTGTTCTCTCAGAGCTTTTTCATGAACTGGAGTTTTAAAGAAACTTGAGGATATCAGAGATGGAAGGTACTGTGCATGAGAAAACATGGCATTCAAATATTTTATCTTTTATCACAGTCTCTGGAAGAAACATGGTTTAATTTCTGTATCTGTAAATTATTGGTAAAAAAAAGTGGGAGAAGACCTATTGTTAGCCCACCAATTCCTTGGAATGATTAAAAAAAATTTGATTTTCCTGGCTAAAAATACAACTATAGTGGCATTAAGCTGATCCAAGTTCTGAGACAATGGTTCTGAGTCAGTTTTATGTCTAGTATGTTTTATAACTTCACTTTGAGAAAGATGAATTTTCTTTCTTAGCTGTTGGAAAATAAAACAAATGGCTGACATTTGATCTGTTTGATTACCCAACCACATTTTACTAGTCTTGTAAAACAGACTGTCATAATCATGAGTGGAACTGTTAATTTCATCTCACTCTGAGGTATGGAAGATTGCAAACTCCTTTGCTAATGCTGATAAGCCCTGCTCCTTCCAGGAAAGGGTTCTTCCATACCACATCCTCTGGAAGAGTGATTCTCATTGCTGAGTTGTTTATGGACCAAACTGTCTCCCCCTGATTTATTTCACAGGAACACCACTTTATCTAAGCAATTACACTGTTGAAAATTATATGCCCTTCTGAGCTGTTTTGAACAGGCAGGATTCAACAATTTGCCTTCTTAGAGAACTGCAACCAAGTTACAAATCAAATTCACTTCTCCAAATATTCATAAATGTGTTCATGCTTTTGTCTGTCCCTGCTGAAGAAAAAATAAAAGAAGCTGTCATCCCCAAGTCTTTGAGATTTCTTGAGTTCTTAAAAAAAAAATTGGAAAGTTCAAGGTCAACAACCTCATTTCCTTTTTTTCTTGTTATCCTCTTTTTCTTAAATGTAATGAGAAGAAATATTTTAACAAAGAAAAGCCACTCCTGTCCTAATACTGAAGAGGAATAGAGGTCTTCCCCTAAGACTCTGACCAAGATCTTGCCTAGGGAGGGACGTTGTCTGTTGTTCAAGTTAAATCATTCCTTTTGACCAGTCATTTATTTATTTTTCCTCATGACCATGCTATGTCAGTTTAATAATCCAGATGGATGTGTTCTAAAAGCATCACACTCAATGCCTGTCTCTGAGAGATTTATGAGAAACCAAAAGAGGCCCACAAGTACAAACAGCTGTGAGTGAACTTAGATGAAATGCTGGATTTGTCCTGATTCGGTTTTATCTGCAATACTATGTCATCAGTCTTTTAAGTCTGAGAACTTAATGTGCCCTGAAATCTTTCATATATTGGAATGTATCAGTTCCAGCTCTTTGTTGTAGGTAAAATATGCTTATCTTACTCCTATCAAAATAATGCAATGAGCTCATTGTTTCCAAAGATATCTTTTCTTTCTCTTCACATCTGGTAAAACAATCTATATCTTTTATCTGAAACCACTTTGTTGTAAAATGAGATAAAGCAGAAGAAAGAAGAATCCTCTGATCAGTGGTGGTCTTCAGATATTGAACAAAGCCAACTATTTTCTCCAATTGAATAAAAGCCCTTTTTCCTGGTTTGGGTTTTTCTGGGGTTTTTTGGGTTTTTTTCCCCTTCATTTGGCAATTTAGGAACTCAGACTCAAAAAGCTTTAGATTCAATAGAAGTGTCAGTAAGAAGCTGTCAGAATTTGGGGGATATTGACATTTTTCAGTCAAGCTATGGATGAAAACAGAAAAGATAAAACTGACACGGCAAAACAAGGTGTAGAATCCTGTTCACGTTGCAGTCAATAACAGAGCTACTAAGATTTCACCCAAGGGATTTTTAAAAGCATGTGGATGACCTGGGAGCCCTTATAATGGGGTTTTATGGTGCAAAGACACACAAATACTTTTTGAAGTTTCTGACTGTGACCCAAATTGAAGTATTAGCTGGAATGGTATATTGTGATTTTCTCTTCTTGATTCCTACACTGGAGCAAGGAAACAATTCAACAATGGGGTTTGAAATCTCTGACATTATTCAGATGAGGGAGGTGTGACAATGAACACTTCTAAAAGGTTTTGTGCTTCTTTATTAACAGTTCTTGCTTGTGACATGCTCTTCTAAAACTTTGGGAAATTCAGTCTCTTCACTGAATTACTGCAAAATGTCTAATAGGTGTTGTGTTTTTAGTCCTTCCTTATCATCCAGGCTTCCCTGCTCTACACCACCCTTAAACTGCAGAACCCTAAACTAGGGTTTAGGTGCAATGGGTTTATAGCATTTTCTTCCTTTGTTACAGTTACTGAGAAGCTAAATGATAAATGGTAAATGTTTTGGGTTTTTTTCCATATACATTAATAAATTAATACCATATTCATACAGAATACTGAATAAACAGTTAAGAGGAAAAAAAAATATTCATAGCAGGCTTCTATCACTGAAATTTTTCTATCTCTCTGAAATAGACACTTTTTTATGTGTATGGTCAAAAATTCATCTATATTGCAGTAAGCAAGGCTGAATTGGTGATTCATCCAGTTCCCTTTGTGAAGCTCCAGTTCTTTAGTATTTTATGTAGTCTGACCAAAGCACAGAGAGGTGTAGTCAGTTAATTAACTTGAAGGAATGAAATAACAAACAGCATATATAATGTTCATGAAAAATAAAGATACCAGGAGTGCACAATATACATCTTACAGATTTAAGCATATAATTTGATTTTATTCTTGTTTTTAGTAATTCCTCAATAATAATGGTAATAACATTCTGTTTATTTAAGATAAGAGATTTTGGGGAAAGTTTTCTTTGAGCATAATGAGGACATTTCCAATGACACTGTTTTTTCATTTACAGGACAAGAAATTATATTTGTCTTATATGTTTGATTTTTTAAAGTTCAGACAGTTCATCTTATGGATTCAGACTATGGTTTCCAAAGCTGAGAATAATTCTAAGTGCTCTAAGTATTACTTGTGGCTTTCTTTTGTATTGTGCTGAAAATAATAACCCTCAAGATCACAGCCTTTCTTTCCTCATGCAATTTTGAGCTTGGCTACAAGACAGGCCATTGGATTCAAAGGTGCCTTCATATTGTCTTACGTCTTTTCTTTCAAACCCAACATTTTCTGGTTTCATCGACTTTGTAATCTCTTTTTTCACTACTAATAGAATTTTTTCCCACTTTCTTTCTGCTGTGCTCCTGATGCAGTGCAGGGAGTGCTAAATATTGTGAGCTGCTCAGCCCAGTGCAGGGCCTGTGCCTATCTTTGTTTAACAATTAACTCCTGTCATGACTTTCACCATCTTCAGCTAAAACAAATGCCCAACAGGAAGAGAAAGAGATAATCATTCTTTAGCCAGAAACACCAGGAACAATTAAAGGCAATGTTTTCCCCTGGCAGAAATTTACAAATCCAAATTTCAATGCACTAATTGTGTCCATAGGCTCCAGATCATCTTTGAATCCCTGGGTAGGAGCAGCTGTCTCAGGGGTGTGGGTTTTGTGTAGCAGAACCCACAGGTAAGCCCAGTGCAGCTGTGACAGAGGTGCTGAGCCTATCCAGGGTTGGGTTGGGCTGTACCTGGATGTTGGATAGATCAGGATGTGGACCAGTGTACAAATATCTGTTTGTGAGAGGCTAAACACATTTAAAGACACACAAAGGACAACTTTAAGCTATAAGAATGCAATGTAAAGGAGATAGTACTCCTTTAATCCCACAAGTAAAAATGTTTTTTGCAAAGGGGAAAGCTTAATAAGATCATTTAAAGGCTGGCAGTAAGCTAGCTTTAATTGTGCCTACATGGCAAAGGACATCTCTTCCCTGCCTCTTGATCATGGGAGATGGTGTCAATGCCTGCCCAGCCTGAGTGCTTCACATACCCAGCCCCGAGGCACAGCATGCTTTCAGTGCACAGACACTAATATTTGCTGTTTAGCAGCAAACTGAAGACCTTACACTTTGACTACAGGACACAGGAGACATGTGAGGTCATATAATGGATCATAGGCATCAAAATGACCTGATCATTCATTTTTAATTCATTCCAATCGTGCATGTTTGTGCTGCTGTTGTTGTTGTTAAGGGCAGCTATTTTTCTCTTTATCCTGTCTGCTTTGCAAACTAATATTTTCATTGAAGTGTCAGTAGTTTGTATGTGCACTGTCAGCTTGCTACAGGTCCCACAGTGGTGTGAACATTCTCTCGATGTGTTCTGTGCATGTAGGATGTGCAGGAACCACTCAGAAGATCACTAAAATTAAAGGAGAAATTAATCTTCCAGTGTAATGATGCCACACCAAATGTAAGGAACCACAAATTAAATGAGCATGCTTTTCTTTTTCTTTTCTTTTATTTTTTTCCTCCCACATCCAAGCATTATTTTCTTACAAGGAAAGGAATATTTTAATAGAGTTTCTACAGTGGCTACCAATCTAAAGCAGTGGCAGGACACAAGCAGCCCCAGAGTGCCAGTAGTAGGTGTTGGATGTTGGTTTACCTACTTGGCATCCTTTGGACATCCCTGTAACTGAAAGAGTGGATAAACACACAGTGCAACTTATGTCTACAGCCACATCTGCTAGAGAGAGGAGCAGGTGTTATTCCCACATTGTTGTGCATTGCAGCACATGATGTGTTTTCATTAAAAAAAAAAAAAAAAGCAGTTTGTAACTGAGCCCTTCCAGGAAAAGATAAAGCAGTGTTGAACAGAAGGATTAGCCAAGATGGAAGAGATCTCTAGTGATCACCTTGCTCAGCCTCCTTCTCAGAGCTTTTGATTTTCCTGCTGCTGCTCAGCCATGGTGATCTGGCCTCTCCTAATCTACCACCCATTTCATTGACCTGAGAGTTTGGGAAGCAGAATTAAATGCTTTCTTTCTGTGTTTAAGCTTCTTGTTTCCTACAAAGTGAGTCTGACTGGGCTGCCCTCCTTTCTCTGCTCACATCTCCACGCTCCATCCCACTCCTGTGTGAGTGGCAGGCAGAATCTGGCTCTCAGTGAGTTGAATGAACAATTGGATTGGGAGCAGTAGCAAATCCCACCATCCCACTGCAGCTATGAGCTTTTAGTAAATAAATGGGAAACATTCCACATAATTAAATACCATCTTAGGAAACTGGGAAAAAAATGCCCTAATTTAGAAAAGCATTCAGAATTGCATATAAAACATGCTGCTTAAATGTGTTTTATAGTGAATTTGCAGCAGAAGCACACATCTGAACACATTCAGGAATGATCACACTCAGCATACGATCTTTCAATCTGTCGGGGTTTTTTGTGGGGCATGCTGTTGATAACAAAGCTTTAATAGCTTTGCCACATCCAAACTTCACCTGCCTACCCCCCTGCCCCTAAAAACTCCCATTTAACCAGGGCTCTCATTTTATAAATCACATTTTGTAAGAGAAGTCAGTTTTGTGTGCCCCAAGTGGGTAAGCATTTCCATCCTTATATCAAGAATTAAGCATCTCCTGAGAAGGAAGAGAGGTCAAGTGCTGTAATAAACCAGATTCCATCAAGAGTGTGAAAAAAATGCTGCTCTGACCAAAGCTAAATGGAAGTATATCTGGATTGGGATGTGATATGAAAGAGTAATGAATAAGCTGAAGCTATTTCTAGAGTTTATGCCCACTGTGGCTGATTCCATCTCATTCTTTCTGACACTGTTATTTACTCTGAATTACAGTGAAAGCTCTTAATACATACATGATGTATTCAAAAGGCCAGGCCCACAGCCAGTTCCAAGTGCCTTCATTTCACAACACATATCTTTGCTCTTTGACTGTGTACCTTAAAAACATATTGAACTCTTGGAAATGAAATCTGACTGGGGAGTAAGCATAAACTAAGTACATGCAGGCAGGTACTGAATAAGAAAATAGTCTCACTGGACTTGTGGTCCAGAAAGAAAAGTGGCTCTGAGAAATCTGTCAGCATCTCCCTGTAGCTGAGTAGGTTACTTTACCACATTCATTACACTGGAAGATCTCTTCTTGATTTCAGTGGAAATGCTATTTTTCTCTGAAATTTTCTACTTGGTATCATAACACAATATCATTTCCATTTAATCTATTAAATTGCCAAAGGAACAAAATACAAGTTTTAGTATTTAGCAGAAATACAAGTCTGTATTTATTAGCTTGCTGTAGTATTTCTTTTGGGCAATAAATCAGGTAATTTTCTTTTTTAATGAAACTCCACTCCCCCGCCCCCAAAAAAATCCCTGTCCCTTTCCTACTCCTTGCACATTCTGAATATCCAACTATGATATGAGATGATATGATGAGATGAAATACATTTTTGATATTTATTATGAACAGAACACATATTGCTTGAAGTAAAACATAGTTTTAAATCTAATGAAATAGAATACATTATTTAAAATATATTTTATCCCTTTGTTTTTATTTCTGATGGAATAATGTTGAATATCACCATTAAAGTCTAATTTTTAAAAAATATTACTTCATATGCAAACTGCAACAGATGTGGCTGAGAAGAACAGAGGCTTATATCAATAATGTTCACATTCTAGGTAGTTGGTAAAAGATGACATGGAATTCTCTAGGGCATATCAGTCATAAATAACAAAGAGAAATATCTTCAGTTTCTGAAGAATAACTTGAAAAACTTTAATTTCTACCATTTATTTTTAAGGCTATGTCTGAAAAATTATTTTTGGGCAGTTGATGATTACTCCTAATTTACTTTTCAGTAATAATGTTTCCTGTATTGTCTGAAAATTCACCTGATTTTTTACAGGTATACAAACTAATACTGTAAGGGATATTATCCATACCTACAAGCTTTGTCTTTACTCTCTCATACAGCTACAAAATAAAGACAATTCCGGACATTACTATAATTGCCATCCACCTTACATTTTCAAAAGCACTGGGGGTCATTGCTGGGTATTAGTGTACAGGGACATCTTGTCCCCTCAAAATAGCAGTGATCAGCACACCAAGAGCTTTTGAAAGTACCCACCAGCTTTCTGCTTTCTGCCTGCCTGAGTTATTAAGTGGAAATAATTATTTTGAAATTTCCATTTTTGGAAGAAAACATCCTTCCTTGCCTATTACTCAGCTAAACCACCTCATATATCTGTGCAAGACAGAAAAATGGGCAGCAGTCTAGATAATTCCCTGTGCTGTTTGTTGAGTTCTCTGAATCAGGTCAGCTGCAGCTTCAATGCTTATATTTTGTGGCTGATTTTGGATATCAATTTCTCAAAATGCTTCATCACTGCTAAAATTAACATTTTATAGTAAAAAATATTCTCATTTCTTTTCATATATTTCAGCCAACATGGTTTCATCACTATTACTGCTTGCTTTTATGCAAAAAATATTGAATCTTAGGTCTCAGTTTTTACTTTTTTCTTCCTGAGCATACTAGATGAAACTTCTCAGGAATAATAATTTAACCTTAAAGATGAATCAGCTTGCATTGTTATTAGAAAGAATGCCAGGACAGAAGCAACTTGATTTTCATAATATTTCCATTGAAGTGCATAAGGAGATTCTTCAGCTCTTTTGAATTTTGACAATTTGAAGAAAAAAAAAAAAAAAAGAAATATGTAGTTGTAAAAGGTATATTTAGGGATTTCTGGACAGACCTAAAGTAAAATTCCATATCACGACTATTCAGCTATTCTCTGCAGGCATGTTTTTATTTCCATAACTTGAAGGATATTACCTACTTAAGAGTATATATGTGTTATTAAATATAAGTGTGAATAATCATAATAAATCCAAACAAAATGGTTTGAGAAAATTAACAATTCTGAATGTTTCTCTCAAAAAATAATTTAAGAAAATTAGGTATCATGATGTATTACCTTGAATTGTTTTTCTCTGAAAAAAGGTTTTGTTTTGTGTATTCCCTCACCTCCACACCAGTCAGTACTGGTGTATGCCAGCAAATTCAGTCTATCCTCCAGGTCAGGGGGGACCTTTGCAGGTCATCCTGTCACTAGGCACAGGGGAAAGACAAGGTCAGTGCTCCACAGCCTGGCTTGCCCAGGCCAGCCTCACCAGTATCCACAGGGACATCTTTTTTTTGGTTCTTTGAAATACTTCTGGTGTAAACATACATAAAAATAAGACTAAAGCTTTGTTTTCATAATTTCACTAGGAAGAAAATGGAAACATTCTTCAGGAGACTAGTGGCATTCAGTCTTATAGAAAGGTTTAGGAACTGCATCTGTAGAAAAGTTTTTTCCTGTTTACCTTATTTTTGGGCAAAGATAACTTTCTTGCCTTGCCTACAGCCACTCATATTGCTTCTAAGATTGATGAGTCAGCCTCATGTGCATAATATTAATTCACAGATTTAAGTCACCTCACAAAAAAGGTCAGTGTCATTCCAGGAAGGGACAATGTCAGAGACTGACTCATTAAAGATCTGATCAATGTGAAGTCATCATGATGGGTTCATGAGTTTTTAAATCCATGTTTTTCATATGGTGTAAAATGACATGAGACACAAGGATTCTATATGTGATGGAGACACCTGACATAAATACAGAGATCTCACAATGGCCTGGCCTTCACAAAACTGTCATTGAGAGGGCAAATATTATTCATGGTGGAGACAGAGCTTTTCACAGTCTTAGCTCCAAGCTGCTCATGTGGATTATGCTCTCAAAAATAGTGAGGAAAATACTGGTGTAGGTTTTGGAGCTATATGGGTGCTCTCAGTACAGCTTTATGAGGTGTGTAAGGGCTTGGGGGAAAGGCAGCAGTTGTAGGTGGGAATTACTCTCAGTCTGCACATCTGTGAGGAGTCAGAATTGTGAGTTCTCTGCACTCACTGATCAGTCCTTAGGGATCTGTGGTCCCAGTGACACATGTGAGAGGGCTTGCAGGAGAATAGTTAGTAAGGATGGTGCAGAAGGCAATTTTCCTAATGAATTCCAGCTGTACTGATTGCTGAGTGGAAACAGCCTTGCCTGCCCAGTGAGGATGGGGGTTATAAAAGAGTGGGAAAAGTAGCTAAGAGTGAGTTGGTGCTTGAACATCTGAGTCTGCTGCAGTTTGGGATGGAGGCAGCTGGCTGTGCTGGGAGGAGGAAGGGATGGACATGCAGTCATGCAAGGAGCAGACAAGGTAAGAAGATGTGTGTGGGGACAGACAGGGTTGGGTGGCTGGGTAAGGGACAGCTTGGGGTTTGCCAGTCATGCAGAGAGGAGAGAAGGAGTCAGTGCTGTGTGGAGCTGCCTGTGAGGAAAGGAGTCAGAGTTGAGGATAAAAGTCCAGTGAAAGAAGTCATGCAAAGTTTTTAATAAAAGGCTGATGATGGTGTCAGTCCTGTCCATCTTGATATAACTACTACAAGGGCTGGCTCTCCTTTTGAGCTTTCTCCAAAGCTCAGGAACAGGGAGGGAGAAAGAGCCACAGCAGCCATGAGGGCACATGGGGTGGGGACCAGCAGGGCAGTGGCTCTGTGAGTGAGCATCCATGGAGTGGCAGAGGGACAGGGAAGAGGGGAACCTCTGTCTCACCCCAGACACCACAGAATCTCCCTGTGTAATTTGCTGCAATGTGATTTAGATGTTTGTCCTTGGACTGGTTCCTGTCATTATTGACTGGAAGTGCAATTGGCTTCTCAGAATTTTGCCCAGGCTTCCTTTAATGTCCAGGTGATGTAATGAAGATGTAAAGTAGGTCTCAAAAGCAGGTTTTGTGGCACTTAAAAATTTCTTGAAATCCCTTTGTCGTGTTGTAAAACTAATCTCCCCGTTGTGAACTCATGCATGCATGATCTCACTTTTGGCTTAAAAATCATTGCATCTCGCCAAAGACTGTTGCTATTCCTCACCTTTTGAATATAATTTGATCTTCTCATGTAGCTCTAACAATAAGATTTTTGATGGGCTGGAGACAATTGCAGAAAATAACAAATTGGCACACTGAAAGGTAAAATGACTGCTAATTTTGCAGAAAAAAGTATGAGCACATGACCTCTGAAGGCTGTAGGCCAGCAAATGTCCCTGCCTAAAGCCTAAAAGCAAAACTGAGCCTTTCTGGATAATTTTTATTTCCCTTTGTAGTGTTAATCTTCCAAAGTACGTTCTCATTTTTGCCTTTGCTAATAATTGTATCTCATTAAAGGGTATCATTGTCATCAGAGATTTTCATGTGGCAGACTTGCTTCCAACTATTTGTTGAAGGGATACAAAATGCCTCCTAGACCTCTCCCTTGTTTGACTAATGCTTCCCTGCACAGCTGAGAACCCAGGAGCTCTCCCAAATGCCAGCTCCATTACCATATCCCCAGCTAGTTAAGCCTAACTCAGCAGCATCATTGCATGGCACTGCAGTCTGCAGTTCAGATAGAAGTCCTTAGCCCTTGGCATGTCACTGTTAGTAAGATCATCTCTTTCAAGGTAAAAAATAAAGCACTAAAGAGGCACTGTAAATTTTTTAGGACGTTATTTGTATCACAAAGGAATGGCTGTCACTTAGCAACTGCTGCTGACAATTGTATTTTATGATCACACAGTTTTAGCACTGTGGCTGATACTTGGCTGTATACTCCTGCTCCAAAAGTGTCTTTGGGCATCTTGGTTTTACATAGAAAAGCCCCATCATTGCAGTGACAGAGACTGCTTAGCTCACCATGCCAGCACTGGATAGAGGGTAAGGCTCTGATAAACAGAATAATACATCCAAGTTTGGAAGGGAAACGTATTGTAATGGAGCTATACACACTATTTATAAATATGTGATGGACTGCTGTGGTCATAACTCATGTTCCAAGTAAAGGTAAAAGACACAATGCAAAACCAGACAAAAACCCTTCTGCTCTTTCCCAGGAAACCTCTCTTGTTTATCAACAGATATTTTCCAGTGAAGGGCATAAATTTGTCCTGATTATACTGATCATATGGATTGTATTTAAACCAATTGCTTTGGATATCTCAGATTTAAGAAAAATCACTTTAAAAAGTATGAGCCAATTCAAGATTTGCCTCTGTAATCTGGAGCCCAGGATGGAATTTATAATGTTCCAACTTCCAGCCTGCTAGACTATTAGCATTAATTGCTTCCTGAGAATGCTACAAACCAAGCATATTAAGATTTCTTTTCTCCTTAGTACAACCCTAACACCATCATTATGGAAAGTTGATATAAATTTTGTTGTTCTATAATCAGAATCGTAAAACATTTGAATTTGAATAAACAGATTGCAAGCAATGTTCAGACTTCTAAACATCTTTAATATTCCACACATATACAAATAATTTTTGCCTTTCTTTTTCCTGGTACTATAAAGCCTAAAACCAATATGTAAGATAAAAATTGTCATGTAATACTTCAACACCAGTGTTACCTTTACAGAATGAGGATGTGCTTAAATTTTCATCTAAAGTTGTTACATAAGCCAGAATCCAAACATTATTGCCCAAGTAAGATATCTTTCCTAGAAAATGTCATTGGTTTGTGCAAAGTAAAAGAAATGGCTATTGTAGTTCTGATGATTTTTATATAGATCACTGTGTTTGTTTTTTTCTTTCCTTACATATACATGTTTCCATCCAGATGAGAGATGAGGTGGAACTCGGTGTCCCAAAACTGACATTCCCTTTAGGGAGGAAATCACTTTCCCCCCCCCAACTAGACTCTCAGCAGGAAATGACTGAAAGTTCAGTCATTCAAATGCACCATGTAGGGTCTGAAGTTCAATGCTGCTGATAACAAAGGTAATTAACAGTACTACTGTAATTGTTATAGTGTCAGATTTTCCCAAATTCACTTATGACTTTATTAAACTTAAAGGTATTACAGGCACTTTTATGTGAATGTGTGGCTTAAGAATAGAGCTGCTCATTATTTGATTCTTCTTTTACTAAAAGAAAATGTGGTCTAGTTAAAGAAATTTCTAAGAATTTCCCTTTAAGAAGAATTCAGGACAAAAACCTGGGGTTTGTCCCCAAAATCTACACTTAGCATTTCCACACCCCAGCTCTGGAATTTCAGAGTTGCTCTATTGTTTCTGTATTCAGTGTGCTATAATCCACAAAATGTTTAGGAGACAATTAAAATGTTAGTACCATGGCTGAGATGTTGATTTGCAAGTTTGGAAGGAGTTTTAGTTGTGTGCTGTTGTGTATCTGCTCTAGATGGTACACTTAAGGAAGTTAATGAATTGATAATTGCATTTCTAGAAGCTAACTGTAGGCAGGGGAGGAACCATCCTGGGCAGACAGAGCAGTCTCAGGTAATACTTAATGCAGTCATTTCCCCAAATCTATCTCAATGGATTGTGTCTTCAATTCCCTGCAATGTCCAGTACTGCTGGTATTGAACACTGCAGGGGGAAACACAAACAGAAATATTTCAGCATCTCACTAGGAAGAGATGGATCCTCAGCAGGCATCTGCTTTCTCCTGATCTGCACCCTCATGCATCCAAAACGTGGTGATTATATTTGGTTTATAGCATTGTTGAGCACTGAGGAGGCAGAGGCAACTGGGTGTTTCACAAAAGTAGTCCTTTGCTCTGTTTTAGAAACTCCTTCAAAATTTTGTTAACTCTCCTAAAATTTAAACAAATCTACTGGAGCAGATCTCTGGAGGTGCCTTAATTCAGCCCTCTGAACAGTGAGAACCCCATTTTGTTGTGTTAGATTTGCTGGGTAGGTTAAGGGTACAGATTGGTCAGTCTATCTACTATCAATTTATCCTATCAATCTCAATTTCCTACTGATTGGACTGAAGTGGACTTGTGCAAGTGCTCTGTTGCAGTGAGAATAGATATTTCTAATAACCTGCAATATTTTGTTTCCAGCTGAAGCTCCAGTTGTCACATATTCCCTGTAGAGTATGTGTGCATTTTCCAAACATTTGTATAGTATCCAAATTTTTATATTCTGAGATTTGCCCAATATCGTTATTTATTGTTAACAGGTTAGGAACAAAGTCTTTTATTTCCATATAAAAAAAGGAAACAGCAGTTTTGAGAAGGAAAGTATTGTATGGGGAAAAGAGGAGCCTTTGATTTATTTTTTTTTTTTTTTAGCATTGTTAGATAACCATCTGTAAATAAACTAAGTCAAACTTGAGAACAGGGTGCTCTTAATCCAATTGTTAAAAGGCTTTAGCTAATAATACTTTGACATAAATTTAACAGGGGAATTTAAAGTGAGTCCCTTCTAGCTTTGGGATTGATTGAAATAGTTTCCTCTGAAGCAAAAAGCATGTCTCAAGCCACTTTAGGAGTAAGGAGTTCTGAATTCTAAACATAAAATACTCTTTATCAAAACAAAAATCAGTGGCAAATCCATGGTACTTTCCCAGCTTTAACTTCTGCTACAATTCTATTAAGTTTTTTGTCTTGCAAGGAGGTATTTTTAAAGGAAAAAAAAAAAAAAAGGAAAAAAACATATCACAAATATATGCACTTATTTAGATGAGTGAGGCATAAAACTTCTGAAGTCCATCATTGATTGTCAATTGCAGTGTTACTTCTATCAAAATAGCAATCATTTTTATTTAGTAATTTCTTTGGATAAGCACACAAAACAGCCACTTGTAGGCCCTACACCACCTTCCCTCCAAAACTCTTTGAGGAAAACTAGAGCACATTTTGAACTTTCATACCTGCAGTAATAAAGATCCATAGTTTCTGCAAAGGAAAGACCAATCTCTATCATAATCAAAAGCTTTCATTTCTATTACTTGAGCATTTTATCAGTCTACTGAAATAAATAGATATTTGCAAAAGGGTACCCACCTTTTCAAAAATGTGTTGCTTGCCTATAAAATATCAAGGAAAGGTCTGTCAAAGTGCTAGTTAACAAAACTTCTGAAATGCTAGGTGATTGCTACAAATGCAGACTGAGGGTGTGATGGGTTACTAAGTGGGAACAAAGAGAGTATGTCTAATGGGCTAACCCTCCCTGCAGAATGAGACCTTTGAAAGGAAATTGCTCTGGTGAAAGAGTTGTCCTGGCTTTTAGTTAATTACTGGAGTGCTACAGGGTGCTGTGGCTCACAGGAGGCAGGCTGCTGGCAGGAAAGGAGGAGATCCCTGGCTTGGGGCTGCACACCTTCAGTGAGAGGGGGCCCAGACCTGGCACTGCACACAGGCTCTGGTGTCTGGTGGGAATCCAACAGGGGAAGAGGAGCTGGCTTCTCCTTGCCATTACCTGCATGGCAGAAATGCCCTGTGGCACCAGATTTGCAAAAAGGTGGGAGTGCAGCAGGTCAGAGACAATTACTAGAAAGGAGGAGCTTATCAGATACAGCCTCAGTGAGCTGGGCTTGCCATCTTGAGCTGGATTCTTATCTGGAATCCTTTTTACTATGGCTTCCTTTGGTTTGTGGCTTTTTTCCTCGTTGTTGTTTCAGCAAGTGTCCCAATTCCCTTGCCTGGGCATGAGACGTGCCTGTGCCACAGCTTCAGCCCTAGTCCTTTGCAATCTCTGTCCCTCACTCCTAACTTCTGAAGCAAGGCCATTTCAATCACCTAATTGATTTTATTGGGAACTATTTATTTATAGTGGGAACTTCGTGCAATTATTTGGATTTTTTCCATCCCTGAATTGCTGAGATAACTGATCACTAACAAAGGAATGGAGCAGCATCTTGTAACATACTTAAAATTGAGCTATTACAGAAGAGACGAAAAAACTACTTACAAAACAAAAAAATCCAGAAGGATAATATAAAATGTAAATAATAATGTAAATGTAAAAAAGAAAAAAAGAGAAAAAAAAAGGTAAACAAAATGTGATAATCCCAGAACAAGGGATGCATGCATTGATGCAGCCAGGCTAGTCAGAATCAGGCTGCCCCACTAGACACAGCTGAGTCTGGGTGAGGCAGCAATTTATCACACAGTCCATAATAAATCCATTAACACTGAGAGCTCAGAGGAGGAATGTATTGGGTTACTCACAGGAAGGGAGAGAACTCCAGTTACCCCTTTCACCTCAGAGATCCAGCTGGAGAACATGATCAGGTTAAAGCCATTCTAGTTGTAGGTCTCCAGCCCACCAGCAGAATGCCTTTGGTGCTCCTGCATACAGGACAAGGGGCAGCATTTTCAAAAAATTGGAAATACTTCACACAGCCTTGACAAAACACAAGTAACTGTAGCAATATCAGAGTTAGTCACTGCAGAGCTTATTCCAAGCAATATTCATTCAGGACAGGAGAGAGCTAAGTCTATTAGGAGACAGTTAGTGATTTATTTGCTTTTTTTTACAGAGTCATGTAGTGAGGAAAGGCAACTAATCTTGTTGGACTCCATTAAGAAAGTCTCTTCAGGCTTCAGACAGCCTCACATTCCCACTCAGCCTTCTCAAGCAACATGACTGGAAATTTCTTGTCATGTCCCAGGCCTATTTGCATAAGCATGGAAGCAGACTTGCATTAATAATCACTGTATTAAGGGCCTAAAAAATCCTGATCACATCATTAGACATACTCCCTAGACATTTTTTGTACATCATAAATATCTCCTCATCACCTCCTTTATTTCTGTCACATCCACGATAGTTTTAATAACAGTTTTATAGTACAGCTGAAGTCAGAGGGAGAAGACTTTTCTTTTAATTGATTCTATTTTTTTTTTTTTTTTTTTGCAAGAAGAGAAGGAAGAGCTTTAAAGTATCTAATAGTATCTGACTTACAGAAATATTACTCTTAAACCTTCAGGATTTAAGATACATAAAGGAAACTGGGACGATCATAGGCAGGATTTGCATAGGAGAGGTAGGAAAGTCTGGATTCATTTTGTCATCTATTTAGAGGGGACCTAGAATGATATTTCTGCACTTCTCACAGCCCAGGATTACAGTTGAAAGTGTTATATGTATCCAAAAATTTGCACCACCAAACTAGTTAGTAGAGTTGAATTGCAGGCCAGGTGTGCCCCCTGCACAAGGGGGAGATTTGTCTTGTGAGAGTTAATAGATTTCTGAGCTTTTTTGTTTTCCCAGCCCAGAGAAAGCCAGGTTTAATCTGTGAAAACACACAGGGAGATTTTCAAGGGGAGGATGGCTGCAAGCCAAGGAGTGCATTTTCCCTCATGAAGATAACAGGGGGGCTCCCTAGCTGGCTGAGCTGCTCTGGGAGGAAGGAGAGCTCACTTGAAGGCAAGAGCTGATTTCTGCCACCCTCTCCTGACACCGTGTCAGACACCACTCATCAGGAGCATGAAGGAGGGTGACTCTGCTCCAGTACAGACCTGGGGTCCCAGCCAGGCTGAGGGACCCTATTGACTTTCCCTAATCATAAAAAGCCAATCAAGACTCTTGTTAATTAGATGCCAGTAAGAAATCAACATTCACCAGTAGTTATGATGCACTGGATTAAAAATTACATCGGTTTTCTCTTTGTAGCTTTCAGTCAGATCCCACTTAACTTTTTATTCCAGCAACTTCTCAGTGAAATCCAGACATCCAGTCTGTATTTGAGATCCAGCAGTGCATAAGCAGCCTCACAGGACCTCACTTTCCCTTAAAGTCTGCATGAACAAAACAAAAAAAAAAAAAAAAAAAAAGGTTTTGGCAGCATTCAAGCAATACATTCATGAAATCCTTTGAAATGGGAATTCCAGCATAATTCAGCATGATTGTAAATGCTGTAAAATGTGTAAGCCTAAATGGCAAAGGGAATTGTATACTGTAGTTAGTGATAAATGTTCCATGCAATATACTGGGTTTAGCTGCCCCACTTACCCAATGCTCAGTGGAATTCAGTAGTTAAATTTATGTGCATAGTACTGAAATTGTAATGCTGAGCATCAACCTCAGACCTGTTTTTCTCCTACAGCATAATAAAAATATACAGTGGAAAAACTGTCCCAAACCTTAGTCTGGTAAAAGGGGACTGCAAGTCAAGCAGAAAATGTAAAACATCTCTGGTTTTCCTGACCAACCTGTCACAGCCCAATCTGTTGTGACAGTGCAGGAGGCACAGCCTGAAAGCACCTTGGGAAAGGGGTCAGGGCTTAGGCTCCTCTCTTTTTGACAGAGGTGAAAGTCTCAGCACACAGTGCCTGCCTGCCTGTGCTAACAAGGTGGCTTTTTTAGCAAGCCATCAAAGGCAGAGGTGGGCCACCGTGGGTTTTCTGTCTCCTGGGAGGTTCCAAGCTGGCCACTGTCCTCCTTTGTGGTCTGGCAGCTCTCTTGATTTCCCATGAAAGCTCTGAAAGTTCTTGCTTGTCCTTAGTGTGAAAAGGACAGTACTGACTGTAATGATCATCTCTCAGTCTGTATTTCTGAAGCCACGGAGTGGCTCATTGCAGCCACTGGTGGAAAGGAGAGGCTGAAGAAGGGAAAAGGAGTTACACACAAAGCTGGAGCCATCCTTTGTGGAGCTGTGAGCTCAGGGAGAAGGAGTTACACACAGAGCTGGATCCATCCTTTGCAGAGCTGTGTCCCCCAGGCAGAGGCTGTGAGTCACTGCTTGTGGAATTGCATTTCTTTTTCTGTAATGTATATTAGATCAAGAGACTCTGACGCTCCTGAGTCAGGGACTTAAGGAGATGAAAGATTGGAAAATGCAAAGATGACGTGAGTTGTTCTGCCTGTTTTAGGGTTTCTGGAACATGAGGTGTTGAGAAGGTAGAATTGCTGATTATATAAGATAGGCATGTACACTGCAGTCTTAGAGAGAGTTGGTCTTCTTAAGATGTACCCAATTTCTCTGCCTCTGTATTTGAATAGTGAATTTTCCAACTGTGCCTGAAAGTCTAGCTCTCTGTAAAGCCTGACCAAATAAATATGTGTGTCATGTATCTTAAAGCATATCTGGGGTGCTAATAGCTGTCCCTGCATGCAGGGCCAGTAGTGCCTTGTGAAAACTGTTTATCTGCCACCACCCATTGCCCTAAGTTTGCTCCTGTACCTGAGGAGCTGGCCCGAGCTGCAAGTTAGTGCCTAACAAGTCTAGTTCAATAGGAACAGACCTTGGTTATCTTGGGAACAGAACTGTAAAAATGGAACTTGTGTACTGATTGCTGTGAGACTTCATGCAAAATATGGGGACAGGGACATAGTTGCATTGCTTAAGTGAATCTTTCTGTAGCAGTCTCCTGAGCAGGTTTGGGGGGCCCTGGGGATGCCTGTAGCCTCTGGCAAGGAGCCTGAAAGATGCCAACATCAAAATGGAGAATGTTTCCCTTTGCCTGCTGACTCCCTTCCTTCAGTTTTCTCAGAAACAATGTCTTCTTAGATCTGCTATTGCTGCCTTCTGCATTTTGCTTTTACTTGTGCAGAAAATCCCTCTCATAGTATCTTGAAGTTACTGACAAATGTCTTTGTTCTCCTTTGACTAGAGTGGTCCAAGGCTGCTTTATTTTGCATCCTTAGCTGGTACATGTGATGGAGAGTGTTTGACTTTGTATTCTTTCTCAGCCTAAAACTGAAGTTTATGTTGAAGTGCTTGAAGAGCATAAACCACTTATTTTCTTTTTAATAAGCTAAATGAGGACTTAATTCAAAATGTGTATTAAGAGCTACTGGTTCAAGTAGGCCCTGAATTTCTGTGGAAGTACATTAAATTCTTTTTCTACTATCTCAGGAGATAAATAGGTTTGAAATCTAAGAAGTATTGGTATTTTAATGTTGTTTTTTTTCCTCCTAGATTTGGAGAAGTTGTTGAACTTTAAGTGCACTAGATTCCCTAGTACTTAAAAATGAGGATATTTATTTTTGGATTTTGAATGTTTAATTGAAACAGAAATACTTTGTTTTGATTTTACATGGTCTTTATCTTCAGCCTGAGGAAAAAAAAATTATTTGTATGTCTATGTTAACTCATTCAATGTGAAGTTTATTGCAAGGGTTTGAATTCCTGAATTTAAATGTGAGATTGCTGGTGGCTTGTGACCAAACTGAGAACCAAGGCATTCTGAATAAAATATAAAAAAAATATTGTGCTGCTAGAGGCTAAATATGTAAACTTTGACATAGCATGAGAATTTGTGATAATGAATGTGCTATAATCAACAAGTAAAAAACTAGATTGAAAAAAGAGGGGGCAGCTGTAACTGTAGCAATATTGGGGGCAGGAACAGAGGAGTCTGTCATGTATAGGAGAAGGGTGATGGATTCTGAGAGGCATCAGAAGTGCAAAGCATTTCCTGAAAGGCAAGTTCTTCTCATCCCTAGTCACTTACCCCTGCTTTTTTTTTTTTTTTTTTTTTTTTTTCTTGCCAAGTTTCTGCGGGGAGGTTTTGGAGTAGCTGTGCATACTTGAAAAGATTAGAAAAAGTGAGGCAAATTCTGCACTGACATGAAATTACAAAGATATCATGAAGATATTTATCCATAAAAAATAAAAGAAAATATTATTTTAAAAGACACTTGTGTTCTCCTTTGCCCTGACCTATCTAAAGGTGGTTCTAGCAGACCAAGTGCTGGCTGCAGTCCCCCAGCTGCAGTTTTTGTTCTGCATTGTCCTACACCATCTTCCTACAGCTTTTATTCAAGCCCTTTGCCTAGGGAATGTCCTTATGCAGCAAAGCTTCAGAGATCCTTTAGCAAATCCACCAGTCTCATTGCAGTTACTTAGTTCAAATCAAGCCTTTGGGATTATTCTGGTGCACTGGGGTTACAGAAATTAAGAGAGTTCCAACAGGAAGTACAGCCTCTCCTTCAAAATGAGAATATTTTAGTGAACAAACCTCTTTTGCATTTCACTTTTGATATTATTTCTGAATACTAGGAATGTGGGTGGTACTTTTACAGCAACTCTCTCAAGGAAAGTAAATATGTTAAAGATCATATGCTATTGAGTCTTTCTGTCTTATGCCTCCAATATTTTGGAGATGGACACCTAACAATCTGTTCTGGTTTGATTAGAATAATTTTCCAAATCATGATTATGGGGTTTTTATGGGTTTTGTCTTTAATGTAAATTCTGAGTGACAGGGATACCTCTGTACTACATTAGGTAATGGCATTAGATCCAGCTGTGACAAGTTAGCAAGCATGAAATATCCTAAGGCAAATAGATTTGTATGTTCTCCTTCAGACTGGATGATTGTGTTGCACTCTCTAAAGGCACTTTAGATCAGTAAGAATGTCTCCCCAGGGAATCACAGTGATAACTACTTTTGACAAGTGGCAATAACAGAAGTTTGGTCCAACCATGCAATGAAAGACTCATGCTGAAGCCAGGATTACTGCCAGTGGACTGCAGGGGCACTGTAATCACACATTGCTTGCTTTAGTGATGGCATGTCTGCTTCACTCCATCTGTACTTGTGAATTCAGAATTGCCTGTTCCATCCTATCAAGCAAAAAGCCTAATATTGATCTGATTGATCGATGGTAAGAAGCATTGTTTTAACTTACTAGTGGGCATGATCAATTCCTTCCACAGGAAACCACTGTGGTTTATGCTGCAGTCCCAAATACAGGGGAAATTCCCAAATTCTATGTGACTTTACTGATTAATGTCACTCTTGGCTAATTAGACACAACTTGCCAATCCTTTCAATGGCTCATTTAGGTGACAAGCTCCCCCAGATATGTGTATTGTGAGGCTTCTCAGGGAACATTTGCAGTGATCATGACTCTTCCTTCATTCTTCTTCACTGTTGTTACTTTACTGAGCCATCAAAGGCTGTCCTTATTGCACATTGACACAGTGCTGCAGAATGGTTGATAAATCTATATTCAAGTTGTGTTTAAAATCAATATTATAGCAGTTACCATGTCAAATCAATATTTGCCATGTTGCCAGCTCCCACTGCCTGATGCACTGCAATAATTCCTCTTCTCCCATGGAACATGGGGACCTAATCCAACACTCACTGAAATCATGACAGATTCTCATTGACCTCAGGCTTTGGATCAACCTTTTATTTACTCATGCTCATCATAGGATTGTACAAGAGCTCGCTCACAACAGAAATCCTGTTCACCTGATTTCTCCATCTCATCATAATATGATTTCTGCTATTTCCAGCAGGCACCAAGGTGTTACCTTGCCACAGCTGGATTTTTGGGCTGTTTTGGTTCTGTTGTGCAGGCAGTGTCTGTTAAATGCAGATAAAAAGCATTTGTTCAAAAATAATCCCTAAGTTTTGATGATGCAGCAGTTCAGAAACAACACATTTGAGATAGATCAAGTAAGTCTAATTATCAAAATAGACTTGTGTAATCATCTATGCTTCCATGTTTTAATTGAACAGTGGGATATTTCTTTCAAAAAAGTATGTTAATTGGGGTCTGCTCATGGGAAGGAGTGACTAATTGAACTGGCATGAGCCTGATAGCAGCTTTTTTCATTAAAATGTTAACTTTTAAAATCAGTGTTACATTGCAAATATTGTCTTTCTTTCAGTTGGACTAGTCTATCTGGCACATGCCAGCTCAATTAGCAGCTTGCTTTCATGAGCAGACCCCAATTAACACAGACTTCTCTTAAAGAAGTATTCCACAATTTAAATTAGCACATTTGCATTAGAAGTAATTATATTGGTTTTGGTTGTTAGTTGTTCCTAATTTTTGTGGCAATTAAATATGCTTTAATGAAAAATGACATTTGTTGATTAATTACTGAAGTTGTAATGGATGTTTTTAGAAAATATTCAAACATGGATGAGAGAAACTAAGCTAAGGCCAAAATATATCCATGGATATCAAAGGTGGAATTCATCATTGCTTATATGTAATTTCAACATAAATGACACCATTCCCTATTTATAACTACACTGAATTCAACTTTTTAATGAAGTTTTTCTGCATATTTGGCCTGAGTCTGTGTGACTTTTGAATGTAGGAGCATGGAGGTAGCAACCAATTAGGACACTAACATTATGTTTTCTGGGTGGAAATATCTGCAAAGGCATCAGAGAGATGTGATGATGGAGGGCAAATGCAGAATGTCAGAGCAAGAGCAGGAGAGCAGTGACCTGGAACTAACAAAAGCCTCTAAGCTCAGTGCTCCTGCTCTTGAAGGAGACTGCTCTCAGGGGACTCCTTGGGGGACTGTGTAAAGGGCCCTCAAGCTCTCTGTTCAAATACTTCTTCAAGAAATGTTTAATCTGTACTAGGGACTCTGTGCTATCATTGATTTACCTTATGTCACATCTGAAATAATTCTTAAAATTTTGATCTACAGAACAATATGGCCCTGTGTATAATAGAGCTTTTTATTTCTTTTTTTCCTTTAGAGTTAGAAATATTTCAGATGAAAGTGGCTGTGTTACCATAAGTTATACAAACTGTATGAAGGGCTTTTAACAGTTTGCATTTAAATTTGGAAGGGAGCATTAATGTTAAACCAGTACCTGTATGATGAGATTCATTAAGTCTTTTTACATCTATGCAACTTTTCTTTAGGCAGAACTCGTGGTTAGCTGGAACATTCCCACCTGAAAGGCATTCAGTCTTCAAGGTATATTACCAACCATTTTGCTTAAGAGTGTGATGATTAATTGCTCTCATTGGTAGGAAATTGTCATCTTATCCACCTGGACTTTTTTCAGCT
The DNA here is from genome assembly GCA_030060385.1 of Muscicapa striata striata. NCBI lineage: Eukaryota > Metazoa > Chordata > Aves > Passeriformes > Muscicapidae > Muscicapa > Muscicapa striata. The sequence goes on along the minus strand of JAREIS010000033.1, from coordinate 3,290,815 downwards.
TGAGGTTTTGGCTTCTAAATCTTACCAATCTTTGTTTTATTTAAATGCACATCCTCTCCCAAGCTAACAAAAGAACAACAAAAATGTCAACCTACAAACAAAAACACCAAAACCAACAACAAAAAACCCAACAAAACAAAAAACCACAAACCACCCAGAACCCCCAACAACTCTGCTTTTCATAACTGACTTTTTTTTCTCCTTTTGAAGAGGTGATACACTCTCAATGTTTTAAAAATGTAGACTGTGTTGTCCTGGTGTCCCTCTACTCAGCTAACAAGGATTCTAAAGTAGACAGAAGATAAACATTGTCCCTCTGAGATTCTCTTCTGCTGTAGTTTGACATCTTCAACCACTGAGGTGTTCTTACACAGAATGTATTTAGGCAGTGTAAACACAGTCCTGCACAAATCAGTCCTCTCCTAAAAACATCATTACCCAGAGTTTGATGTTTGATTTGGGGTTTTGTTGTTGTTATCTGTGCAATTATAATTGGCACACATAAACCATAAAATTTACCAAAAATAAAATAAAAAAAAAAAGAGGGGGTGGAAGATTTGGTGGGAGCAAACACAATCAGGTTAAGCTTAAAAGCAGGTATACTTTTTCTTAACTCTCCTCTATGTAATGGATGTGAAAAACAAGAGAATGCTTTTTCCAAGTGTGTGTTAGGAACAGGCATCTATGCCATGTATTACAACATCTGACAGGAGGCTTCACTCCAGAAATAATGCAGTCCTCTGGAGGTTTGTCCAACAAATGTATCATCCAAGGTCACTGTGATTCCACCTGCATGGCAAAGCCTGGCACTGAGCCTTTGGAGGGAGGCTGGAGGCTCACAGAAGAGCTGTGGTGCTTGCAAAAAGCAGGATAACATCTTGCTTGGAATGACAGAATAAAAAAGACTAGCACAGGGTAAATGTACATAACAGCAGTGGAGAAATTAAAAGCCAAATAAAAACTCCCTTCCCAAAGAATTATCAACCTGCTCATTGAAACAGAGAGATATTGCTCCATGCTACTTCAGGGAGAATCATGAAACTGGAACAGGCTATTTAAGGAGATAAACCCTTAAGAGTAGGTTGTTTGGAGAATCTGTGGATGGCCCATCCTTGTTGGTACTCGAGGACAGGTTTGATGAGGCTTTAGCAACCTGGTGTAGTAGAAGGTGATGGAGAGTCAAGTAGAGAGCTTACAGAGCCACAGGCACATCTGAATCAAATTGTTACCCATGAAATGGTAGTGGGGATATCATTAACACTGTGCCAGAAGTGTGTTAAGTCCTTTAGAGCCAACAAATAAACCACAAAGCCCCTGCTTAAAGGCTCTGTGGGGTTGAGCCCGGGTGAGCATTTAAAATGAAGTAACCTCTTGAGGTGAAGGGGAGAAGCAGGAATTACTCTTGGTGGGGAGGCCTATTTTGAAGAGTGCTTTTTCTTTTGAGGAAGTTCCCAGACATTTCTGTGACTGTGGGCTCACCTGCTGCTCAGGACAGACTTGCTCAGCCAGCAGCTGAGTATGCTTGAGGGGGGACAGTGTTAGAGAGCTTATTTTTGTGCCATCATGGGTAAGAACAGAGTGCACACAGGAAAAAGAGGGAAAATGATAGTTAAAAACAGTGCTTCTGAAGGAAGTGGCTGTGTGTGCTGTCAAGGGGAGGTTCCTGCTCTCAGCAAAGTGATAAAGTGTGCCACTGCTGGGGAAATGGTGCTGATCACAGAGCTCTGTGCTCCTGGGACACACTGGCAGGAGTTTTGTGTAGTGTTATCCCATTTTCTTAAATTCCCCATTGCATTTCCCATGTGTGCTTTTTGCTGCCTATTAACAGCAGATACAATCTTGCACTTTGAGAAATGGCAAAATTGAAACTTCCACCCTGCCTTCTGTTTCTCTAGGAACAATTCCTGGGTTTTTCACATGTAATTATTATCCTATTTTTTAAGATCTAGGCCATTCTACTGAGAAACAAGCATTATCATCCTAAGCAAAACAAAAATATTTAAACTGAGTTGGAAATATGAGAATTTTTTCTATGATTATGTGTGTTGGCAAGAAACTGTATTGTTATAGGGCTGAAGGTGAGTTTCTGACTGAAAAAAAAAAAGGCCAGACATGATCTACTACTCTACAGCAGGCTTTAACAAGGACACAGCTTGGATGATTGATGGGATCTTTTCCCACCTGTATAATCTTGTATTCTATGAAAATAATTCCTTTGTTCAATTAGATGATAAACTAAGAAGTAAATGTGCATTCCATCTTTTAAAGACCATAAGCAGAGAAAAAGAATGGTTATGACGTTAACAAAGACCTGAATTATGTTTTGCTCTGGTATTAAATATTTTAATCTCTTAGCTAAATTGGTTGATTAAAATTCACTTCATATCAGAGTCATTGAAAAGTTTTACTGGGGAAGAAAAAGTTAAACTAAAAAAAATGGATGCTTTGTTCTTTTAAAGATTTCCTGTGGAGGGCAAAAAATGTTCCAGCATGGGTTTTTCCAGCTCTAGGAAAACTCTGCTGCTGTTTGGGCATATCTAAACTACAAGAAAGCTGAAGGTGAGAAAGAGTCCTTCCAAAATGCCTGAGCAATTTTTTTTTCTTTCTTTCTGATTAATAGATACTGTTAGAATCTTTGGTAATGTTAAGACACCTGGTGAGCAGCAAAAAGATGAAATGTGTAAACACAATCCTCAGAGACAAGGCCTAATAACCTCCTGTGATCTTGTTCTAAGGACATTTCCATATGTTTGTTTTCCAATTTGAGTTGCATCTCCTCTGAGAACATGACTGTAATCCCCCAAAGTCACAATGGTGTAAGAAATCTACCCTGAGTAAGGTGCAATATTTTGTCCTAATGATGTCAACAGCTGCCATCTAACATTTAGCCATGTGATAAGGGCAAAAAGAGGCTCTTTTGACATCCACAGGCAAGAAGTGCCATGTGTCCATCGGGCAATCCATTAGATAGCCAGAATGCTCACAGCTGGAAGCCTTTGTGAGATGGCATTTGATATCATCATTGTTAGCCTTCACATAATGCAATATTTATTACAGTAAGGGAAGAAGGGAGTATTTTTAGCTGCGTCTTGAGTAACTTATCTCCATGGCAACCCTTTACTTGCCTGCCCTGTTGCTGCTATATAGAATGTTGTCACATTAATAATAAATGGAACACATCTAACACATTTGGCTGCCGATTGGCTTCCAGCCACATATTTCTCTTGTTCTAGTTGAAGGGTTTGTGAAGCTTAGGGGTCCATAAGCAAATTTCATTCATTTTGTTTCTTGGAGAAAATTGCCTTGGATTATGTTAAAGCACTCAGGAGGCTTCATCAATGTATGCATTGTGTTTGTTGGGTTGGATTTTTTTTTTTTGTTTGCTTTTGTTTCTAGTTCCACTTTGAAATGCCAAGGAAATCCGTGAATAAATACAATTAGAAAAGCTAGAAACCCAGCAGCTGTGGAGTAATTTTATTTGATTTACATTTGTATGGATAAGAAAATGACATTTTTTAAAATTGCTTATGAGGAACCCCTGTGACATGTTTTTGAAGAACAATGCCTCTGTTTCATGGAAACTTAAAATGAGCAGGTCTCCAAGTGAGATTCTAGAATTGCTGATCACTTCCCCGTGCATACAGAAAAAGCAGTTGCAAGCACTTGGCCCTCATTTTGTTGTCTAAATACATCAATGGCAAATTTGGTAAACGCTTGTTAGAATGGTGAAGAAATAGATGAAAGAACATTAGATTTCAGTTTATATCCACCATGGTATTTTTCTAGAGATTATAGCACTAGTGAACAATACAGTGCAACTGGCTTTGAAGTTTCTATGTTAAGGCTTAAATGCCTCCTGCTTGGCCTGAGGAACCATTTGGAGCCTATTTAAAAGGTATTACACAAGTATTCATATCAGGGTGACTTAGCCCCATTTCTTTTCTCGCTTTTCTTCCTTGTCAATGCTTATTTCCAAATCTGCAAAAAAGAGGAGCAAAAAACTTATGTTATGGTTTTATTACGTGAGAGTTGATCTTTCTCCAGTCTACCATTAGTCTATTTAACATATCTAATGAGGCATGTGTGTGCATAGAATTCCTGTAGGAAACTTTATTAAATACCTCTTCCATTTTCATTTATATTAATAGTATGTTGCCAGTGATACCTGATGGGTCAAGGAGTGTGTACTATTGCTGTATCTTCCAAATATCTTCCTTTTCAGCCTAAGACTGAAAAAGCACCAGCTTGTTTAGCTTTTCAAAATAAATACTCTGCTTTAGGTTCATAAAATAGTATTAAAAAAAGGAGAGAACATAAATTAACAATTGTTAGATTCTCATATGAGAATTTCAGTCACATGCATGATGTTTTTTTCCTCCAAATTTATAAATAGGAGAAAATAATAGTACATGAGAGTTTTTTGACTGCTGCTCAGGAACTGAGAATTTCTAAAAGCACAATTCAAAATATTCAGTAGCGTTTCCAGGGAACACTATTGCTGACCTCGAGTTAATCGCTACCTCATGATGATAAACTTTGTGAAAGGTTTTTTACTCAGAAGATATTTTGGTTTGCCAGGGCTTTCTGAGGGTTTTGTTTTTTTTTTACCATAAAATGTTGAAAACTGGAAGCATTGCCCTCATTATTTGTTTCTAGACAGCCATAGTTTCCTCAAGGAAAGTAGCTGGTAGAACTTTCTTATAATGACATTAAACAGCCCTGAAACTCAAGGTCAGTAAATAATCTTGCATTGCTGCTGTTTTTGTGTCCAGTCCTGCTTTTAACAAGTAGCAGCTACTTCAGACTGAGTTGTATTGAGCTGGTGGCTTCCTGGCAGTGCTGCCTGCCAAGGTGAGAGAAACTTGTGCTGTGCAGGACCCACTGCTTCTCAATTGTGTGGGGGTCCTGTTTAATGTAGAGCCCTTTTCCTGGGATATCAGACATTCCTGTGTGTTTATCATGAACTGGAACTCACTTGACATCTGTTGGAAGGCCAAGAAATGCTTGAACATGGGAAAGGATGATCTTCTCCCTGCTGCAGGAGGTCATTTTACAGGCTAGGTGTGTTTCTGGACTCTAAAAGAGACTTTGAGCCAGGTACTGTGGTGGGTGAGAAGCTGGCAAAAATCTTGCTGGATGTTCATCTCCCCTGAGCAGCTGGAATCCAGACTTCTGGGTTGCTACATTTAGCATAGCAGAAAGACATGTCATTAATATCATTAATTAAGGAAATTTTTGAAGTTCAGTGGAGGTGAAACTTACATATATAATTGCTATCAAGGTGATTACACTTTAATTCATGGCTCATCTCTGCTTGAGACAAATCTAAAATTAAAAAAAAAAAAGTTTCTATAATTAACCTATAAGGAATTGATTTCAAGAGAAGAAAAATAATACAGCCACTACTGTGCATAAGGCTTGTATTTGTAATACTTACTGGAAAGCACAAGAATTTTAAGGAAAGCCACCTGTTGCTGGGGCCCCATCTTGTAAGAGATTTGTACCTGCCTTCAGTGAAGTGGGAAGGCAGTCTGACCTCAGTGAGCAACTTTTGATGCAGGCTGCATTTCCATCTTCCTGTTACCTCTTTCTCTCAGCTTGCATAGACACACATTCCTGATATGTGGTTTGAAACTGATTGCAGTGACTGGCTGTGTTGTGGTGTTCACTGTTTGCCTACACTGAATATAGGAAAAAAAATATCTACCTTATTTTGTCTGTTTTATGGAATATTTCATGTTCAACTCTACCTTTTCTGAGAATTCTAGATGTTGAAAGAGCTTGGAGTGTAGCTGTTCCTTTCAACTGTGATGCTGTATACTGCCCTCATTTTACTTGCTGCTTATTTTTTGCTTTTGTTCTTTCCTCTCCAAAATGTGACAGCTAAAAATGCTGACTGAAAGTCAGAACTCCAACCTAAGCACAGGAGCTATAAAACTGAAATTACTTGGTCCTTTGTGTTCAGCAAGTCCTCTGTTGTCTGTGTTGTACTGAAGGATGGAGTAATTGTGTCAGATTGTCCCTGTGATGTGTGCATTTGATGCATTCCTAGAAGTGGGAATGCAATCTTAGAGCAAGCAATCCCCTGGTGGCCACCTTGGAGTTTTCAGGCTTTGACTCTCCCTTACTGACTCAGGTCAGAATGAGCAATATCTTTGTTTTAACACAATATCACTGAACATGTTTTTTTCTACTGGCTCAAGAGCACAATTTTACTTTTTAATTTTACTTTAGGTCAGAAATCTAATGAACTACTTTAGCTCATTGGGAAGAAAGGGACAGCTCTGCCTCAGAAACAGTTGTTAATTTGAAAATCTGGGGAGGGTTCCAAGCCTACTTTTGTCATCTCCTATTTTCCTGTCTTCCAGAGCAGAAGCTCAGTCCCAGTAGAAGCAGGCAGTAAAAAAACTGAGCCAGTACCCGAGACACATGTGTTCTTTGTGGTGGGATAAGCATCCTTGAGCTTCCCACAATGGGATTTATCTCCCACCTGCTCACTTACTGTACACCTGTCCCAGATTGGCACTGCTTTTGGCTGCACCATGGTTGATTCTCAGTTTTGAAGCCAGGTTTGTTGTTACAGTTATTTTCCTGGCACGTAATAAAAACTGTTTCCTGTGCTCAGCAAAATACAGCCAAATAAGGAGTCCAGGTGTGCTGTGTTTGTCAGCCTTGCTAGGGTGTAATGCTAATCTTAACTCCACATAAAAAGCTTTAACAGACTGTATAATAACCCCGTGGCTACCTGCCCCTGGTAAAGAATGGGTTAGTCCAGGACCCTGGACACAGGTTTCACCATGGATTTGGTTGAAGCTTGTGGCACAGGTGCCAATGTAATTGGAATAATGATAAATGAGGGGTACCCAGAGGTTCCAGCCAGCTGTCAGAGAAATGTTTCTGCTGGAGTGCATGGCACTCTGTCATTTGGTCATAGGTGGGAGTCCAGCCTGACCCATGTGGGAGATGGAGTTCAATCTGTGTTTGAAACAATAATAAAAACAAAAAGGGAAAAAACCTCCCTCGCCCCACCCACACCCTCAAAATAAAAACACAACAACCCCACATCCAAGCTTTGCAGCTCCTAATACAACAAGGGATGCTTTTTTCCCATGTTATGTCTGTATTTGGGCTAAACTGATCATTCCAGTACTTCATCTTGTTCACTTTGCATATATTTTGATGTGTCTTTGTATATATTTATGCATATTACACTTCATAAAAATATGTGAGTAGTGATTATGAATTGATTCCCAGTCAATTCTTTTTTCAACAGAGTTGGAAATCCACATAAATATGGATTTTGAGTATTTTATTGAATCCTAGTATGTACTCAAATGTCTGGACCTTTTTAAATTAGAATGCTTGATACATGACAATAACTTTAAACACAAACATGAGAGATGCAAATGTGTCCCCTTGGCAGATGAAAAGAGGCACATCTGGAATGTCTGAACACAGACCATGAGTTGTGTCCTTATGAAAGTGCAGTTCTGCACTAAGGCACTGGTTTAGGGTCTGAGCTAGGAAGAGCACTCAGCTACATGATTAACTGTAAGGATGTGGTTACAGCTTTTGTGGGACTAATCACATTACTAAAATGATACTTTTGCATTTTTTCTCTGATTGTCATACTCTGCTTGACTGGGAGTTTACATCCACTATAAGTCAAGGATAGTTACACAGACATTGAAGGAGTGAACTGGTGTTTTCCTGCAGTGATTTAGGCAGACAGTGTGACAAAACAATGTTAAGTCAGACTTCAATCTTAATTCATTCCAAGTGTTTGTTTCCTCAATTGTTGCAAGATTTTTCATTTTTGTTTGTCTGTAGAATATAGAGACAAACAGGCACATGATGCCTTGAGTAATCTTTAACTACTCTAAAGAATACAGAAGTTACATAAATTTGTACTCATCTGAATGAATACTGGCTCATTTGAGCACATGCCACAACCAGTGAACTTCTTGCTAATTACCCTTTGCTTTGTCTTGAGTGTGTGGCTAAGAGAAAGACCAAGTACCAGCTTAGACTTTTATTTCTTACTTTCCAAGAGGCTCAGCTCATGAAGCTGGTCCTTCATGCTTCAATGTGATTTTAAAAATCCAAATGTTTCCCAGTGCTTGCTTTTAAGTCTGATCTGAAAGAGCCTTTCAAACAGGTTCTTCTTCTGGACTTATTTCCTCATTTTGCTCTTGAATTATGGGCATTTAACTTACTCATTTTGTCTGCTATATCCTGTATGCTTGTTTGAAATTGTTCTAACTAGTCTGATATATTCAGAACAAAGAATTCATTGCAGGTGGAAATGTTCCCAGTGTCATTCACATCTCTTCTGCAAGAAAGGGAAGTGGAGAAGCATCTCAATAGAATCTCACCTCTGTTATCTTAGAAATATTTCATGATGTGCTGAGGTTTCCTGTGGAGCAGTGTGTGTGTGCACTCTTGTCCTGTCTTTTCTAAATCTAACCAGAAGTTAGGTGTCTTGCTCTTGGATCAGTATTTAATGCTTAGACATCACCGAAAGCTTGGTGAGCTCAGTTTTATCTGTGGGCATATCTGCTAATTCAAATCTGACCTTCCCTCTTCAGAGCCCCACATCTGTCAACATCTGGATTCTTGAAGGGCCTGGGACATGCTGCTTGGGAAGATGAGGCGGAATAACTGAGGTTCTGGTTAATAAATCCCTTGGGGTGAATTCAAGTGAAATGGCAATGAATGATATGTGAGGCAGATTTATTTTAAAACAATTTAATCACAGTAGGAGAGGAGGTTGCTCTGGTGGGGTGGGAGCCCATGAAACAAAGAGTTTGTCAGGTTATATACATTCAAGTTATCATGGCAGTGTCTGAACCCCTCCTCAGAACATAACTGATTTCTAATTCACCATCATAAGTCTTATGGAAAAATGATATTGCTGAAATGGATAAATTATTAATTACTCAAGCTTCCTGATAAGAACTATAAATTCTCAATGTGTGAATGTGTTTGTCTGGTAGAGACATGGAGAAAAGTCAGCCAATTCTGTAACTGACTTTGTCTAATCTTAGCTTGACCTGGTGTAGATCAGTGAGGTGTATATGAGCACTCCCACTCTTCACAGCAATAGTGAATAAATCTGTTCCATGGAAATCTTTATTGGACTTTCCACTGTCAGTGGTTTTATGTCTGGCATGACCCCCTGTGACATCAGAGGGCACAAATTGCATCATTGAGGATGCAGCAGAAAAGAAGCAATTAAAAGAACAAACACAGACTAATTGGATGATTCAATTCAGATTCTTTAAAGGCTACAAATGAAACAACTACGATGTGCAATCAGAAAACCTCAATGTATAAACATTCATAGGCTATTTCCATGGTTACTTTACTGTCACACAGATGCTGGAAAAGTGCATCCCTACCTAAACAGCATGCAGGAAGAGGTGTTTAATTCCTGCTTTTGCTTTGTTTTTGCTTAGTACAGCTTTGTTATGGTTGCTCTTTTATTGAATTCCACCATATCTGCCTCTTATGAATGGGAGTTTTGTGTGGCCTCAGCAGAAGGTCACAGCCCCACATCTGATACTCTTGGCCATGTACACACTCTCAGCACCACCCTTGTCCTTTGCCACGTTCCATTCTCATGTTGCAGCCCTTGGGATGTTGGGTGTGGTTACAGATTGCTCCAACACACTTGAGAGGCTGTGGAAGGGAAATACAGCTGTGGCTCATTGGTTAAGTACTCCAGGAGAGACCTTTGGCTGCTTTTCAGATGGCACTGTGTAATTGCAATCACATCAGTAAAAGGAGGTCAGCTCTATCTTACTGCCATGCTTCATTATGATGGAAAGATTTTGGAACTCCTCATGTGGATTCAACACCCAGTTACTGGTTATTGATTCTGCATTGTTCCAAAGCAAATCACAGCCTGTTTGTATCATGATACCTGTTAACAGTGAAATTTACCTCTCTGTTAGCATTTCTTTCACTCTTTAAACGTTAAAGAGAGGCAGAAAGTATATTCTCTCATTTCTGAATGCACACATCAAGTGTTTTCTCTGTTTTTACCACCCCTAAAGATACAAGAGGCACTTGTGTGGTTGTTAGTATTTACTTGAGTTTTATGTAACTGATACCTTATGGCTAAGGTTTTCAAAAGCCTATACTGTTTTTAGAGGATATAGCTTGGCAAAACTTATAAAGGGCTTATCTCATCAAATAGACCAAATTTTCTAAAAAGCTTAACTTTCAAGGCATCTTATTTCTGACATTCCAAAGGCAGCCAAAATACATCAAAAATGTTGGTATTCTGTTTCCATGTGAATGTATTGTTAGTGTAGTTACAACGCTCCAGTTTTCTTGAAGTATAAACCTGCATAAACTTTCCAGAAAATTCAGTGTAAAGAACTCCAAATGGTAGCAGTATTTTATTTCTTATGTGGGCTGTTATATCATATTATTCTGGAAGTAGTTCCATGGGTGGTGGGGTAGGAGGATGTTTGAAAAAGAAAAAGAGCTGAGAGTTTTCACTAATCTATTTATAGTATTCATTAATTGATTTTATTCTTGTGGTTACCCTCCCATTAAAACCCATTTGAAGCTAGAGTGCTCTTGTCTATTAAGGTACTCACTAAGGGTTTTAAATTACTTTGATAGTTTAAGAGAAAAATTACACTTATTTCTTAGTGTGCCTTACTGTTGTGAAATGTAGCACTTTTTACTTGGTCTGTAAAATTCTTTCTAGAATTGCTGAGATTCTGAACTAATTCTGATGAGGACAAGGAGGTTAAAACCAAAATTAGTTCTTGCTGTCAGTCTCACACAGTTTTTGGCATCCAAAAGAAACCATTCATGCTTATTTCGTGTCCTGCTCAGCATACAAGCTCATTTTCACATTATAAAGAAGAGTGGAAAAAGGCTTTTAGGTGGAGATGAACAAGGAGTAAAAATTGTACAAAACCTGGGGATGGATAGTGTTGGACATGTCTGTGCTCTCTGTGTTCAAGCACACAGAAACACAGATGTGGCAGGTTATGGTGCTTGCTCTGTTCTCCCAGCTACTGTGGCCCTGCTGCCAAATTGCAGCTCTGACAGCTCTGCTTGCTGGTGGATAGCCCAGCCCAGAAGATGGGCTCTCATCTCTCAGACTGGTGGCCCCAGTTAACAGCATTTTAACCCAGTGTTGCACAAAATTTGCCTTCAGTTCTGCTGCTTAAATCCACTCACAACAAAATCCTTATTCTACTTTGCAGCAGAGTTTGAGTTGGAAAACTATCTTCCATGTCTTGTAATGAAATATCTTTTTATGAAGATGTCAAGGGAGAGAAGTAGTTACGAGCACTTTTCATGGTGGTATAAATTCACACATTATTCATGCTTCATTGGCCTTATTCTGCCAGATCAGCATAAAGCCATCTAGAAGAATATGTACCTTTAGCACACGGATAATACTCGACAAGGAGGCAATAACACCAGTGACATTTGCAAAGCCTGACACATTGGGCCCCTCTGAGTTGACATTAATAGAAATGAGACATCTCTTTCTTAGGCAGCAGTGGTTCAATGACCTTTTTCTTATTTCTCAGGCTTCTGTTATTTTTGCATGTTCTTTGTGGCCATTGTAAGGCAATAGGAAAATGCTTCCTTTCCCTACTCTTCTGATTACCTAAAAATAGTCTTTCCCTTTGAAATTGTATCAAAAAAGGGCTTCTTCATAGACTTTTCTTGTGGGGACCCTAAACAATTTGGGCTATGGAGAGTTGATTTCTCATTAGAGCTGACTGAAGAAGTATCAGTGGCATCTAGAAGCAGCAGCGTTGTGATGATTATTTATCCCTGCCTTTCAAAATGGAGTATAGGACATTGCAGTGCTCATGGAAAACAGCAGAATTGGCCTTAGACTTCACTGCAAAGTCTTCCCATAATTGAGGAGTACTCCAATCCTCTGCCAAAGGCTATTTATATTTCATTTCTCACTATAAAGGAAGGTAGAAGATTGACAGCAGTGCACTACGATTTTGTAGTAATTGATCTTTTTCAAAGCTCTTTGGCTTTCTCTGAAGAACTGCCATGTGGTTCTGTACCTTGTTATTGCTATATAGGTACATTTTACTGTTGTTTTCAGAAAGTGGGCATCAAGATATCACGGGTTTTAACCACAGAACTGCCTTTATTCTCCATTTATTCTGATACTAGATGTAATATTAATGGAAGTACCCTTCTGGCAGGGTAGGCCACGTTATCAGTAAATGTGTAATTGACTTCTGTACGGAGTCTGAGGGAACAAAGGGAGCTTGGAGATCAAGAGCCCTGTGCTGGCTGCTGGAGCAGTGATTGTTCTGGCTGCAGCCTGTGATCCTTGCTTACCCAGAGCAGTGCTGAGAGTTAACTCTAGGGCTGCTGCAGTGAGGGGGTTTGATCAGTGTGAGTGGTAAATGACACTGCAATGGTGTCTCGTGCTGCTCGTCAGCCTGCCTGCACATCCACTGAAAAAGGACAAGGAGAGGTGCTCTGGTACTCAGTGTTAAAGGTGGGCATAACCATGAACCTGAAGGGAATGGGCAAAAAGAGAAGGGGGTGTTGCAAGTTTAATGCATTGCAACCAGTGTTGGGTACTAGCACAGAGGAAAGACTGAGAAATCAAGATATAAATTGTGGGAGTCCAGGGTATTCCCCTGGCTTCCATGGGTGCCTCGAGACCCTCCAGGCAGGGGGCTCAGAGGGCCTGGCAAAGTGCCCAGGACCCCTGGGGACTGGATTTCAGGCCCTGGGAAAAATTACCAACATTGCAGGAAGAATTACAAGTCACAAAAAATAAGTAGAGTATAAATTAGATTATTAGAAAAGTGAATTTTTAGAAATGTTTATATTAAGGGGTTTAAAGCTAAGATGGAGGATTTGGGGCATGGTATGTCTTTTCTTTCTTCTTCTTCATGCCATCCATCTTTGGGTCAGCATGGCATCACTGGATTGGTTTGGGACAAAGTTGGACAGTGTAATAAAGGTGCCATGTGTTGGGAAGTAATTGTAAACATTAGGTATGTAATTTATAGTATAAAAGGTAAGTCCTGCCCCAAAGGCAGGCAGTGTGCCTTGGATCGACTAGCTAGACAGATCTCTGTAAGTCAGAGAAAGAATTCCTTAGATAGGAAAGAATAAACAACCTTGGAAACCTCAGAAAACGGCTCCTGACTCTTCTTCAGTGCTCAAGCTTGGAAAACTTGAACTCTAAACCACCTAAATGTCCTGTTGTGGGTGATCTCAAGTTCAGGAGACCCCACAGGCAGTGACATAAATAGTTGAAGTTTTGTGTTTAATAATTTTTATTTATTGAAGGGAAAATTTTTCTTGCTGTGAGGAAAAATGCTTTGTTTCTTTTTAAACTGTTATTTGTAAAACAGATCATGAGAGCTTTGTATGAATATAGGGAATCCAAAAGGGTGTTTTTGACACTGTGAGTATGAAGCTCTCAATTGTTCAGGTATTTTAAAGAGTTGAAGTACTCAGACCTCTTAACATCAAATCCATGTTATGATCTCTCATATTATGAATCAAAAGACAGAAGGGGAAAATACAACTTTTACATAATACTATTCATCATGACAAATGTTCTGTATCAAAGAACATAACATCTTGGCAAAGCTTCAAGATTACCCAGAGGAGAGGCAATGGACAGACTGTTGAGCCAAAGTAATTTCAGAAACAATTCCACACCTTATTTATTCCTTGTGTGGAGCAGAAAGGCTATAAAACCCTCTAGCACAGTCACTTTGTGCATTTGTTTAACCTACTGACCTTAACTCTCACCTACCTGACAGCCTCATGCATCTGAGCATGGATTTCTGTGCAACTCAAAACATCCTGGTTTCGAGTCTCTCTGTGAGAGATGATTCTTTCCCAGCTCCTGAGCCAAACTCATTCCAGACATCTTCACTGGGCAGCTTTGTAACATCAGAAGAAAAAGCTCTCTCTTCATATTAATGTGCCTTTAAACAAATTTGAAATTATGCTGCATCTAAACTTCTGGCTCAAAATTGAGTAAATGAAAACTATTTGTTTTCATGAACCTCAAATTTAATCCTCAGTAAGTGGGGGTTTTTTGTTTGGTTGGGGTTTTATTATTGAACTTTCAGATATTAAATCAATCTATTCAGTATTATTAGCACTAGATGATGCAACTTATCTGTCATAATACTGAAAACTAGAAGTCTTGTTTATGCAAGTCAGTGTAGTACAGATAGAATCATCTATGTAATTTATCAAAATTACATATATTTACTTGTTGGTAACAGAATCTGGCATTATACAGAGGGCTGCCAAAGAAGTCCTCATGTTCTCACTGTCTGTCCACACAACAGTCACAGTATTTGAATAAACTAGTACTGTATTGTTTAAAAGATGTCAAAAAAAAGTCCGAAATATATTAAATTAGCTCTTTGTTCAAGGCATGCAAGTCTGACCAGAAAGGAGAGATTTTTTTTTTTTTTTAACAAGCCAAAAAGCCATAGCCAAACCCAATTGAATTGTTAACCCTTAGTTTGGATGCCTGAGGATGGGAGCTGAGTTTTGGGGTGGACATTTGTACTTTACTGTACAGTGGGAGGACAACACATTTTAGGTTTCCTTGCAACACAAAGTTCCTGCCTGCTGTTGTGTTAAAAGCAACTCTTGACTGAAATTGTGCTTTAAAAGAGATGTGCTTTAAAAGGTCACAGAGGGCAGAAGGAAGATTTGTGTGGGCATCTTTTGCCACATGCTGCTCATCAATTTGCCTTGGTTCGTTCAAGTTGAACAACTTCTGTTCTAACAAATCCAGTTTTAGAAAACAAAACTCAGAGTCACCTATGCCGTGCTTGATTTTTGAAAATCCCATTCCTGACACTCAGATCTCAACCAATTAATTTTAATATAACAATAAGCCTAATATCTTCCAGGAAACCACTGTAAACTTTTAGGTCATTCTTGATATTTAAACGCTGGGAGAAGACAAGCTTTGTATTTGCATTTCAGATTGCATCCTGTCATGGGTATTTTTTAAAGTTCACCTTATTACTAAAGCTGTAATTTTGTTTGTTTGTTTTTTTTTTTTTTTCCTTGTGAAATAGAAAGCCTCTTGAGTTTATTTGTATTTCAGTGCAAACTGCAGTTCACTAAGTTCATGGAGCTCAAAAGGGGCCCTGTGAGGACTCATCGTGGTCCAGCTGGCACTGACTGAAGGCAGTGATGTAATCATAGTGTCTCAAGTGCTGCTTTGGGATGCTGGACTTGCTTGAACATGAAGCTGCAAAACCACATGACTAAAATCCAGGAAATGGTTCACCTGCCCATTCTTATGGGGTAAGCATGCAGATCCTGTAAAAGTTCAGAAAAGAGTAACAGTGTTGTGAGGAAAATAGTGAGGCTGTCCTTCTTTCAGAATGTTTTAATGAAAGGTAAATCTGTTAAAGGAAACATCACACTGAGAGGAACATCTGACATAGCTTGGGTCTTAAGTGGATGGGGAAGGTCCTGGTTCATCTCTGGGTGTTGCAAAACTGCCTTGCTGGTTTGTATGATGACCCTGAGCCCTTAAAATGTGCCAGGACATACCAAAGCTTCTAATAATTTTGCCCAAGTCAGAGCAGAAAACCTATTTAAACCCAGAATACCCAAGATGTTCCTTGTGCCTTTAGAACAGAAATGCCTTTTCTCTGCTTTTCAGCTGCTGATATACATGGGAATCAGCCTGAGCTGTATTCCAGGTCAGGCAACCATTACTGAAGAAGGCCTGTACCCCAACCCTAGGCTTTAGGAGGTATTTGCTTGAGTTGTGACAATACAAAAAAAAAAGTTCCAAGGAGTTATGGGATTGCCCATATGAATGCCTCATACATATGTAATATCAGAAGAACCCTAAAAAGTATTGTTGGGGACCACCCTCACCCCTGACAGATATAAACAGTGTTCTCTGAGAAAAGGATGGATTGTAGTTTCAACACACAATCAGCATAGAAAAACTTGGTGAACAGAAAACATTGGTGGCAGTCAAGGGAGGAGGTAAGAGGAAAACCTCATTAAATCTGATTGTTATGGCACACAGTTATAATGGTCTTGTACAGGAGATAATGATTTACTCAGTGTCTCTGGAACACAATAGGTTATATAGGTCTGTGGGCTTTTCTTTTAATTGAAAGAACACCTATCATTAATGCCAGTGAAATAATTGAGTAAATCTTTGTGCTGCAGAGAGGAAAAAAGTCAGAAATATTGACATAATGCAACTTCATCCCATAGTGAACCATAATTACTAATGCTGAATGTATGACCTTCACAATACAAAGTTTGCAGAGAACTTTTTGTGCTTGTGCAGCTACCAGTGATGTAACACAGTGGTAGCATTTAGTGGCTGAAGTTTGATTCATGCTAGAAACAGAGTTTACAATCCTGAAATAACTTCTTAATAAAATTGTGTGATTTGAGTTGGAAAGAAGCAGGAGTAAGTCAATACCAGTCATCCTCCAGTTGAACACCTGAGTTCATTTAGTGAAGAAGGAATTGTGCAGTCTAGTTCCCTGTGCTTGTTCTTCTCTCCAGCCTGCTTGTTCCTGTCCAGAGCAGGGGCTTTGGTGCCTGTGCTGGCCGTGGCAGTGGAGCTCAGTGTCTGCCGGAGGGAAAAGGAGCTGGTGATGTCCTTTGTGCCCTGCCCTGCCTGCAGGGGTGGGGTGGTAGCTGGGCACCTTGCTCTGCCTGCACTTTCTGCCTGCAGGCTCACTTCAGGTAGAAATAGGAACCAAACCGTGGTCAGCAGGGGTCTCTGAGAGATGAGCTGACACAGCAGTGCAGGAAAGACCTCCTGCCCTGCAGAGGTTTCATCTGACTCATACCTGTAGCAGACAGCAGCCTCCCAGTCACTGCACTGGCCAGGGCTTGAGGGAAGGGGAACATGACTGATTTCAGCAACTCAGTCCCATGTCCATTTATTTGTCTCCACAACATCTTGCAGAGCCCTGCAGCTGTCATATTTACCACTCTTCTCATCCTACTGCAGGCAATCCCCTCAGTCTTGAGAAACAGCAGCAAATTAAAGCTCTTTTTGAAGGCTGCAGACAAGCTAATATATATTTTATATGTTCTGTATATATACATGCACTAGCATATCCTTCAAAGTTGAAAAGAGACCATTTGGATTAAAGAGAAATTAATATCTTTGCAGATCAAAAGAAAAAATTAAACTTTTGTTTCTGGTTTTAAAGGGTAATTTTTAAAGTAATATCCAAACCTTTAGGGTCTTTAAAGTATTTTCAAAATTGCTGGCAGCTTATCTCTGAAGATCAGCTCTATGAATTGGATATTAAATTCACTTACTACTCATTATCATTCCATCTGTTTGAAGATGCTGCAATTGTAATGAAACAATTGTTAGAATAGCTTAGCTACAATGCTTGATCAACATGTTTTCCTTTTTCAGATTTGCTTGTGCATCACACAGTCATTTAAATCTGCCAGTGCACGTGTTTCTCAAACTGTTTTGAGGTGCATTGCATGTTTGTGAGGGTTTGTTTATTGGCCATACCTCCACTAACCATGGGGTGATGCAAGTCATGACACAGAGGAGCCACCTCATATTGGGGAGGGTGTGCACATGGAAGGCTAAGGGCAAATAAACTAGATAGTGATTTTCAAAGAAAATCTCCTTATTAGTAACCATCTCTCCCTGTTGGCTGAACAAGTTTTAATTGGCACTTCCACTGGGCAACAGTTTCTTCTGCTGAGTTGCTTGGTAAAATTTGCTATTTTTATTGAGATTATTTTTATTGAGATTTTTAATAAATAGCAGTATCTGCAAGAAACAAAACTCTATTCCAGCATTTCCATGCAAAGGAGACTAGAATAACAGTATTGGCTTAAAAAAAAAACCAGTTCTTTCAGCTTTGGAAGAGAAAATGCACATAACTAAGGAAGTATTGGAAAAAAGCTCCATTAAGAGTGAAAATAAAATAAACACTAGTCTTGAATGAAAATACTGTGTAGGATAATCTGCTTTTTATTTAAGATACTGACTTGATGGAGATTCTCTAGAAGTGACCATGGGAAAAGGAGCTTAGAATCACTCTTTGTACATCTCAAACTTCATTTGTGATCAAAGCACTCTGAGGAAGTTTTGGTTATTGTACTTCCAATTAGCACCCTTCTGATCACTGAAAGGGTGCTGAGGGGCAAATTTATCTTGTAAGTATATTGAGAAACAAATTTAATATATTGGAATTATGAACAATGGAAAGGGGATGTAAGCACCTCCTAATTGCTGGAGGCAGAATCTGAGTCTGATACTAAAGCTCAGTCTTTGCTGTTGGATTATTACCTATGGTACATGCAAGAAGACACAGATAAACTTTCTCATGCTAAAACAGGAACTCTGAAGAAATAATCAGATTCCACACCCCTCCTTTTCAGCAAAAAAGAAACAGTGGGAAAATCCATAGTAAGGTCATAAAAATAGAACATACTGCAAGATGATAGTGTAAGCTTCTGGGGATTCATAAGGAAAAAACCAAATATTTGTAACTGTTTGACTGAGGCAATGGAAGAAAAGACTGGATTTCTTGCAGTCAGCCTGACATAAAGCTGAGGAGTATAACACCCTGGATGTTGTGGAACAAATTTAGGGTTCTTTTAGGATGGCATCCTTACAGTCCAGCAGTTGGAATATATTCTTTCACTTGTAAGGGGTTTCCCTGCTACTAATTAAAAACAAAGAAACAAGCCATAAAACTTGTATCTTCTCTAAACTCAAGAGTGCTTTTGCTTCTTAATTATGTGGTGTGATATTAGGACCTGAAGTTTAATTAAAGCTTCTAGTTAGCATGAAAAGATAAATACTCTACAGTAAAAAGTGTGTCCTTTTCATGCTCTTTCAGTATGGCAGCACGTACTATGGAAGAGTTTGATCCATATCTTGGTGTTCCCCGTTTTCTTTTTTGTATCTTTTGCTAAAAGATGCTAATCAGTGAGAGTTTGCATGTGTTTGGATCAAAGAACATTGCTCCCCCCCTTTAAAATCCCGTTTGTGTGCTACGTGCGGTATTTTTAGGCTCGGTGGGAAGGATTTTGGTGCCATTTGTTTGCAAACAGTGCAAATTGGTAGTTGAGCTGGTGTGATGCCGGGGTGCTGGGGATCTCTTGGGTGGCTGCTGGTGGGAGCCCGGCAGGAGGAGGCTTTGAGCTGCCTTCTTCTGGCGTGGCTGGGGTGGGACCGGTGCTGATGAGGCTGACATGGGTTTTAGAACAGGAGATAATGCCTCTTGTGTCTGCCCACCCTTCCCAGTGCAGGCGTACAAGAATCATTTTGAGCACTTGGTGTTCATGCAAATAAAGGTGGGAGAGAATGAAGTAAGCCATGGCTTAACTCAAGGTTGACTATTATGTGGTGCAAAATCCATGTGAAATTCAGTTCTCCCGTAACAAAGCTGATAGACAAATCTGTGTGCTCTCATTAGAATGTTGTTGTTAAGCAAGAAATACTTAAAATAATACCCATGTTGCTGAAAGTTCCTTCCAGATATCCCAATAATAAAGATCGAGATAAATTTGTACACAATCCTGTACCTCCAAAGCATAAGTGTTCTGTAATACCACACAGATTTAATTTTTCAGTTATTTTTGCTTCTATACAATAACATAAACATATATCAAAATTATAGTGAGGATGCACCTGCCTCTGCTATGCATTCCCCAGAACCTCACAACCATGCTGTCTGCTTAGTCTGCCTTTGAAGTGGATGCAGTATCAGCTGGTTGCTTAGTTAATAAACAAATAAATTTGGGTTAATGTTAACTTGGAATGAAAAACAAATACTGCTGATGAAAGTAGCAAAATTGAAAACAAATGCTGACAAAAATGCATTTGGGTGAGAATTGCAGATAGTGATACTTAACATCCATGTCAAAGTGATCTACACACCCTCTGTTCTCCTGGCTGACTGAAATTCTGTTTAAGCCTAGCTAGAAAGCATTGACAAGTTTTAGAAACAGCCTGGGAAGGAAAGAGGAGAGCAGAAAGAGTCCTTTGAACTCAGTGGAGGCCTGAATGAAGTTAAAATCCTCAATATTATCCCAGCTGGCTAATAACAGCAAAAGGTTAGAGTAATATAGTAATTACTCAAACTTACAACTGCTTTTTCCCATTGGAAAATAACACCAGCTTTAAGTCATGAATAAAACATGTTGGCCCAAATCTATTACCTTAAGCATCTCCAGTAGAACTAGGGACATAATGTGTATTTACTTGCTTGAAGAAAACCTACTCATCACTGATAAATCTTCACTGCCTAATTAGGATGCCTAATATATTGCAATGCTTGATGTATTTCCTCTTGCATATGCTTAAATGGGTCAAACCTTGAATCTGGTTAGAAATATAAAAGTATAATGAAACACTTGATTTCAGCTTTTTCTTCTAATCTATGGTATTGTAGGAAAACAAGCAGTACATCCAGACACTTATTATTATTCTTAATTAAACAAATTAATAAAATTAAGCAAATTAAACAAAATAATGTAAGGAAGCATCTCTAAACATTTTTCTGTAAGTTTTTCATTTTAGATTCTCTTCTGCCAATAAGCGTAAAAATCAAGCTTCCTTTTCAATAAAATGGTATATTGAATTTAACCTTTGCTTTGATTACACTCATATCTGTTGACATCACTGATGACTGAAATTCTTACCTAATGTCTGTTCAGCAGTTTTAGCCAATTAACATGATTGGGGTTTAATTGTCAGCAATTAAAAAAAATCTACTTACTACACATTCATTCTTGATTTTTTTTTTTAATTAAATTTAGTTACTTGCCCTAAATTCAAATAAATACATCTATACACTCAGATACACACTAAGTGTATATAAAATGGAGATGTCATTGGGTTGAATCAATGCAAATATTAGAATAAAGATGTTGATTCCATCGAACATTACACACGAATTAATGTGATGCACCTGCCCCTAATCTGTAGTTAGTAAACAAAATTTCAAGCATCTGCTTTATGTGGGTCTTCACTTCTGAAGTATTAATGAATGGTTGACTAGGTCCCTGCATGTCTTACTGAAAAACAGGATCTTTTATAAAAGTATGTGGTGGTGATGTGTAAGATGCCACATGGTATCTCTGGCAGTAGAGAGGATCAGAGATGGGCCCCAAATTGCTGCCTGAAGCAATGCCCACAATGTGTACAGGAACTGCAATGTTCCCAACAAATGCAAGTACCTATATGTAAAAAAAAAAAAAAAAAAAAAAAGATAATTGTGTATGTGCCCTATTGGTGCAGTTTCTCATCTGGAACTAGCACATTCAAATTAACGCACTTTGTTCATTATAATTCACTCATACTAATATTAGGATAACACATTAATGGGCAGTTACAAGTACGTTGTACAGAATTTTTAGGCAAAGTGTTAATCTTGATGGGATTAAGAAAAAGCATTAAAATTAATGAAACGATTGCATCTCAATCTGCATATGCAAATTAGGATAAATCATATGCCCTACAATAGTATAAGCGAAAGATTATGGTAATAAATTGCGTTATCTGAATTAATGACTGGCTAGCCCCACTTGATAAGGTCATGGTAAGTCCCAGTGCACTTATTACTAAAAT
Source organism: Muscicapa striata striata (assembly GCA_030060385.1). Lineage (NCBI taxonomy): Eukaryota > Metazoa > Chordata > Aves > Passeriformes > Muscicapidae > Muscicapa > Muscicapa striata. Next base: position 3,269,205 of record JAREIS010000033.1, on the reverse strand, counting down.
TTATCATTCAAGCATGTGTATGCATTTAATTATTACAGCCTATTTAACAAGCACATAAACTTTGAGAGCAGTGGAAAGTTTTCCTGTCTGTAAATGAGAACTTTTCCTTGTTCAGAGCATGTCAAATCCCAAGAATGGAAGATATGTAAAATATTTTAATTTGACTTAAGGATTAATAAATAATTCAGTTTAGTCCTTGCTTCTCACTACTTTATAGGGTTAAAGATTTATGGCTTAGATGGAACACATTAGAGAACTAGAATAGCCATTATGAGAGAAGTCACTAAGTTTGCTTTATCTTTCTATCTGTGTGTGTTGATTTCCCAGCAGCACAGTCTGTATAGACCAGTTAATTCCAGGCAAAAAATTATTTCCTAGCTATGTGCTAGTACAGCACCTAGTCCAATAAAGTTTAATTAGAGTCTTTGAGTAATATAACATTATAATTAATATCAATATTTACTAACTTTTATCAGAAGATATAAGGCAGTATAAAGTGTAAGTTTCTGAGACTTCTTTCTTGAAAAGATACCATAATTTTGAGATGGACCATAAAAGATCTCTATTTTCTTTGCCTTAATGAAATGTAATTTCAAGCCCCCTCTTATTTATATGACAATTCCCTGCTGTCTATGGGCACCCTCACAGCCGATAAGCAGCTGATTTCTCTTACATGGGCACTTCAACAGTGTTTGCTGAAGGTACATCTGTTAGGAGTAAAAATTTGTGTGTGAGATCAAGTAGCTAAAAGCCTGTAGAGGGCTCACTAGCAACTGAGACTGTCACTAAAAGAACTACTCCCAAAAGAGCTCAAAAACTTCTGGGCTGTATCAGCTGTCTGAGCTTGTCAAGCAGTTGTGGAGCACATCCCTTTTGTAGCTGCTGACTAGATGGAGGCCAGTGCCACCATTTCTCTGAGCCTTTCAGGTTGTGGTGGATATAGAAGAAAGCTTATCCACTGCCTGGGGAGATGTAAAAAGAACTGGAAAAAATTTGGCAGGCTATTTCAGATACACTGGGTCTTCCCATCTCTTCACGTTCACAGAACTGTTGTGAATTAACTCCAAGCTTCTGGGGAGCAGTGGCTGTGCTGGCCACAAGCTGAATCAAAGAGAACCTCATTATATCCAGAGGATCAGAAAAATTCTGGCACCTTTAACAGGGCAGAAATGTTTGGAGGCCTTAGTACATAAATTCTGCAGAAGCACAATAGCCACTCAGCAGTGTGATGCCTTGGTTCAGAACTATCAAATTAACTCCAGTAAGAACACTCTCTAATGAATTAATCATAGTAATACACATTTTGCTCCCAGAACAAAACATAGATGATCCAATTAACCAATTTCTACTAAGGCCTACGATTACTTTATTAGGGTTCTAAAAAATGGTTTCTGCAAAGCAGTGTTTATTCCCAGATTGCTGCAGTTATCAGACAGTGCTAAGACCTGCAATTGAGGCCTCTGCTGTCCCTTATCTCATTAAGTGTGACATAAACACCTTTGATGAAATGAAATGGTAAAGTGCAGCAAATGGAGTAAACACTTTCTCTGCAGAGCAGTGCCCTGCTACATGCTTAAGATCTGATTTCCTGGCCACTACTGACAGATGATAACATGTTTTGTACCCATGCTAGCCAAAGATAGCCATTTAGAGCTTCTGAATAATTAAATATTGATTAATCAGCCTAGAAACATATAGAATTTTTTTTTCCCCCAAGATTTTGTCCATTTTTAAAGGCCTTATAATTTCTGCCAGAGAAAGCAGGGTAATCTATACAACTTCTGCAGCCATCAGGGCTTAAAAATTTCAGATTTTGCTGCTGTGAGAAAAATGGCATGGCTACCACACTGCCATAGCACCAGCACACGACTCCACTTTGCTGTGCTTGTTCTCCATGGGATAAATCAAGAGAAAGACCCAAATTTTCTGAGTCACAAAGCAATTTGTACAGGGCTGAAACTGTTTTAAATGTTAACTAAATTGTCTATAAGGATGGAAACGTGTGATGGCTTATCTACTCATGTCTCTTGGCACAATTGGGTTGAAAAAGCCTGCACTTTGTGGGTTTTGGGGCAAAGTTGTTCAGGAAACAAGTCTTCCTGCCTTAAAGATTTTTGGGGTTTGGTTTGTTTTTTATTTTTTCTAAAGTAGCAAGTGTGTGATGCAGGATATGAAAAACAAAGCATACGGTATATAATAGAAACTCCAATGAACACGATAATGACTGTAAATTATTCTTGTCATGTGATCTCAGTGAGCTGCTTGATTCACCATGTCTTGGTGAGGATTTCAGTAATACTGAGCTAATTTATTTTTCTTAACCTGCAAACTGGGATTATGCTATAGGTGGTAAATAACACACATGATTGGTTGAGCAGATCTCTTATCTATCCCCAATTACCAAAATGATATTTACAGCATGTGAATGGGTCTTAACAATATTATTGTTGTTATTATTATTACAATCAGTGTGTGCAGGCAGGAGTTTTCATAATTCATCTGCAAGAATTAAGAAGCACTAGTTTATCAAAACAATGATAAAAACATTGAAAGATTCCTCCTTACTTCCGTAACACACAGAAGATATTTGGAGCATAGTCCATGTGCTTTCTGCCTTAATGAATGCTCCTCTCTGGGCAATTTTTACTAGTGTTAAATGCAACCTCTTGCCCCTGTGGCATTGCAGCTTCTCTCAAGGGCTCTGTCTCGTTTTGGGTTTTGGTTGCAAGGTGCCTGTTGTAATTGCGCTAGATGCAGAAGGGAAAACCCAAACCTTTGTGTTTGCAGTGAAACACAGCCTAGCTTGGGAGCTCCAAACAGAATGTGGCTGGCTCGTGTGCAGCAGCAGCTCCCAGTGCCATGTGGTGTGGCAGACCTCCTTCCCCCCGCCAGCACAAACAAGCCCGGTTACACTTCTGCTGGAACGTGGCAAAGCCCTCAGCAAAGTGAAACCCCAGCCTGGCTGTGCTGCTAGCAAAAACCAGGCAGTTTTTGTTGACAGGGTTTGTAGCTAACACTTCTGCAAGGCAAAAGCAAAACAAGTTTTCCGTGATACTGTGCGCAGAGAGAGTCTTTTGTTAGCCACAACTGGCAGCTGAAAGTGTCTTTCCCTTAAAACCACAGGACATCCTGCCTTGGGTTCAAGAGAATAATGGAAAATGTGCTGGGTATAAAGCAGCTCTGATAGCAAAATGGTGCAGTGTACCTAACCTGTCTGTTTGTGGGTGAGAAATTGTTGCAGGGTAAGACTAGATTGAGATTTTGCATTTTCTTGACATCACTGGTAGTCAAGGAGAAGAATCAAAGGAAGAGGATGATTATCTGTTATGAACCTCAAACATATACAGGATTCTCTGTTATGCTGTTTATTGTCTATTGCAATTCAAGATACCAATATTTCCTGAAAAGTTGCCTAAGATGTGTAAACACAAGACCAGTAGCAGATTTTCCCATATCAGAATAAACCTTGATAAATCAAACTTCTGGGGAGATTCCAATGAGATGCAAGAGGAAAACTTTTCACAGCACTCAGCCATTGGAATCATCTTCCCAGGGAAGTGGTACATTCAACAACATTGGGCACTTTCAAGATGCTGCTGGACAGGATGCTGAGCCACAGTCTAGACTGTGCTTTTGACAAGAAAGATGATCCTTCAGGTCCCTTCCAACCTGGTATTCTGTGAAATTTAATGATAAATATGTAACTGCCTGAAAGTCGGAGTTCAGCCTTGTTGCTTGCTGGCTGCCTAGTAAAAACTCAAAAGTCACAAGTAATTGCCATATTCTTTTTTAAAAAGTGAACATTAATTCCAGTAATAAGCCATATGAAGTATTGTTGTGAAGGGTGAGGAAGTGATTGAATGGCAAAGTTACTTGAATGAGCTAAGATGCTAATGACCACTAACAGCTGACAAGGACATCAGCAGTGAGATAGAAATAAACTGAGATTTGCTCTTATGTGGGTGAAATAGCAAATATATCAAAGGCTGCTTTTTTCCCCCAGTTTTGTCACTCTTGAAGAACAGTATTGACGCATTTTGCTTGGAAGGTCATGTGTTTTAGAATTATGATTGATTATGTAGGAAGTTAGGAAGGCTTGTGTCCAAAAGCTGGTTGGTTTTTTCCTTAGATTATAATATGTTATCTGATTTTTATTTTAACAAATCTTCCTCACTTAGACCATCACAGTAACAAGAGAAAACATACCCTAAATCATAAAAGATTATACTCACTGTAGGATGGGTGACAGAATGGCCTGGAACCTGAACTAAAAATGTCTGTGTTTTGTCCAGTTGCTTTGCTCTCCATTGTGCCTATAGACCTCATGCATTTGTGAGTGGATATCAAGTTCTCCCCATAAATCTGAACTCTTTCCCAGTATCTGCTGTACTAAAGCCTTATTACTCTGAGCTGTTCTCAGTGGGTTAGACTCTGGGGATTTTTGTCTCTACTGCCAACAGCCCTAGTTTCCATTGACAGTGACTCAATTCCTGATTTACCCCTCATGGTTAATTTTATGTTCCTAATCACTCTCACTTCTCTGTCAACAACTGGAGTTGTTTGGTGATATTCAAGTTGAAGTTTCCTTGGAAAGTAAGGCAATGGAGCAATTAGAGGTTTATAACATTGCATGAAGAATATGATGGTACTTAAAGTTATGATTAAGCAAAATTGTCTCGTGTTCCCTTGAATGATAAATATCACCCTATTTCCTCTGGCTGTCATATCTTCTTTCTTCATGCTTTTACTCATCCTTTGAGGGTAGTGGACAAGAAAGATGCTGAGCAAGCTTGCTGTCATCAGACTCTGCTTCCTGGTACCTTAAAGCGAGCTTCTAGGACCTATGAGAAATAATAATTTTTGTCTACACATGAGAAAACTGGCAGAGATGCTTGATGAAGAGGGATAATATAATGTGAGAGGAAAGTAAGAATGAGAAAGTGACATGCTTAAAATCTCAAGCTGATTTGAATTTTGATCAGTACAAGGGTAGTTAAACTGTCTGTGCTGAGGTGTGCTTTAGTTTTTAATATCTTACATTTGGCTTTTTATCATTCCTTGACTTAAATGAACTTTATGAGAGAGGGTTGATGAAGAAGACTGAGGAGGGGAAAGAAGTATCAAGCTTTATCTAAAAACTGAAATACTTTAAATTACTTTTGTTGTAATTTCTGCATTCTAAGTTTAGGGAGAGTCTTTAAGCCTTGAGCACACAACAGTTTGCATTCTTAATTTGCAATTGTTGAAACTTGGGGTGGAACAATCAAATTTCTGTGCCAGATGAGAAACCCTTTAAAATCAGGGAAGTCCACAGTATAAGAAAACTCAATATGTTTATGAGCTATTCACTAAGTACTGGAGCTGTATTATGGCTGGTAGTGAGAAGAGACAAATTCTTGAAAAGTAGTTGCCGGCAAACATTTTTCTTCTTTATTCTACCATGAAAAAACCCCACAAAACAAACAAACAAAACCAACAAACTGGCTTGTATGATGAAAAGGAGGAGCAGGTGAAGGTGCATAACCTATTTTTCCGACAGTATTCTGAGGTTGTTGACTGGGAAGTTGTCCTGAGTATGTGTCTAGGCTGGAGTTTATATGAGCAGGCTCAACTGCTGATGTTGAGCTCAGTGAAAGGGTTTTTATCAATAGAAATGCAGGCACAGTGAGCATGGCCACTGTGGGATAAATGTTGAGATATTAATATTTTTCTTAGTGGTCACAGGTACTTGATAGAATAGAAAATGTACTACTTTAAATAGAACAAAAAAAAAGGAATACCTGCATCCATATCTGACAGTTCTTTATACCATTCTTTGCCACAGCATGAATTATTTGTGCTAAACTAAGGAATATGCAATTTTATTTGGCTGTAAAAATGAAATATACAGCTTTGATCTGTTACCTGGATATAGATTCCCTTATAACATATTAAAATACTTGGTGCTCCTTCTATTTTAAAATATTTCAGATACAAAACCCAATAATGGCATTATAACTATTGCAAAAAGAAAATTAATTCGAGATTAATAGAGAAATCCAACAAAAAACAGAATAACATAGATGTATTTAAAAATAATTGTGTATTGATCTTTTTTCAGCCTCTGATTTAAATACACTATCTTGCCACCATAAAGCTTCAGCAGAACTGTGTGTGTGTTTACTTTGGTTATTTATAAGTAAAAATTTTACAACAAATATTGAGAATTAGGTTATTTCAGGAAGCAAATTTAAAAAAAAAAAGTCAGCTCAGGCCTTTGTCCCAAGACTGAGATTCTTATAAACATAATGTATGGATAGTGGTGGAGAGGAAACATAAAACAGAAATATCAATCTGCTGCTAGTTTAAAGGTTTTGGGAGAATGAAAAATATCTTCAGACTGTTTTTTTGCTTTTACAAACATGGTCAAGTCATAGACACGTCTTGAATCGATACTGAGGGCCAAGTCTCTGTACTCTTAATTTTGTATCAGTGTGAGAATATTGATTTCTGGAAAAACTGGAAAACTTTGGTACCATGGCAGCTGGATACCTATATGTATTGTTTTAACTTTTGTGCTGAATTGTACTTTTTCAAATCTAGAATGTAAAATTGGTCTCGGAAAAATATTCTTGTGCCCACTCCATCTGATGCTTTCTTCATGTTTGAAACAATGAAAAAATATCAGCTTTGAAAGATCGAGTGGATCTGCTCCCCAAAGTGGCCAGAAAATGTATCATGGTTTTCAGTGAGCACAGATCTATTAAATAGCTCTTTTTCATTGGAAAGGACATCTTTTGATGAGCCTATTTTTTTTTCCTCCTATGTGATGATGCCATGGCTCCTCCCCTTGAAACTGAAAGTCCATGGAGTGTAGGTCTACAGGGATAATTAACCCACTTTGTTTTTAAAATTTAAATGGTTTTATGTTTAAACATTAGTGGTTTGGTAGTCCATTTTTTATATTACACTTGTTCTTAATAACACCTCTTCAAATTCTAATATATCAGTAAAATTCCAATGTGACTTCAATTTAATATAAAAACATTAATCATGCAGCCAAGAAGCTACTTTTGTACTTACTTTTTAGAAAACCCATATACAGAACCATTGTTATGCTTTTGTTATTCAATTTAGATGAACTTGTAGCTAAGGAATGCTTATACATTTGGGGATTTTGTCTGTTTGGGTGAAGGGGAAGATTCTGGTAACACTTCTAACCAGTTGCACAGAATCAGCTTAATTTTCTTTAGCTTCATTTTCCATCTGCTTGGTTTTCACTTCTCTTGACATCCTAGCAGGCTTTTCATATTTACAGTCCAGCCAAACAACAGAGTGTATTCAAATCTTTCTACATAGCAGACATAAAATGAAATTATTTTCATCCTTCAGCAGTTCCAGTCTTTCAATAGTGTCATAGCAATAGAAATGGGGCCACTTGCACTTTACCATTCAGTAAAGGCTAACTAAGTGTGCTTGAAGTACTCTAAGGTTGAGTGACCTCCAATGACTTGTGTGCATAGATTATCAAACATCATAGCTGAACTAACAGACCATGAACAGTGTCCGATTCCTTTCAGGCTAAATAGTGCAGATAATCATAATTATTCTGGGTGCCAGGGTCACAAGAACTGCTCATCACTTTTCTGGCTTACTGGAGAATCTTTTAAAGTACTAAATGATACATCATCCCTGTCAGTGTGTTATAAAGGAATTAAGTGAAGCAAGTTCTAGAAGAGATTTTTGACAGCATATATCTGATATGTCTCTGTCCTTTCATTCATATCTTCTCCATTTTTTTTGAATGCAGAGTACAAGTCTGTCACTCAGATGCTTTATTTTGTAGTGAGACAGTTTTCATCTCTAGTGGAATTTTCTCCATTAATCTAAATGGACAGTTTAAGAAGCAGTTAATTAATGCATGAGATCTGTTCACCATAGGTGATCAACAGTGCATCATTTTTCAGCTTATGGAATAAACCAGGTGCAACATTTTTTGCATCAGATTCTAGTTTCTAAAAGTATTATGAAAGGAATTATGTATCAGGAAAATTCCTTACCTCTTTGCATGCTGTTTCAAACTTCCTTAGAGTAGCAAGGATAAATGGATATAATTCGTGATAACAAAAATTTGGGCTGGTATTTTTCTGGTGGACCAGAATTACTTGGAATATACTGGAAACATAATACCTTTTAAACTCATATTTATTGTTTCTAAAGTCCTACAATCATGACACCAAGATGATTAAAAAGAATGTATGAAAAATGTTATGTATATATGCATATGTAGGTATATATACACAAGGCTCTATATAAGTACATGAAGAAATGAGCATTTAAAGACCTTCTTAATGTTAATACAGAAAGTTTAGAATGGAGCCCTTAATTGAATGTACTACAGCAATGGTTTGGAAAAAGAGGGATGGTTATAAAACAAAAGAATGAAGAATGAAGTCTAGAGCAGCAGTGAAATGCTACACTTGTGCCAAATGGATGTTGGAAAGCACGGGTGAAATCACAAACTGACTGACCAATTCTTTTCATGTGCATATTTTCTGCCTCCTGAGTCGTGGCATGAGTACAATGGAATCAAGGAATGCAAAACTGAGCAACAATCTCCTCGGCAAACCCGAAATAAACATTTAAATCAACATTTAGGTGAATGTACATGTGCTAAATTTGTAGGACTAAGAATACTGACTTTGTAGGAAATAAAAATATAAAAAGAATAATCGTGAGTCAACAGGTGAAGGGTAGAGCAGAGAATAATAGCTCTGTGTACAGAAATCATTAACTATTTTACTTGTACATCTGGATAGCACGATCCTTGACAAACTGACTGCAAAAGATTGTTGTTCTTCTGAATGAACACAAGTATTTTAGGTCTGCAGTTCTAAGAAAATAGCAAGCCACCAATTTGGCTGGTGCAGCGCTCAAATGCTCCGATGGCATGATGCGTACCCTGTACAAACTGTGAGCTCTATTTGAAAATAAAGTTTATAATTAAAACTGGCACTTGTGGGCCTCCAGCTGGTGAGTGCTGTTTTGCTGACGTGAGGCTCCTGACACCCACAGTATGGTGGCTCATTGTCAGCTGCTCTGCCAGGCCCTCGCTATTCCAATGCTCAGATGTTGCCATCTCCGCAAAACGGTGCCCGGCAGCAGGAGGCTTGCCAAGGCTTTATTTCCCTGTTTGTGCAGAAAAGGCCTTTTCTTGCTCTGAGACTGAGCTTTTTGTTTTATTAGGCAATGGTCTTGACTTTCAGTGCAGAATCCAGCCAGTCTCCTGTAGCAGCAGTGCTGGTTGCTGCTCCAGAAGGAGCCGGTCACTGCAGGGGGAAGCAATTAGGGAGCAGTGTAACGATGCTGCATCAGAGCTGTCCATAGGCAACACAACATTAGTGGCAGTGGGTCAGGTTCTCTTATATGATCTGGCTTGCTGATGGCTCTGCATTGTCATAATGGGACCAGATTATTTTGGCCTGATGCATGTTGGATGCCTGCAAGGAAATGCTGTAGCGGGAGGGATTTTGGTTCTGCATGTGTATTCAGCTACAGGTGGGCACACAAAGAGATTTTGCTGTGAGAGTCTAAAAATGAGGCAAAGCTACCCAAGCAATATGAAATTCATTTTTGCTCAGTATTAAATGAAAACCTTTTTTTTTTTCCTTTTTTTTTTTTTTTTTTTTTTTTAATGCTGCATGTGCTTTTAGCATATTCAGGTGACTTTATATTGTAAGTCCAGCTTCAGTTAAGTAAGATTTCTGAACAAACTTTCAGGATGCTATATCAAGCACTATTAATAATAGCATTAGGCTTATTTGTTCAGTGTGTGACAGTGGTGCAACCCCTCCTTATTCCCTATTAAATTAGCAGGAAATGAGACAGTTTCTGCATCACAGTTCTCATCTCAAGTTGTTATTGATCAGCTATAAACACAAAAGGTGATCCTGCTCATTACAAAATAACTTTACACTAATCTTTTCTAGCTTATATCGACAAACATTAAGTGAAAATATGAACTGGCAAGCTTTAGATCATTATAATGTTGCTGTTTAAATAGTGTGTCTGCACCCTTAGTGAACTCTTCTGGATGTGGAGGTTTTCACCTTCCTAAATTTGTCCTTGAAACAGGTAGCCACAAAATTACCCCCTCATAGACACTGGAATATTGTGACAATGCAAGTTAAAAAAAAATAATTGTGGAAAAGACTGCTTATTGCCTATTCTTTTATTGCCTGTAGTGGTACCCTGATACAAACGTGGAGAATGAGACAATTACAGTAGTTAGAAGGCTCACAGTGTAAATAAATCTGTGTAATGATTAGCTGGGTTCTCAGAGCAATGACAAGAGTTATTTTATAGGATAATATTTTAAAACAAAATTATTTTTAAGACATAAGCTCACATCAGAAATCAATTCTGGTGCATTATCTGTTCAAAATATTGTGTTAAGCTGGTCGGAAGGGGGAAGAAAAATTAATTTGAGAGATCCAAATATTTAGACAGGAAACGATGAGATGTGTCTGCCAGCTGCAAGCAGAAGACATGCCAGACCATAGTCTGACCACTGGGTACCCAGGCTGGATTGGTGGAGTTTGCCATCCCCTCAAGGTGCCACTTAACTCTGCCAGCTTGCAAACATGTAAGGGCTTAGCAGTGCATCATGCTATCATTGTTAGAGCATTTAGACAGTGAAAGAAAGAGCAATGCTATGCAAACTTTTTCTAATGTCATGTTAACAGAGTCAGATTAAAAGTTGTTATGCAGCTATAAGAGGAAAGGTGGAGAATTTGGGAGCAGAAGGAAGTGTCCTAAATGTGTTCCTGTCAAGTAAATCCCCAGGGGGGAATGAAACCAAAATTTCCTGAGTTTTTCCTCCAGCTATACAAATCAGAGTGTTGGTGCATGCTCTGACCTGCAAAGTTAAATGGTGGGACTAAAGTGGAGGATATGCAGTAGAAATTAATAAAACCCCACCAATGAGATGGGGAAGATACAAAGGCCTGGAGAGAAGTTAAGCTAAGCTTGTTTTTTGGAACATTTCATGTGTTTATTATTTACTGCTGCCATCATGGCTCTTGATGCTTTAAGGATGTTGATGAGGACTCTTAGGGCCTCTGGATAATCCTGCAGCCTGGTACAGTAAGGGAAGATTTTTTTCCTTGAGCAAGCACTAGGAGCACTTGAGTTTCACTGATTAGATAAATGAGCTAACATGCTTAGATGAATGGAATCAGATCAGTGTGAGGTCTTCCTTGCTCTTTGCTTCTGGTAGGCAGCACCTTCTTACTCAAAGTAAGTCATGGGTTTGGAAGAAAATTATTTCTTTTAAACTCTATTGATGTTCAGGCAATTTTTACCAGAGTTCTTCACCGGAGAAAAGTCCTCTGCCTTTACATTTTATCCTGTTCCTCTCCCTTCCTTCCTTTGTATCAAAGTGTATTACAGACAGAATACTTGGGAAAAGTGAAACATTTCCCAGAATAAGGAAAAGCAAGCCAGCATGCTTTTATCCTTATTTAAAACAAAAACAAAACAAAACAAAAAAAAAAAAAAAAAACAAAAAAAAAAAAAAAACCAAAAAAAAAAAAAAAAAAAACCTTGTTCCTCTATTTCTCTGGGATGTTTAATCTTAATAATGTTGACATAAGCCTTTTATATTTGAAATAAAAATTAGTGACCCTATTAGAGTCCAAATTGCTATATTCATTAGAAGCTGCATGTGTCAAATAAAAAAAGAAACTTTCTCTCTGAGTTGTTACTTGTTTTCTATAACTCTGAAAAAAGTCATAAGCCTCTCTGTCTTTTGCTGATTTTTTTGAAAACTTGCCCTGGTGACTATAATCATTAATTAGACTCCTATAAAGGCACTTAGATTGTTTTTAAAAAGTTGCACTTAGTTGACTTCAATTAAGCTTACATAAGCTTGTACACATGGGGACTTTCAGAAGAAAAGTGAATTTTTGTTAACCTGGCAATATTTCTGCTAATTCCCGTGGCACTAATCAAAATGACATTGATTTGCTCAGATTTGCTGCTGATACCTGACACTTCCTTACTTGAGCTACTTGACTCAAACTAGCAATTGTTTTCTTGTAGCCAGGGACCTGCATCTCAGCAAGTACAAGTTCAATTCCAAACCAGGCAATCTTTCAATTACCAGTCTGGCCAGAAGCATGAAAGTTTCTTTTCCAGAAGCTGATGCAGGATAGAACAGTACCTGCTGGACTGCTGGACCCTGCACATCAGTCCTGTGTCTTGAATCTGTTTTATTCTCTTTTAATGCAGCTATTTGTTCCATATTCCAAGTATCATTGCATGCTTGGAATCAATATTGCTAGATTTCATTCTTTCCTGAAATACAGGGAGGAAGGGAATAGAAATCTCATATGTAAACCTTCTCCTTGCAAAGGAGATGTTTACATATAAGATTTTCTTTCACAGAAAAAAAAAAAAAAAAAGTAAAAGACTTGCCAACCTAAAGATCTTATGTTGCCTCCCTTTGATGTCATGCCAAAAAGCTGATTTTGAAATTATACATAGGAGACTTTTGCTAGTAAATGGCCACTTGCAGCCATGCACAGCAGAGAGTTGTAATAGAGGCTGAACTAGAAGAAATGAAGTGTAGAGCAGGCTAAACAAGCCTTTCTGTTCTTTTGCTAACCAGGCCAAAAAATCTTCTGTGAAATACATCTCTGAAGTACCTATTCTGCAACCCAGGATGCAGAAATAATTCCCTTTGGTTACTGCTCTGAAAACTGAGAGCACTGGAAAATGTGGGAAGAAGTCATCTTGGGCACAGAGGGAAATTGCTGGCATTGCTTGGTTTGCATAAAGAAAGATGGCTTGGTGGGAGTACATAGCATAAATAATGCAGGTAAGGAACTGCCTCCACTTGAGCTGAATGAGAACCCAGAGTGGTGAAGCATCCTTGAATCTTAGGAGCTTTCTAGAAGCCCACAACCTTTTAAAAACACTTGAACCTTCTGAATAACCTTTCAAAAAAACCTTTCTCGTGCACAATCGAGCAAAGGTGCTGCAAGCTGATTTTTGTTACAGCTAAAAGGGCTTCATTTGGTCGAGTTGCTGGCGTGGCACAGCATTAGAAGCAATCATCTCTTGGCATCTCATCAGCATCTAATTTCAGTTGTCTGTCTGCTCTCCTTCCGCCCTCCTCTGCACGACAGTGTTTTGTGCTGGGGGAGTTTGGGTTATCAGGATAGGTTAGGGAACTTCTGCACCACAAATCCATGGCAATTGCAGGGGTTTACATGAGCTAGTTCAAAGTTTGCTATGTGCTCTGTTTATTTAGATGTGAAACTTGTAGGAAACACATGACCCAGAGGTGCATTTTCCATTTCCCAATCAAAGCAGATGAATTTAGAATTGGCTATCAAATGCTTCTAGCAAACTTGCAGCGTTCTTTGCTAATTTCCTTCTAGAGGCCCCTTGAGAGATGCAGTCAGTCTCAATGCTGCATATTAAACTTTAATTACTGATTTCTGTTATGAGGTTGAGATAGAACTCGGACAGAGATAGCTGCATCATAGCTTGTAAGCTCCTTGTGCTGAAAAACACCCATAAAATAAATGAAAAATGAGTCAGCAACCTCTCACCAATCTCTGTCAGTGCAGGCTGCACCTTCAGCTCCACTGTGGGATGCCAGCTGGTCTTCTATTAACAGTAAATTGTAGGCTTTTATTTATTTATAAGTGTCATTAATCTGGTAGGTTGAATGCAGTTGGCTCGCCAAAAAAGAGCATACAGGGCTGAGCATTATCTGGGCAGACACAATGGGCAGTTTATGGAAAATATCACAATGTGTAACCCACAACTGCCCTGCTGTTACATGGAGTTTGAAGCATTTTGCTTATCATATTGTACAAAGGACAAGTCCAAAATCAACATGGCTTGACTGACTTCTGAGGAAATATCCAATGATTTCAGGCAAACTGCTTAAAACCCCACATGCCTGATGTGGAATCACTTTCAATTCTATGCAAAATTAACACACGGGACTTTAGAATTATTGAGAAGCTTGCTGAATTAGATGAGACTAGAGATTTCTCTTGAGATGACTCTATATCTTCCAGACTGGAGCAGGTATATGTGGACTTGGAGAAGCAGGTGACATGAGAGAGTTTAATAAAGGGGGAGGGGGAGGAATGGGAATATTTATACCAATGTTCTAGGAAATTTGTACTGGAATTCTGTAAGAGTTCCAACTGGGCACAGACAGGAGGTTTGCACTTGTACAGAATTAGGGTGGTACAGTATTTTCTTTTTATGGTATCTTCCTTTTGCTGTTTGTGTTATCCATCTGCTCTGGATTTGTCTAATTGTGCTATTCCCTACTTGGCTGTTCTTCTGCCTTTCTCCCAGACCTGCCTGGACTGTCATCATGTTGTGTTTGAATAGTGCACAATATCTTTTGGCACTCAAAAAGTGCTCTGGGATAATGAAGTCCTGGTTCTCAGAGTGGAGATTTTTCCACATACCCAATTAGCATCATTTTTCTTCTCTTTCTGCTGCCATGTCACTTTTACTGCTTATCTAAATAAATAGGATTTCAGAGGAAAATCCTGTTCTTAGAGGGGAACTCTTGACAGTCTGATGCTTACTCTGTAATGCCCAGAAGTGAAAGGGAAATAACTGCAGATTGTGGTGTTGCTTTGGACTGGTAAAGGGTCTGTTGGGCTGCAGAAACCATTTGTTTATTGGACATGGGTGTTATACTCTGTGTTTGGTTCTGTGGAAAAACACAAGGGAAGGTACAGGGCCAGTGCAGTGCCAATGTTCTCTGTTTTAAGACCTTTTGAAGACTCATTTTATTAGTTATCAGAGCCTGTGTGTTTGCAGGAGTGTTAAAGCAAACATATTGTTCTAGGAGTCAGAGTGGAGAGCCATCTGTTTGCTTAGACATTTTCAAAGTCACTGTGTGAGACTGGCTGAGTTCACTAGATCACAGTGCAGTGGGTATCACAAGTAGCAACAAGAAATAAAAATATCTTATCTCCTACAAGCAGATGCAAACAGCTGAAAGTATGACCACAGATTTTAGTAGTTATTGCATTTAAAATATAAAACAAGCAATTCATTTTCATGGCCCAGTCCACAAGCCACCATTCCTCTTGCCCCACTGCTTTGAAGTTCCTTTATTTTAACTTTCAACGTTGCCTTCTGTTTAATGGGATAATAGATTGTGGGTGGTTGGGGGTCTGGTTTTGTGTTGATGTTTTTTTCTGGAAAAGGCTGGAGTTCATTTCTAAATTGCAGTTTACTTAGGCTATTTAATAAATAGTTTCATATTTGTAATATCTACATTTTTGGTGCTATGGGTACTGATACTAAACCTAGAAAAAAGTTTAGAGCCTTAATTAAAAGTAGATGTGAGTGCATAGTTTTTAAAAATGACAAAATACTGTTAGAACAAGTGTGTATTTTATACACACAGCTAGTAGGTTTTCAATTTGCTAAATATGCTATATGTTTGCTTTTAATTGTATAACCCCAAATATCACACTTGTCTTCATTAAAATTTATTAGTTCACTCATGCAAAGAAATTCTTCTAAGTGTCTCCAGTAAATATTCACTCTTATGGACTATGAAAATAATTATCTTCTTAAACCCAATGCTGTCATCATTCATTATATACTAAGCAGGCAGAGTGAATTTCAATATATTTGTTGGTCTGCTCATCTTTTTTTTTCTTACTTTTAAGTCAACTCAAGTTTACTCAAATATAACATTAAAACATACCAGAAAAGCAAGTCACCAAAATGTGTGGAGTGCTGTACAATGGGCTGGTTTTTATTTATGTACTGGGATGGAGAAAAGAAGCAATTCAAACCCACGAAACACTTGTCAGGGTTGGACAGCAGACTGTCAGTTAGTGAATCATAGCACACTGAGAAGTGGGAGCTGGGGTTGTTGTCCTGTTTAGGGGACCCTGACAAGCCAAACACCTTTGGGAGCTGTTGCAGCGAGGGTGAGGCAGTTTCACACAGTGATGTTGCCCAGCAGCTGGCTGGCTCTGTCTTGTTCTTCCATCCCCTGCATGAATGCTCACAACATTCATTTAGACCTGGATAAGGTCTAAAGTTCAGGAGCAGATTGAAGCACATGTCCTGATGTTTGTGTCTTACTGCAAGGTATGTTCCTGTTTATTCAAAAACCAGTCTTAATATGTTGTTTCCTCTAGTTCTGCTGAATTCACTCCTTTTTGCTACAACCAAGAGCCATCTGATCAGATTGTTTTGGTATTTTTCTATGAGTTTAGACCCATTCCAAATCAGTGCCAGAAATTTTCTTGATCCATTCAACAGTGAAGTGTGTACTTGTACTTAAAAAGCACTGCCAGTAGTACAGATTACTTTTAAAACACAAAAATATTTTCAAACATTTTTGATGGGGTTCTAACACCTAGAAGTCATGTTATGCTTATGCTAAAATAAAAAGATGGAGAAACAACCATATTAAGTGCATTTCATAAATAGTTTCTTATTGTATTTGTTTATTCTAAAACATCTGTGTTTTTTAAATTAAATTACTTGCATTTTGAGGTTCTGGAGACTTGGGCCATTATTATTTGTGTGTTCCCACTGTGGTCAAGAGTGACTTTACTGTTTCTTGGCAGATTTAAGAAGAGATTTCTTTTGAGGGGTTATTTTATGTGAGTCAAAGTCTGAAACTCCTGATAGTCTATTTTGACTTTTTTTTTTCCTAGTAAGATAAATGGCATAATTTGCTATGGTTTGGATAACAATATGGCATTTTATTCAAAAGCAGTGGTATTCAAAAATTTCTCACATTTTCATAAAATGGATCTTAAATGGAACCACAGGTTTTCCTGCTAACCAAAACTGTATCCCATGCTGGAGGCAAACATGCTGTGACTAAAAACTAGATGTATTTCACTGAACCTCTTTTATTTGTAATGTTTGCATCTTGCAACCTAAATTGGTAGTCTGCCTATCAAAGGTGGGATTTGGTACTTGCTTTATCCATGCCTCATTTATAGTTACAGCCAAAAGTGGAAGACTCTTTGTAACTCCAGTTACCCATTAGGGATTTGAGAAGGGATTAAAAAATAGGAAAAATACAGGGCAAGAGTGGGAGCTTGTATCACTACTCACAGGAGTAGTGGCCATAACAGATCTCTTAGGTTCTCCTCACTCCTCTGTTTCATGCTGACACCTTCAGAAGACAAAGCAATTTGGGGAGTGTGTAAGAAACAGTTTGTGACTGAAACAGTTCCACTGCTTGTGTTTTGTTTTTTTGTTTAAAATGTATGAAGTAATCATGAGTAACACAATCTAACCATGATATTATGAGACCATGTGGTACTAAAACAACAAAAATAATCTTCTGGCTGGATTTAAAGAGATTAAAGTAAAGCCAGCTTTTTTTTTTTTTTCTAACAGTGTTGTGTTAGATATTCACTGGATGTTCACATTTATTAGAAAATCTGGCCACATCTACATACCAGGAGATACCACACACAATTCTTATTGCTACCTTTGCCTATTCAAGGAACACCAAAGGAGAGCACATCTTTTCTTCCATGGGATCTCTTATGTGAAAGAAAAGACTTCATCAGACAGGACAAGCCCAACCAACATTTGCTCAATGAGTCTTGCACTATGCCCTGAAGTTGATGAGACTATTAACATTAATTATTCATGTGCTGACAAAGGCTGCTGCAGGAGACACAGAATGAAGACTAATAAGCTGAAATAGAGAAAACTGGATGCATAGGAGAGCCTGGAGAATGGAATATCTTTCAATATTTTTCCTCATTAGTTTGGCTTATTTCCCAGCAACACAAGTCTTTGACACCAGAACTTTTCCTTAAGTGTGGCTGCAAATTCCAAACCACATTCCCTCCGTGAGCAGTGCTCTGCCCATGAGCCTTGACCTTTTTGTCAGCTCAAATATGCCTGCTGATAGAGGATGTCTTAGAGTCTGACAGATGGACCTCGTCTGCCTAGGGCTTGGTGTAGCACAGGGAAGAACTCAGCTTTGAATTTTGTGCTTGAAAAAGCCAAGCCAAAAAAGGTAGTAAAAACACCAGTGGAAGTCAATGACTTCCCACTGGGCTTCTGATTCCCATCTTCTCACAAAGATGCTCTGACAATCTGGAACTTAATAAGAAGTTCCCTCTGTAAACAGAAATGCTATTTCATTTGAAGCTCAGTGAATAGTGGGACAGGGGCAGGTAAAGCAATAGACAGGATGCTCAAAGGGTGGGTTTTTTTTACGAGCTTTGTCTCCCCAGGAGCCATATAAAATTCTGATATTTGTATTTCTAAGTTCTTAGAGCTGTGAAACCAAAATACACCTTTATCTGTAGATATGCCTGATGTTTATGGTTGCTGGCTATCAAAAGGAGAATCTCCTTTTAATAAAATATTTGTATCAGCTTTTTTATTTTTAGGTATGCAGTTTTGCAGAAATTTTTTGAGATTCTGCTCGTGATAATGTTACCAAGATTCTGAACCTCTTGCATTGTTCCAGTTTACTTGACAGGTCTCCTAACAAAGAAGAACACAACACCAAGGTTTTTTAAACAACCAACCAAAAATAGCTTCAATTTTTTTTTGCAATTTTTTTCTTGCACAATGCTGAAAAGGCTCAGAAACCAGAACCCCTCATTCAGCAAGCTGATTGGTGTTCTGCATTTATAAAGATTGCAGGAAGTGAACTGAAATGCCATCAGTGGTGTCAGAAATCTGTCACTTGGTTCTTAGGGATGCAAAAAGTCCACAGTCTTGATAGTCCTTGTATGTGTTCAGGTAGTCACATTAGCCAAACAGTCACCTACGAGAAAGGGAAAAAAAAAAAAAAAAAAAAAAAAAAAAAAAAAAAAAAACAAAAAAAACAACCAAAAAAAAACCTTTGTCTGTTTGTTAGAACAAAATGTTGCTATATCATGGAGTCATCCAAGGGTGATCCATGAATATACATCCATTAGTTTGAGATCTGCATACTTATGTCATGGGAAAATTATTTTTGAAACAGTGTCTCTTGAGCAAATATGTTTAAAAGACTGTTTGATGTCACTCAAATGCAACCTGCAGGCACAGCTCGGGCTGGTGTCCGTGGCCTGGGCGTCTCTTTTCAGCACCACGAACAGCGCCCAGAGCCCCAGCCGGAGCCAAAGCCGTCCCTTCCTTCATGGTCTGTACCCGAAAGGGTGGGCACGAAGGGAATTCTGCACTCCTAAACGGGTGGGTGTACATGTTCAACAGCCTCACAGATTCTTGCTGCTTCAGCCATAAACTTGCTGAAATAATTACTGCATAGGGACAAGACTTTATTTTTGTGTTTGGCATATCAGAACCTCATGTACATTATTTTTGCTCAAAAGAAATGAGAAGCCTGGCTGACCTATGTTCCCAAACCGTGCTAGTTAATTATTAAGATGTGTTGAAATGTGAACTATTGAGTTGGTCCTACAGAAATACAATTTTCTTATGCTGTACAGCTAAGCAATATTGTTAAAGTCAGACATTCAAAATGCTGAGACTTGCTTAAAAATAGTGATTTTAAAGAAACTCCCTTGTGACACACTTTTCTAATTATTCTTTTAGGTTGGTTTTCTTCAAGTTATTTTTTCAAAGTTTTCTCTGCAACTAAATTTATACTTTTTAGAAAAAGAAACCTGGGGCTTATACAATTATAGGCACTCTAGGACAAGATCTTTCAGACATTATGACACTCAGAACTTTAATAGTTGGTAACAAAGTGATTAGAAGAAAGTCAGTGGTTGAAAAAACTGTAAATGCAGAAGTCCAAGTGCCAGACTTTTTACAACAGCACTACTCAGTAGGGGGAAAAATAGTGAATGCCATAATGAATTGTCATAGATAAGGACAGATTAAATCTCACTTGTTTGTCTTTAGTTAAAAGCAGTAAAATTGCAAGTATCCTACTCTCTGTCCACTTGGTCAATGGGAAGCTCAGTTTCATTTGTTTGGTAGAAAGCTGAAAGTTGAGTAAAAAAAAGTACAATTTCATTGACAGAATTCTCATAGCAAAGGAGAAATCCTTTTCCTTCCCCTATGGAAAAAAAAAAACAGGAAGAAAAGAGAAGGCACCCAAAAGCTGCTCTGTTGGAGGAGAGGGAGGGAAGGGAAGGGCAGTGTGGTAAGACTAGTGAATACCTGAGCTCCAAGTTACTTCAAAGTGGCAACCATTGCCTGTTGCATGCCAAAGGTTTGTTATAGTTTTCTGGTTTACTGACTATTTGCTTGTTTCAGCAACCTGAATCTCATAAAGTATTAAGCTTTATAGCATTAACTTTTAGAAGATTGTTTATTTTTATTTGATCAAAGAATTTAATTTCTTCCACAGAAGTGTTTGGTCAGGCAGAAATTTGAAATAAGTAGGTGGAAGTTTGAGTTTTGAATTTCCACATCTCCAACTGGAGGTAAACCAAAGCTAAGAAGTTGTTCTGCTATAAAGATGATGTGCCAAGGATGAAGTTCTGTGAGAACCTTTGCAAACTAGATATTTAAAGAGACATAAATGCAAATTCAGAGAATCTTGCAGTAAAGTAGAAAGCTGCTTGTGACAGAATTATATTGCTATAGTGAAAACTGCCTATCACCATGAAAAGTGTGAGGTTTAGCTACAACTTCCCAGTATAATAAATGAGGGTTGGTTCCATCTCTCCAGGGCAAAGTATTTGTACAAAATAGCAGTAAGTATTCGTCATGCTAAGAATATGACACATTCATATTTGCAGGCTACTATAAACTTATTTGCAGTTTTTTTCTTTTTGTAAAAGTTCATTGCAAATCCTGTCAGAAATAACATTTAGCTCTTCTCTTTTTATTGGGCAAAGATGCTTTTGTGACTCTCTCCTAGCTAGTTTGAGAAATAAAAGTGGATTTGTTAGACCTGAAAGATTTCAATTAACTAAAGTGAATGCCAGAGCTCAGAGATAAGCTTCCTGATTTGCTTCTTGCCCATCAGCCTAGGTATGTCCTAACAAAGATTTTTCAGGAAAGAAAGAAAATAAAAGATTAGAGGAGAGAGAGGGGGAAGGAGTTATGAACACAAAATGAGTGTATGGATTAACATTTTCAGAGGAAAAGAACACAAAGAGAGGGGATAGGAAAACAATTTTGGCTGTTTGGGGTTTTTTTCTCCTTATTCTTTAACATTCAGAGATAGAAAATCCATTCTGTCTTTACCTAGACAGTGCCATGTCACAGTAAAATTTAGTAGCAAATATTCTTTCATCTGTGTGAATGTACATATGCTTTACTTGTGGAGTCAGTCTAATCTTCAGTTTCTTTTATTATGCAAAGAAAATTATGATTTAGAGATTAGAATATAAGTAGTTTTAATCTCACACTTTTAAATTAAACACATTTGTTGCAACAGAAGGAATTACTGTATTTATTAATGTTGTGTGATGAAAACCAATACAAATTGTGTCATAGGTTTACAAAAATAGATGATCAGAAATCTCTGGAGATGGTTTAGTACAACCTACTGCAAGGAAGGTCAGCTGGAGCAGATTGCTCAGGATTGTATCTGAGTGTTGAACATTCTCAAGGACAGAGACTCCTCAGCCCCTGGGGTAAATCTGCACCATCATTTGACCACGCTCACAGCCAAGAAGTGCTTTGTCCCTTATTGTTTCAATGGCATGCCTTGTATTTTTACATGTCCATTACTTCTCTTTCTGATATTGGATAGCTCGGAGAAGGGTCTGATTTCATCATCTTTATTCTCCTGGGTATTTATAGACATGAGTGAGATCCTGAGCCCTCTCTTCTCCAGGCTGATCAGTCCAGCAATGTCAGCCACCCCTCATGTGCCAGGTGCTCTGATCCCTTCACCTTCATGTCCTTTTATTTGGCTCCCTGCAGCACATGCTCATGTCTGTCTCACACTGGAAGCCCAGAACTGGGCACAGCACTCAGATGTGTCTCTACTCACAGAGCAGAGGGGAAGGATCACCCCCCTTGTCCTGCTGGCAGTGCCTTTCCTAATGCAGCCTAGGATGGTCTCAATCTTCAGTGCCACAAAGATGCATCACTGGCTCTGCTCAGCTTGTTGACCACCAGGACTTCCTGGTCTTTTTCTGCAAAGCTGCTTTCTAGACAAGCCTGTGTCAAGCCTGTACTGCTGCTTGGGGTTATTCCTTCCCAGATGTGGGGCTTTGTATTTTCCCCTGAACTCCATTATATTCCTGCCTGTTCTTCTCTTTAATCTGTTGAGATCTCTTTGAATGGCACCTCAGTCATCCACTGCATCATTTGCTCCTCAGTTATTTTTCTGAACATTTGCTGAGGGTATTTGCTGTCCCATCATCCACAACACCAGTGGAGATGTTAATATGGCCTCACTATCAGTCTCTGGGGCATTACACCAGGGACCAGCCTCCAGATGGAATTTGTGCTGCTGGTTGCTGCACTTCGATCTTGTTCTTTTGGTGTTTTCCATGTCACTGTTCCTGCACCCAAAAGTTGAATCTTCACACTCAGTTAAAGCAAGGATGGGTCTGAGAAATAGGAATCTTCCAAACATCAGTAAAGCTTTTAGCCCACCCCTCCAGGGATACTTGAGGAGCAACATTTAACTTCATTGAATATATGATCTTTGAAGTGCACAGATGAACGTCACTCTGAAAGATTTAAGCAATGCCTACTATTTCTGAATAGGGTAAACCCCCTAAGTGAAAGGTATAATACCATAACCTATTTGATAATGTGAAAGTTACAGGCAGCTTTGTAAGTGCAGGAAGATTCAGCAGATCTTTTGGAGATTAATCCAAATGCAAATGACCTCAGAATCATGAAACATTTCCTCTCAAATCATGGCTATAAATGATTACTTCTCTAAAATGTTTTCATTTGGGGAAGTAATATGTTGTACCTCTGTGAGAATATTTCTACTAAGGAGTATATCAGAAGGAGGACCAGAGCAAATCACTAGCCAGAGAGAAAAACAATGAGGCCATGAGCATTGACTTAATAAATGAGATTGTGCTCACCCAGGGCTACAACTCAATCCACAGAAACCAATGGGAGCTGTTCCTTTTGATGATCAGGTAGCTTTATCCCAGACCTAATGATCTTCCCCCTGCAATGCAATTTGAAAAATACTGTTCTGCCCTGCTGCCTTTGGTAAGGAGTCTCAGAGCTCTACATGTTAATCAAAACTCCCAGCACACTGAGGTGTGTTATCCAGGAACTGGGATGCAGACACTAAGACTGAGAGCGGTTTTGCTTTACACCAAAAAGGGACAACAGCACAACTGTCAGAGCACTTACACCACAGCAGCCACGGGGCAGGAGGCCACCCTTCCCACATAGTCCAGGTAAGATCTGGTCAGAGTCAGAAAGACCAAAATATGAAGAAACAAGAGGGAAAGGTAGAGAAGGATGCTAAATTCCAACCTGGATTAGTCTATTCACTGAAATTCAGACAGTGCCGTAGTAACCAAGTTGACTTATGATCCTTTTCTACTGCTGTGCTTTAACATGCTAGAAAGAAAGTCACAGAGATTAAAACAAATATGTATTTGTGATTTCTGACCCACAAGATGAAAAAGGTAAAGTTGCAGGTAGCATTTTTAACTTACATTTTTATTATGTAAGTTGTAATCTTGCAGTGCAACTCAGAAAAGATTGTGCTGCTGTGGTGGATTTCAGTGGACTACAAAGTGTTGGAATATTGTCAACAGATATGTCAAAAATCCTGATTTCACACTTAAACACCAAACCTTTGCTTATTTTAAAACTTATTTGATAAATAAAAAAAAAAAGAAAAATAGGAAAAAAAGAAAAAGAAATAAATTGACAATTTGACTCTTCAGATGTATAAAATATGAAGAATACCTGCAGGCTTCCCAGGGTATCAAGATATGGAACTCATAAGCACATAACAG
This sequence comes from Muscicapa striata striata, assembly GCA_030060385.1. NCBI lineage: Eukaryota > Metazoa > Chordata > Aves > Passeriformes > Muscicapidae > Muscicapa > Muscicapa striata. The sequence goes on along the minus strand of JAREIS010000033.1, from coordinate 3,245,314 downwards.
TGTGAGTCACAGAGGGAAAGGGGCACTGGAGTGATATTTACATTATCTTTTATCATTACTCTTCCACTTGAAACTTGCATTGGAAAAAATCTGTAGCTTCAATTATATTCACACTGTAGAAAACAGCCGATTTTTAAAATGAATTTTTGATTTAATAGGTTTCTCTTTGAAAGAGAGCAGAAAAAATGTTGTGATTTCAAGTGAAATTTCTCCACATGTGTTTTAAGACTCTGAGTTTCACTGAGACTTAAATAAACAAGGGATGCTACATTCTATAGTCTTTTGAATTTGGTACAAGGACTCTTCCTTCTTGGCTCTTTCATTTCCAGTAATTAAACCATCTGGTTGATGAGGGAAATTAATTCAAGACCACATTAATTCCTACTTCTAAATTTCTTTGTGGAAAACACTTCAGGAGAAAATGATGTTTGCTGGATGATCAGATGTAAAATTAAGAGAATGTGTTGTTGATCGTCTATAGTGCTGCTTACAAAATTAATCATGGATGGTTAGAAACTCTTGTGATAAATCTGATGTCAACATCAAGATAGCAAAGAAAAGAGTAGAAAGAGCATGAAATTCTCACAGATTTGTTTAGGTTGGTGCATAGAATGAGAACAAGTGTTCAATTTATTGAAAAATTCAGGCTGAGCTTTCACAAGACATGGAGGAAGTAGAACAGTTTGTATAGCTTTCAACTGCATGTCTGTGCTCTTCACTATAGAATGCTGGGCTATTATGGTGTGAGACAGTGAAAGTTTGGAACATGAATTTAAGTGCTATTCAAGCTACTTTTGAAATTGTTGTCACTGTTTCTAAACAGGATGGGATGGGGCTTTATTATATTGCTGAGCAAAATCCCCAAGTCCTCACTTGATATTCCTACGTTCCAGTATTAAAAGAGGCTGTGTCTGGGTAGACAAAAGTTGCAGCTGTGTACTGTTATGGATCCTGGAATAACCTCTCCTGGTCATGGAAGAGTCAGAGTTGTTTGATCAAGCCCAGGCTATGAAGAGTATGCACAGTTTGAATCTCTCAAAATTCTGATAAGCACTGCTGAGGCTCTGGATCTGTAACACATTGTTTAGCATCCCTGGTCCAGCTGCACATGGGAATTTTTCTTTCATTGGAAGCACAGCCAGCCTGTAACAGAAGTTTTGGGCAAAAAAATATTGCAAAACAAGATATGAGAGTAACTATTTTGGGCATAGCATTTTGTCTGAAAGGTACAGCATGAAGTAGTGCAGTAATAGGAATACAGTGAGAGCAGTGTTTTTGTAGTTAAGTGGAAATGATCTTCCGAAGGGCACTTAATCTCTGTTTTTCTAGGAAACTAAACAGAATAAAAGCAGTGGCTATTTTCACAGCTACAATGGGTTGCAAAATATAAGTGTGATATGAGTGCAGACAGCAATATTTCTTCTGTATTCAGATTACTCCTGTCATTTCTTTGAGTTCTCACTCCTCACTGAGTTCCTCCATGCCAAAGCATACCTTGCTATTTCTTTTTTAAAAGACCTCTATTCCCCCTTGCCAGCAGTTTGCTGGCATCTGGGCAGAGGCACCTATTACTGAAGGAGCCAGTGCATTTCCAGCCTCTCAGGGACAGCACATTCCTGGCTCAATTACTTGGGATAGGAGGAGTAGGCAGCAATGATGTGTCTGATTCAACAGATCTGGGCTGCTCTTCAAACTCTGACATGCCTGTTAATCTTGTAGTGACAGTGGTGCTGCTGTGTGTGTGCTCTGCCACCACAGAACTGTCACTGCAGTAGGTGCTAATAAGCAAAGTGGCTGTTTAATGAAACACGGATTTCTGGACAGTAAGTAATGTGTTCAGGGCCTTGGGCTGTGTTTTAGAAGACAAAGGAGGGCTATTAGGCTCAGTTTGTGCCTTGCCCACCCGGGTGAGCAGGTAATGATGTGTGCCAGATACTGGTGCTCCCATTTGTTTTCCCTTCCACTTCTTTTCCTAACACATCAGAAATCTGAAAATACTCACATTCCTTTTTCTCAGAAGAGGAAAGCATTTGACCAAAGATCAAGATATTATTCAGGTATTGCAGTTGTCTAGCATTGTGAGTTAGTTTTGTTCTGAATTTATGGAGAAAAAAGCTTGACTCTCCATAGCCCTCTTCACCACATGGCCACTCATTCAAAGTTCTGCTAGATCAGAGTAACAATTAGTTAAGCACATAATTTTGCTCTTTATGTTGCATAGAGCTTAGATGGGATTTTAATAATCATGCCTGAGAAAGTGGTCTGGCACAAAGCTGAGCATCAAAAACTGTATTAATTGTGCTTAACCAATACTCTTCTGATCATTTTACCCCCATTAAACTGCTTGAGGAGAGGTTAATCCTTGAGACACAGCACCACCACAATCCTCACTGGTGGTGACTATTTAGCAGAGGTCTAGAGATGCTTAAAATCATATGTACAAAAACAGAGTGGCACCACCAGGAGCCAGAACTCCTCTTTTCAGAAATTTTTAAGCCTTCATGATGAGTTCACAGAGTCCATTTTGGCAAATTGCAATAGAGTTAGCCCTTTGCTATGTGCCTGGGATTCTGGATGCAAAAAATTAGTTGCTTCAGGTTTACTTCAGGGCTGTAGCATGCAATTTTTAGAGTGAAAGTGTTTCTGTAGAAATAGAGTAAAAATGTGTATTCCATGGATTTTTCTAGATCTCATGAGTATGAGAGGAAGCCAGTCAACTTATCTAACTTAGCATGCACAGGGCATGAAGAATCAGCAATAGTTTTTAAACCACAGACGAAAACTGCAAATTTAATCAAAAAACTTTTCATGTAAATTGTTGATTTTCCTGAGCAAGTTGTGTATTAGACCCAGTGGTGCTGGGATGAGTTCTGAGTGTGCAGCACAATGCATGCCCTCCTACACCCATGGTACTCCCTCATCCCACTCAACCAATTAACAATAATTAGATAATTACGGTTCATAAAAGTCTTCAAAAGATGAAGATGTTGCTGCTTGGGACTCATTAGCTCTTTTTAACATATTTATTATGCTTTTTATTTCTGACCACAGAGGGGAAAAACTTTAAAATATTCTGTTATTTGCCATATTCTGCTCATGAAGCAAAGCCTGCAAAAGCAGCCTTTCTCCCAGATGTCCAATATTAGCTGTGTTTTGACTGAAAATGACAGATAATGATAGAGAAAGGAAGCTTCCATAAAACACCTTGCATTTGATCACAAAATTTTTTACTAGCATTCCAAAGCAAATGTCATGTTATTTTTCTACCACTGGTAAAAATCTAGCCACTTGTTCTCTGTAATAAAAAATCATAGGCTTTAATTATGTATGCAGCGTAGAGCGCTGAAGACTGAAAAGCTGGGGTAGATTTTTCATGCAAGGCAACCAGAGCTCGAAAATCTGTGGAACTGACCAGTTTTGTTGTAGTGTGAATCTTGGAGTTTTTTCTTTGATTGTTTGGATTTGTTGCGTTTTGGTTGTTAATTGTTTGGGTTTTTTTGGTTTTTTTTAATTTAAAAATCTCTTTTTGCCAAAGAACTTTCCTTCACTAGTGTTCCTGAAAGATACTCAGTTTTTCTTCTTGTCCATTTTACTCAGTGACACATGGGAGTTTTCACTAAACATTAGGCAACTAAATAAGGAAGTTAATTTCCTTACAGTCCTGATAATGATGAAAGAGAGGATCCTCCAGAAGGCAAACCAGTGCAATGTTGTTTTCCTCTTTTGGGATAACAAGTGATGTAGAATTCCATGTATTACTTGTGGATGAGAGCATTGTTAAAGAGTGGTGCACCTCTCAGCACACTTTTTGACCTTACTATGTTCTTTAGGGTCAGGAGCCTGTTATGAGTAATGCTGTGTTGTTGACTGTTTGAAGCAGCCTTCTTATTCCAGCCCTTGAATTTCAGAGGTACATTAAGAGGCCAACTGGGACCCAGGATTTGAGCCTTGCTTTTGATATTTTTACTAAATCTGCTTTCCTGTGTCTACACCTTTATCACAGTCAGTGGGGTAGAACTAAACCACCTGGGGATTAAGTGATTTTTCTGTTGCCTATTCTTGCACTGCAGGCTGAGTCAGTTGTTTGTCTTTTGACACAATGGGATTTACAAACCACTCTAGCAGCTTTCTGTAGAGCAGAGATATAACAAATGGACACAATTAAAACAATGGTATATTAAGTGGTACAAAAAGTGAAGTTAATAAGTATCTCCCTGCTTTATGCAGAGCTCTTATTTACTAATTTTATGGCAGTATTAGAAGGAGAGTTGCATTATGGTTATACAATCCTTGAGTCACGAGTGGCAGTTGTCAGATTTTTTGATGGGTGTACTTTGATAATGGCTGGCTTTGTTTAATGAGAATGCTGTCAATACAGCTACAGCCCCAGCTGTCACTGCTGCCAGGCAGGAGCTGGGGAGGTGTAAGGATCTAATGATAGGCTGGTGCTAAGGGGGAGGTTAGATTAACAAAAATCAATGCAACGGTTCTGTTCGAAATTCTGATTACTATGGTCTGCACTGCCCAGACTGAAAGGCTGGTTTTGATTGATTCATTAGACTATTGCATGATCAAACATAAGTCACTTTACAGTATGTGTCAGCAAACAAAATATTTGGGGAGGGATTTGGTCATGTGATTTTTGCATCCATGAGGTATAGTCACTTAAGAAGTGAATCCTGTGATTTTTTTTTTTTTTCCCCCCTAACCAAGAACAGCTATAAATTCTATTATTCTTTGTGGGTCCCATTCAATTCAGGATATTCTATGACTCTATGATAATTCCTTGTGTCAGGGAAAAATGTTTATATTTCAGGTTTGATAGCTGGTGCTAAGATAAATCAAACTCGATTGGGAGGATGAAGAAGACAAAGAACTCTTTTGGTTTTGCAGATGTGTGCTTAGAAGTGCCACTATGCTGCAGAAAAAGCAAGAGTAATGATGGAGGGAAAACAAAAATAGTACCCAGAAGGATAACCAAGGTGGATTGTCTTGATGCTTTAGTGCATGTTTATTTACCTGACTGCACACGCATATAAAGAAGACAGAAGCAGATCCACATTATTTTGATGCATTTTATCAGGATAGGAAAATGTATTTGCCAAAAGACAAATAATTTTTGGTGGTGGCATTGTTAGAGGATTAGTTATTTTTAATTAAGTAGACAGCTCTTTTCTCTAAATTTCAAACTTTGTCAAGCAAAAATACTCTCATATCATGAAGTGTAATGTACTCTGGTCACCTTGCTGTAGAAAGGGAGGTAGGAAATGTATTGGTGACCTTAGGCCTGTCTTCTTCCCTCCCTTTGAAAACAGAGGGAATGTGGTGGAGGGAGATTCCAGTCTGTGGCAATTTCCTCATTTCCAGCTGCTGGAAAGGCCAAGTGCTTCTGCTGCTCTCCAGATCCTCCCATGTCACTAACCAACATGCCTGGTTTTGTGGGAATAGTGATCCCATGTCCCCACACACTCAAAGCAAGGAAGTTTTTCTTTGTTTAGGGACAAAGGTCGCAGAGTTGTTCCAGCCCCCAAAATATTGTTAAGGGGTTTTCTTCACAATTAAGCACCAAAAACTTTTAAGCTGCTTTCCCAAATTGCCAGCTACTTGCTTGACAGGGGTTCACAGAATCTTATCTAATGAAGAGGACTTAGTTAAAGCTGTGTTTCACACACAGCAGAAAGGTCCCTTAGTTTTAGGGCCCTGCTTAGGCACATGCTGTAGATTTCTTCCTCCCTTATTCAGCCTCACCTGAGATGAGAATGCTTCTTTATCTCTCTCTCTTAACCCTCCTCTTTAACAGTGTTTAACCCAAGCTCTTTACAAAGATTCACAAGCGTGGCTACTCCAGGATTTCTTTCCTTGACCCTCTGGAAACTAATTAAGGATGTTTTAAGACCTATGCTTTCTTTGTTGGCCAGGAGAGTACCACATTGTGAGAATGGTATTTCAGTTGTGATGGTATCTCAAAGTTTTGCTGAAAGCCATGCATCAGTTGTCTGAAGTGGGAGCAGGAGAATTCCCTGACTTGTGAGTGTTCAGGCAAGTGCAAACAGGAACAGCTTGCACAGCTTCAATTGTGGTCCTAGTCCTGCAGGGTTTAAAGTGATGGTGGAACCACACTGGGAGCTGTTCCTGAACATCTTGGCTCATTTTCAGGAAGGTCTTTGCAGAGTTCTGGAGATCACAATGGGATCAGATTGGTCTTTTAATAAGCAGGCCTATTTGAGGCAGACATGGTAAATGTAGTCACTGCTGAAATGCTCGGACAGCTCTGAGGATTTCTACTCCTGGTGTTCATAAAGTGGTGGTGCTCTCCCTCCCTTGTCACACAGTACAGTAGCACATTAGAGGAGAATCATCTTCCTGTTGTTTCATGCAGGTAGTGTCTTGTATTGAGACCCATCTGGCTGTTTTTAATAAGAACTAGATGCAAATATGTTTGCATATTATTCCAAATTTTTCTGTTTCAAAATGCACAGCAACACAAAATTCTGTGCAGGTTTCTGACTATGAGTCTTAGCTCAATTTTGCAGTTCCATGGTTTAAGAAATCCCCTTATTTCTCTGAATAGTAACTTGCTCTGTTTTGAGATCTGTCCAGTCGTTGGTTCCTAATCCATTTAGAGTGTGTTCTACTGATACAGCACAATGCTAATCTTTTAATCAGAGTGTCATGCTATGCTCAGTCAAGGGACTTAGCAAAGTCTATATTACATCTACCTAGTGAAATTCCTCAAATGAATACAGTCTCAAAAAAAAAAAAAAGAAGAGTCAATCATGGTTATGTTCAAACACTGATGGCATGTGTTTAAATGAAGATACACTGTAGATACAATTTTTTGATGAATTTGTTTTATTAAAATAGCTTTTGGGGGGAAAAGGTGAACAGAAAGCACATGGCCTTATTTCTTTCCATCTGGGTTTGGGAATGATTTGCTGGAATGTTTCATTTTCACTTTTGTAAAAAAATGCTAATTTCAACAAAGTGTCTTTGGCTTATCAGGAAGAAAGATTTTAATAAGATCAAAACAATATTTTTGGAAGAGATAATATCATAAAAACTCACATTTCTCTGCTTCATTTGGCTTCAGGACTAAATAACTGAAATGGAACTACATTCTAAATTATAACCATGAAACTGTCTAGCTCTTTTCTGCACTAAAGACTATTTATATGACCCTTGTGCTCTGAAAGATAAAACAGTCTCCTTTACATGTGAGATGATAATTAAAAGGAAGGAAGCCAATATCTAGACCTCTTGGCTCTGTATTCAGCAGCCAGCTCAGCATTCCCAGCAGAGGTGTACAAAGCATTACTTCTGACAAATGAAGCAAAGGCAGCTCCTGCAGATTATCTATCTGATGGTAAAAACACATCCATGTGCTCTGTAGCACAGTGTAAGGATGGCAGGTACAACACACAGGCAATTCATTAAGAGGTTGTTGCAATCATAAATATGGCACCTTTATTCCAGCTCCATTTATTTTTCATGTAGAATGTGGACATAATATAGTTGAAACAGAAAGCTTGCAATAGGTTTAATTCTTCCTCTAGGTTTTTGAGCTCAGCACCTCAAGTAGCAGTGTTTGTTGCCTGAATGGCATCATCTTGAAGACAGTGTTTGCTCTGAGTTCATGGAATCATGGAGTGGTTTGGGTTGGGAGGACATTAAAGATCACTGAGTTACAACTCCCCTGCCATGGGCAGGGATACCCTCCACTCCAGGTTACTCAAAGCCCCATCCAGCCTGGCCTTGAACACCTCTGGGAATGGGGCATTCACAGCTTCCCTGGAAGTGAACAAATTGTATTGCAGAGGACATTGTCTTTCTCATGGCTGTACTGTAGGAACTGTTGTATTCTTTAAGCTGTGGTTGGGTCTCTTCATGGCCAATATTCCTCTAGCATTTTTTGTAACAGCTCACAACCACCACAACGTCAGCCAAGGTGAGCTGAGAGCTGTTGTGCCCTGTCAGTTCATCTGGAATATGTAGCAAGTTCACATCACAGTGTATTCAGAAATCCTAATTCCTTGGCCTCTGCCTTGAGGACAGTGTCTACATCTCATTCGTTTGCTGTCACCTGCCCTGAGCACAGATTTTCAGGATAGTTTGAGTGCTCCAGTTTGCAGTAAACATGTGCAGTTAACATTTTTCTGAGTATCTGTGAACAGATTCTTAGCATAGGACTGCTTAACTTGATTAACAGCAGTTTGGTTAACTGAGATAAGGAAAAGTGAAAGTACACAACCAGAGTTTCTGCTGGTTTGGCACCAGAGCTCCTACATGGGAAAACATCGCAGTGTCTGTTCCTGTTCAAAGGAGAAAGCTTTAGCTTAGTCATGTACTAAGAGTGTGGTTTAAGGGGGAGGGCACAGAGATATGGGGGCTGCTAGTGGAATTCACCCCTCATAATTAGTCAGAACACATGGCTGAGCTCCTGGGACTCTCCAAGGGATTTAGGTTAAGGTTAGAGCTCTCAGAATGGAAAATCCAAGGTGCCTGGAAGAAGCAGGGCTCAGGATGCTTGCCAAAGCAAGGGATGGTCAGAATGAGATGTAAATAAGCACCATGAGCACACTGTGCCTACACATTGTCTTTAATGTTACAGGAAGGTTCCTGCCAGGTAAAAAAAAAACATTAAAAAAACCATTGACCCCAAAGAGTCCCCCAATACCTACTTATTTCAGATCTTTCAGTGCAGACTAAAGATGCAGGGGGAAAATTGGAGAAGGTATGTGTGGGGAGAAGAGGCATACCAGTTGAATACAATTGATTTTCTTATTAATTATATTTAGGTATGAATCTGTGATAACAAGAAGTGTACTGAGGTAAGAAGTATTATGTGTTTTATGGTTTTCCCAAAGCAAAAAAAAAATAATAATTACAGCGGCATTGTGCTATCAGAGCAGAATTTTGGTTTCTGACTATTAAATTGCATTCTTAAAAAGCAATAACTCCTGCTTAACGTAATTCCCAGTGTCTGTAATTAGCACCAGATAGCTTGTGAAAATAGTAAATTAGATTTAATATGAGCAATGAAAATGCATGGGTTGCAAGTGTACTGAAATATTTCCCTGCATTGATCAGAATGACAGAGGGCTGTGTACGTACAAAGACACCCCAAGTAAAGGATGGCTGTGTTGTAATTACATCTAAGATGGCTGTAAATGAATTTGGGAAGTTTTGCTGATGTGAAGGCGATGTATTTTGGGTTTAGAAGCTCCTCTCAGGCCTCTCTGTCAACATATGTGTGTGCTCTACTGCTCTCAGTGCAGTCTCAATCAGAACAGAGACTGACAGCACAGAGAAGCTTCCAGCAGCAAAGGCTGTAAGGGACAATCCTTGGGGAGAAGGTACAATGTGGAATCACTGCAATAAAATTTGAGAGTTTTAGCAAAGTTCAGTAAAGACCTTTAAACTCATGGCTTTTGATTAGATGGCATTGTACTAGGTAAAAAAATCTTGTAAAGTATCTCCACCTTTCCATAACTGCCTTTGTACCGTACCTCTCTTAAACTCTAAAATATTTATTTCCATAATGATTATGAAGGGAACTATGTAAAACTGTAGAGATACAGTGACAAAGGGAGATTTACAGAAGAACAATAGTAAACTTGATTAACAGAAAACAATGGATTTGATTTCCTTTTCTGTATAAGTTCAAACCTTCTTTGAAACAAATGTAGAGCCTAATCATAAATGATCAATATATTTTATTGCGCATCATATAAAAAATATATTTGGGACTATGTTGTGATGTAGTCAGAGAAAGTGTTCCCTCAAATAAGGTCTAGAAATGGAACATAGTGGTGAGAAGAATTCATTGAATTATTCAGTCAAGAGCAGCAGTGTATGCAGGTACATAACTCTAACATCTAGTTTCTGTCTAGTTTCTCTTCCTCAAGTAGAGAAAAAGCATCTCTTGTATAGTAATGAATCACTTGGACATGAGTGTTTCCTATTTATGGAAATTTCACATAAAATGAAAGCACTTTTCCTTTGTACAGCCCTCTTAACTTTTATTGAATCTTGACTAAAAGATTTCACATAAAATTCTTACACTTCAAAAATATTATACAATAGTTGCTTAAAACATGTGATTGAGACAATGGAAAAAGGAAGAGTTGGTTTTTAGAATGTATAGAGATTTCAAAAATGTACATTTATCCTGAATAGGGCAGCATCTGCAGCTACACTTTAGCTTACAATATTATGTGCCTATTCATAATACTTAGTATCCTCTACTGTGAATACAGACTGTGGTGCAAAACCAGTCTTGGGGCTATTTTAAAAAGACTGTTCCTCTTGGTTACAAAACTCTTTTAATAGTGTGGGGCTTTTAAATCTTTAACATCTAAAAATCTCTTTATTGTTCTTCTTTTAGAGTATGAAACCAAAAAAAAAAAAAAAAAAAAAAAAAAAAAAAGGCAACAAAAAACTCCCCACAAAATAAACAAACATATAAAAGATGGACTAGGACAGGAGGAGTGTAGGGTAAATATAAACAAGAGGAGAAGCCACTGCATGTTTTTTTGTATTTGCATCTTGCCAAGTATCCACCAGTTTCCAGAGTCATTGATGAGAAATTTGCCTCCATTTGCAGGGATTTAATTCCAAAAAAGAAGCTGAGAAGTTTGTTAAGTGGGAAATATATTGTAAGTTAGAAAATGTATCCCTTCTATGATGCTGTGATGCTGAGTGAGATTTACCCATGAGCCTCAGTATTAAAATTAGTAAAAGTAAAATAGTGTTTCCATTTGCAACCCTGCAGAATGAATACACATTTATTAAAACAGTCTGGTGGGGAGAGGGGAAGCTAAATAACCTCATATAAAATGAAGTGAAACCATATCTGAAAATTCAGTTGCATGGCAGAGAGAATTGATTCACAGCTCTAATTTAATCAAATGAGAGGGGTATAGTAAGCACATATAATAAAAATGACATCCAAAGTTAAGCCAGTTAAGAAGGCATCAGAATAATCAATGTAGCCAAATCAGTAAGAGATAAATCAATTCACAGCCATGTGAATTAATCTCTACAACTTTTCAAGTGCTAGTGTGTTTAGAATTGTTGAATCAAAGGTTTCATTTGAGAATAACACACCTCCTGCATTTACATAAAGTGACATATATATTTTTACTTTACAGATGTTGAGGGATTGTCTTTCTTAGCCTTCATATTTGTCTAAACAAAAAGCACAAAATGGAGTGAGAAGAGGAACATGATCCTGTGGGTTACTGACCACTCTTATCCTCCTCTGGCAAAGGATCAATACTTTGTTTTGTTTCAGGCAACTAAAAGATTCTACTAAAACTGTGGCTACTTGAGCTTATTAAGGCTCAGGTAAGAAGAAATTCAGTTACAGCTCTGTTGTGCAGAGCACCCCAGCATTCCTGTCCCAAAGAGCATGCACAATGTAATTACTCCTGGGTATGAAGTCACTTAGGCTAAATACTGACTAAATTGCTGAGATTTATCCAGTGTTTTCTAAACTACAAGCTTGTAATGAACATTTTCAAATTGGAATACTGTGCCTTTATAGCCTGCAAGTTAACCAACTGCTTTCTGGAGCCTATATTTATGGAAAAATGTCAAAGAGCATTAACAAGTAACTTCCCTTCTGTAGCTGTATCATACTGGCCATATTCCCAACCTGCTGCAAGAAGATCCCTAAAAGTCCAGAATTTATCAACAGTAAAATAGTTTCATGTTGTTTATGACTGATGAATGAAGACACCTTAGCTGCTTGCTAAGTGGAAAAACCTTGTAAATTATCAGTGAAAAATAGCTGAAAGCTTATGTGCATTGAGAGAAATTCACATTGTACAAATGCAAACAGCTTTTTCCTATAAATCATTGGGAGACATAGAAAAAGCAACCTGAGAAAATCAGGCTTTGAGGCTGCCTTGATTGCTAGAAATGAATAATGAGGCTTATAGCTGTGTCCAAAGGATGATGGACATGAAACTAAACAACTTGCATGAAAAGCAAATAAGTGGCCCTGGAACTTGGTATTTGAATTGTGCATAAATCTCTGTTACACTTAAGTTAAAGAGAAGGTCTCAAATTGGACCCTCCAACAAATTAATTTGCTACCTTGTCATTCTGAGCAAGTTTTTAAAGGTGTTTAATCCACACCTTTCAGTGCGTTTAGCCTAATTTACTACCTTAAACAAAAATTATTTTTAAAAGTAATTCTCTTGTGATATCTGTGGCTATTTTTACACAATTTGGAAGGTAGAAAAGAAACAGCCACTGATGTGAAAACACTGCAATGCTGTGGCTTCCCAGTACATCTCCCTGGCAAAGCCAGTGTGTTTGCCATTATTTTAACTATTCGAATCATCTGAGTTCATTTTTATTTTGTATACACTTGAATGCCCTAAAGAGAATATTTCCAAAGAGCAAACTGGGTTGTTTAATATCTGTACTGGAATACAGGTGCAATGTGTAGCAGGTGAGTGCAGTCTATCCTAGCAGTGACAGTCAAGCAATGCAGGACATTGCCACTGCATTACAGATGGGCTGCATAGTAAATTGTACAAATATGTCAGTAGTTTGATTCTTTAAACTTAACCCCTTTTAAATGTAAAAAGCACTTCATAAGCTGAAGCTACAGCTAATTGAAAACTGATGTTTAATGGCGATGGAGAGGTGTGTTCTCTATATCTCTACTGCTATGCTGGGCAGTCATTCCTATCTTTCTCTTTCATGCAGAATACCTCTATTTCCAGCTTTATAAGATTGAGCAGCAGCCATTCAAGCTTTCAACTACAAGAAGTTAGAGCTTGTTTTTCAGCATAGTGATGAACTTACTTTGAAGAATGAGGTTATTGGATGTAAGCAAATAAATGTCAGAAAAATCAATTACCTTTTGTTGGTCAACTCTTAGCCATCATTTAGATGTGCTTGATCAACACAGAAGGGGAAACATTGTTAATGTTAATTTGGATAGGTCAGAGCATCTTTCTGTGCATTTCACAATATTAATGAAACTAGAAAAGAGCTAGATTATGTTGTTCTGCAGCATCTCCACTTCAGACAAATGAGTAAAGCTCACTATTATAGTTTGTAATCAGGTAATGTAAACTAGGAATATTTAGATTGATTTCTTTTAGAGTTGTGAACTCATTCTGGCTTTAAGGACAAACATGCTCTGTAACAAAGCATTACAAGTAGCACTGTGTTTTCCCTAGGCAGGGGATCCCTGTTGTGTGAGCAGTGCCATGGACACAGCCAGCTGGGTGGGTTTTGTATTGGCTCACCCTCCAGTCTGGGTCTGGCAGGTGCAGCATAACACAAATATGGTTAAGTGGCTTTCAGCTCCCACTGAGGCCCAGGAGCAGGCTGCTTGTTTTCCCAACCAAGCCTGGCAGTGCACAGAGCTGCTCAGGTGGGTCTGGGCTGCATTCCCAGATCCAGGGGTGAGGGGAGCAGAGTGGGAAGATGGAGAGTCGGCCCCTCAGCGGAGTTCAGCAGGGCTCATTGGCTCCAGGTCCGTGCCAGCCTTCCTGGATGTACACCAGGACGTGCTCTGTGCCTCTGCAAATAAACTCTCCCCGAGCAGTGAGCAAGGGGAGAGGCTCCTGAGCTGGCTGGAGCCCAGCCCAGCACACACCAATTACCTGCCATCACTCAGTGCCCTATCCCTTGGATAACACAGCTGACTGTGCTCACGAGCAAACACAAGAGCCACAAGACAGCAGCTCTGGCATTCCTTCTGTAAGGGCATGAAATGTTAATGATATACAGGAGAGAAATCCAGGCCTGAGAGAGGCAGTGCTAAAATTTCCTGGTATTAAGGAGGACTGTGATTATAGTGGAGCTTTGCGATGCATCATCTGTGTGTGCTGTGAAGCCTCCATGAGAGGACCCAAAGTTCCAACAGAATTGTTACTTAACTTTACTGAGGCAGAAGTGTGACAATACTTTAAAGAACACTGTTTGGAAAAAATAATATAAACAAGGCCCTGGTAACCTTCTCTAACTGGCCATGCTTTGACCAAAAGGTTGAAGTAGATGGTTTCTTAAGGGTCCCTTAATCCTACATGATTTTGTAGCCAAGACACAAAGGCTGTTAGCAGTGGTTCCTTTTGTATATGACACCTAGTCTGTGGATTCCATATCCAGCCTATTCTATGGATTGCATGCTCTAACTATTGTGTTTCAGAATAGGTGGCTACTAGTTAGTGTAGCAGATGTTACCAGCACTCTGTTTTTTATCAAATTCTGTCTTTTAGACAGATATGTTGGCATTTTCACATGAAGTGTACGTAATTAGCATACTGAACCCTCCTGGTTTTCACCCTTAGTAAACCCTGCTCTGTAACTCTGATTCAGGCTCATAGATGGCATGTGGAAACCCAGGTAACTGATGTGATGACTCTGGCAAGAGACAAAGTTTGTCTCTTGGGAAGTGATTGATGGTGTTTTAAGTGGTCCCTAGCACAAAAAGCAAAATACTGATTGGTCACAAGTTCTCCATGGCAGCTGACAGGCAAAAGTAGCCTGCCAGGGTAGAAGTGATGTATTTTGAACAGTGATGACATGTTGAGTTAGAACATAAGGCAAACAGAATAACAACAGATTGATGGAGAGGGTGAGTGGAAATGTGAAATTCGTGAGGGAAGATGAGTGCTGTAAAGTGGCCTTGATCTCATGCCCAATATGTTTGATTGCCATCTCTGCAGGCCTTGTGCCATTATCTTCAGGTAGGAAAAATTATGCATAAAAATTACTCAGCTCTCACTTGTAGCAGTCATGTAATACTGCAGTAGCAAGTAAGTAAAGGAAGTGTTTGAAAATGTGAAACTTCCCATAAGAAGTGTAGTGGAGCAGTGGAGGGAGGAATTCCTTCATCAGAGATTGAAAAAGAAATTAATCCAACATCAAGGATTTGCTATTTGCTTGTAAGCAATCCCATCTGGGTCAAAGCAAGGCAACACATTAGTCTTTTATGTTGCTGTGAAGCAAAGCTTCCCACTGGAGCAGATTTTCTCTCTGTATTTAACAGTCTGCATGAAATCAGTTGTTTGAGCCGGGCTGCAGTTCAAATGAATAATGATCATCATGATGGAGTAGAAGGCTGGTGAACATTCAGGATTAGGCTGACACTGATAATCTGGTGTGAATTTTATCAGAATGCTGGGCATTTCCTAAGTACCCATCTGTTTTTTAAGTAAAGAATTTACTGATCTATACATTTCCAAGCATGACTTACTCTCCAAAGGCTTATTCTGCTTTATGTGCAAGGTCAGGTCAAAACCCTGATGAGCCATGAAAGGCCAGCATTGATGACATCTTTCATTTAAATGGAAGTGTTTAACTATCATCTTTTTGGATACAAAATCTTGTGGACTGCATAGCACATGAGCAGTGTCAGCAGCTATTTACACAACACACATGGGTAAAAATTGAGCAGTGGTAGTTTATCAGAGAGATAAATTTGGGAAGTTACTCCTTATAAACGTTAAATGAAACGTTTATATTGAAATGTCTCCTGCTGTTTATTTTTCCTGCCTCTCTTGTAATAGTTCTCCTTTAGTATGGTCTTCCAGTGATATTTGTTCCACTATTTCCCTAATGCTTTGCAGTCTCTTTGCTGTTCCCTTTTGACAGGCCCTGTCATGAGCTGTCATTGCAGAATTCAGTTCTCAGCAGCATTGCAAGCTTTGCAAGCAATGAGGCCAGGCTTACTTGTCCAAATAGAACTTTTTTAAAAAGCCAGCTGGGAGGCAAGAATGGCCCATCTGCTTCCTATCAGGCACCATGTGCCTGAGCACCACCTTGCATAATGTTGGGGGTTCCAGGTCTTGCATCCATAGGTGAGGACTTCATAAAGCAGAAAACCAGCTCAAGCCACAAAGGATGGAGTTGAGTTCAAATTACAGAAATAAATAGTCAGGTTATCAGGAAAATTATCATGTTTACATGCTAAAAGCCAAGGCACAGACAACTGCTCTTTCAATCTAACAGGTCCTAGGGTAGAATCCAGAGAGCCAGTTTGGTATCTTGTCTTTCCAGGGAATACCAGTGTCAAGATCTCATGTCTGTGTCTAGGTACACAAGTCTATCTGTCTGTCTATGTATCTATCTATCACTCACAACGATGTTTGTGCAATGTCCTTTAGTTTTCATGGCAAGTTTTCAATCCCTGTTGAAATGACCTGGCTCTGGGTCAGGTTCCAGACAATCCAGCAGAGAGACTGATGTGGACTCTGGAAAGCGTTTAATGCCTGACAAGTGCTTAGCACAGAGCTTCGTATTAATCATGCTGCAGCAAAATCTGCCATGTGCTGTAGTGTACAGGCTAGATCTCATGAAAAATTAATCTGCAGACGTTCTTGGGCTCTGCAGAAAAAATAGCCCAAATCCATGTTTCTCCTGAGAAAATTATCTAGTTTGAGAATTTAAAAAAAAAATTGCCCACTGCTGTTACCTAATTCCATGGTAACTGTGAAACAAATTAGGAGTAGCTATGGAGCAAAGTAAGCATGAGTATCTAAAATAAAATTTTCTTTGGGAAATACAGGTACTCTGCAGAGCAAATGGGCAAAGGTCCTTGCTATGCTGCCCTATAAATACTGTTTCCCATATGTTCAGGATGCATATGTATGTTGTTATGGGTACTATGAGCACCAAAATAACTTATTTATCCCGTTTTGCATAGTAGCTCTAATTATGTTTTACTGAAAACATCAATTTACTGTAAACTGAAGTATATTTCTTATTGCTATTTTGCTGTTTTTATAAGTCTGTGACATAAACAGAGTGAAATGTATGTTAGGAGATACTGAATACTGTAAGAATGTCTTGGCTTTCCTTTTGAAAACTCTCAATTAGCAAGAATTCTAATTAAGAAGAAGAGAAAACAAAAAAAAATGCAGTTAAAATTGAGACTCTCCATAAATTGTCATTTTTGCTTTTCAAATAATATGCACAGTTCTGTAATATAGCAGAACAACATAAATGAAGCTCTAAAAATACGGCATATGAGAAAGAGATTCTAAAACTCTGTAAAAAATTACAAACTTGTAATTAAAATAAGAAACTGAGAAGGTAACTATTTGTGGGCTCAGTCACAGAATAGCTCTATGCAATTAAATAAAAAAGAATCTGTGGTATTTTCCCTGTTTATGGAATTTATGTTTTTATTAATTCAATGTGCTGATGTCCACTATAACCTGTTATCAAATTCAGCAGATAGAGGCTGTATATAAATTGGCCAAATCAATAAATGAGTTGAGAAAATTTTGTAAGAAAGAAGATTTTTTTTTAAGAGAGAAGATTTATAAGCTTTCATAGGATCTTTGAGCAGTGCACACTGACCTAGATCAAATAGGTGGTGATGGGATTTTACCAGTTGAGAATATGAAGAGGAGGTGTTCTCAGGTTTTTAAAAATTATTTTGTAAATTGAAAACTACAGAGGCCCAAAAATGTTCATAGGATGTCTCCATCCAAGATTTCCAGTGAGAAGCAGTTGGAGAAGGCTGTCTCCACAAGAGAAGACTTTTTTGCTATTTTTTATTAGATAAGAAGCCTGGAACTCAGTGCACCTCCTTAATGTACTATTCATCACTTTGTGTTTATTTTAGGATCTATTTCCCTGGGTCTTTTCCTTGTAGGTGCTCCTGTTTCAGTAAAAAACATTATTAGGGACCTTCTATGGGTTGAACTCCCTCAATGAATAAGAATTGAATTATCTAACAACTGCCTGTAACTCAGGTGTTTTGTCATTTAGGTATCAACAGGACAGCAAAAATTAAACTTCTGCTGCAAAGGGGTGATTTCCCCAGACTATGCAAAATGAGTCATTACACTGCTGAAGAACTTTCTAACTCTCTCTTCATTAAAGAGTAAAACAAATTTTCCCATGTCAAAGAAAAAAGCCTTTGAAGAAGTCTGGGTGTGTCTCAGTGCAGGTCAGAATAGATTATTTTATAAACTGAAATTTTTATAGCTCAAGAGAACTCTTTCTGACCAGGTCTAGTCTGAATCAGTATTTTCTCCAGTTTTTCACTCACTGTGCTCCCTTCTCTCCATGCACAATTTAACTTACATTGAGCTAAGGCCATCTCTCCCTACACAGCTAATAACATGCCCCTTTTTCAGTTCATTGATACCTATGGCTGTGGCTCAGATTGGTTTTAGTTCCTTTATTTTTATATAGACATCTGTATGTCTGTATATGTAAGTTGTGCACCATTTACTAGGCAGTGATGTAGCTCAGTAGGAGGAACATTAGTAAAATGAACTCACTGTTGTTTTGGGAGCAGGAATGTTGTCTCTGCATCTTCAGAAGGCATTTTAGAGTCCACATCTACATGGAAATAAAGCAATTCTATGATCACAGAAGAAAGAAATTAAAGGAGAGGGAGACAACAAGATTGCCTAAATTAAGGAAGGGGGGAAAAAGTGAGAAAATGTAATTGTTTTGTAGCAAGTATTGATGCAAAGATCCAGATCAGCTAAGGATGAGGAGGAAGAGAGTGGTTGGTAGGAGGTTAAGAGAGCTGGGAGCAAGGGAGAAGATTTAAGGAATCAGCAGGCAGGAAAATGAGACACTTCTGAACTGGAGGTGGAAGAAAAGAAGGGAAGAAAATGCAGGGGAAGTGTTAAAGCTGCAGTTAAAGAAGGTGGCAAAACTATGAGTGAGGATGAAAAGCAGTCGTGCAAGGGAGTTGGAGTGAGGATTAAATATTGCAGGAATTGGACAGAGAATTTTAATGGAGAAGCAAGAGAAGGGGGTGAAATGGGACTAAGAACAGTGCATTGAATAATTCCCCTTGCACATCTTTTCATAAGACTTGGGGAAACATTGTGCCCACAGTGGTGCATTGGTTCTGGAATGGGTGAGACCAGGGGAGTGCCTCACCTAATGACACTGTTTATCCTTTCTTCAAGTCAGGTGTAATTTGGTCTTTCTTTAGTGTGTTTCTGTTCTGGGTGTTTCAGGAAATACATGGTTACAGTTTAAAGATGTCATGCAAGAAAGAAAAGGAGCAGCTCCTCTCTTCACCCCATCAAAATATTGCAACAAGCATGTGGGCAGATTCTGTTGATTTATAGCTTGAGAGTCCATTTTTGCTGCAGAGGATTTAAACTTGGCAGGGTTTTTGCATGTGTGGATTATTATGTACCCTGTGAAACCCACACTGCTTCCACCCTAAAGAAGGCAAAGTAGAAGAGGTGGAGGAAAGGGTTATGGATATCAGTGAATTGAGGATGGGCTTCAGGAAAGGGGTGAGGAGTAACATCTCAATGTCAGGAGTGAACAGCAAAAGAAAAGGATGAAGATGGAAGACATAGAATGATATTTCAGAAACATAGTGGATACTGGTAAAAAAAAAAATGGTGCAGGACACAAATTGGAAGCCATGTGTAGTTGTTTTTGGGGTGGGAAATGAAAGCACCAAAAGATGGTAATAAGCAATTACTGGGAATTTAATTCCATTCTGTGTTTCTTCTACATTTTGAAATGATAAAACACACAACGCAAATCAGTGGAGGGGAAAGTCAATTACAGCAGCAAATCAATTAGGGTGAAGAGTCAAACCAATCAAGACTGCAAGGTAACTAATGAAGGACAATTAGCAACAATAAATGGATTCAGCATTGCTCCCATTCAAAAAGGAAGGGGAGACACAAGTGACATCAGGCTTTAAAGAGTACAAAGGATGATGCTCTATTCAGAGGGGAAATACTCTGTGGGCCTGACTCTTCATATTCTGTGGCTTTTAATTGCCAAATTCAGAACGTACCAAGATGAAGGGAAATTACTTTATAAGCTTCTATATTTTTCTAGTGATATTTGCTGTCTAGTGTAATAGGGAAGTCTAGTGCCCTGTGTAATTTGTCTTCTACCAATTTGATGGCTAATTCAAAATCCACTCAGTATTCCCTGTTGGCACCTGTAGATGTCCTCAATGGAAGCAGTTCCTTTACTTCTGAAGGTGGAGAACATGCAAGATACAGAGCACATTAAGAAGGCTGCCCTGTGCCTAAAACTGTGAAATGCAAACACTCTACAGGGAGGAAAGTGTTTGTGTGCCTTTGTCAGTCTTAAATCATCTAATTGGTGATTGACTAATCCCTGAATTTATGGAAAGAACAGCTGAGTTTAAACCTGCCTGTGTTGACTCTTATTTAAACATTTTTATGTTACAGATCCTTCTTAATTTCTGTGAAGGACCAATGATCTTTTTGTAGCAGCCAAAAAAAACCCAATAATGTTTTGGCCAAAACACCCAATAATGTTTGCTGTGAAAGAGCAGAGATTAGTAATCCAAACTGTGCTACTGTTGGTGTTGGCATCTTTTATAGATTTCTGTTCAGTCTTGGGTAATACTTGACAATCTTCCTTATACCAAAGCACACTTCATTCTAAATTGTCCCCACAGAGAACAGCACTGCTTGATATATTCAGAATTAGATTGGCTAGATGAGCTTAATTCAAGAAAGTACTGAATTTGTCTGTGGTTCATCTATAATGCACTAAAAGGAAAATTCCCCAGCTAGACAAGTAAATTATTAACTCATAAGTCTATGTGTTGTAATTTGTGTATAGTAATAACTTATCTTTAAGTAGGATTGAAAATGTATGTGGAGAATGTGAGCAGAGTCAGAAATAAGTGGTTTTTTTCAAACCCAGGAACTGGGTGTGAAACTGGGCTTAGCTTGAGAGGTCAGACTTTTGCCTACCTGAAGGTCACTATGCTGGTCACGGAGTCACTCAGACTGTTACAAGTGGCCCAGCAGCTGCTAGGAAACAAATTTTGAGGTTATTGGTCAGGATAAGATAAATCCAGGTGCATTTCTCCCAGCAGATCCAGTCAAGGACAAAGACAAGGTGATGAATGGTGTAAAGGAAACATTTTTTCTTATCTAATTTAGTTTCCAGAGATACCAACAACTGTATTCTTGCTTGCAACATTTTGAATCCTGACATAAATTTGTTTCATTAATTGATCTGTCCATATGACTGGTGTGGAAATATTCAGCAGCTTTTTAAAAGGAGCTGGTTATTCTCACCCGTAATCCAATTTACTTCTCAGAAGACCCAAACTTTGAAGAATACCTATTTTATCCCTAAGCCCCAAAACAAATCAGGTAAAGCTGTAATCAATAATTATACTCTATATTTAGGTTATAAATCTGTACATAACACACACTGCAAGCATGTCCAAGTAGCTACTGGGCTGTAATAATCTCTATAACTCTGGTCTTTGCAGTTCTTTTTCATGCTTATTGTTTTGGCCTCTCAGAAATGTTTTGCTCTTGTGAAGTGGATGCTATTTGTTTGGAGTGTTTTCCCTGTCTAAAACAGCCAACAAGCCCCTTTTTTAGCACAGAAGTCGTGATGTGTTGCTGCTGAGGTTCTTTTCCCTCATGGCCCTGCTGAACAGAGCCTGCTGTGGTGGATCAAGACTATTCTTGATTTTCCTGTCTGCTTAGCTAATTAAAATAACAAATCTTCACAGCTGTCTGCTTTGGATTCATCCTTATCGCCATAAACTAATTAAAATAATGCAACTGGTTGCAACTCATTAAATATCAACTATGCTTTTCATATAATTATAAGCCTTCAAAAATCCACAAAATGAAACAAAAAGACTTTGCTCCTCTGCTCCATCTTCCTTACCTAATTGTAACTATTTTCTTAAGATGCCTACGTATTAATTTACATTTTCATCTGTGACTTTTTTTCCCCTGATGTGTTCTTGGAATTGTATTTTTGTAGCCTCCCACTCGATATTTTTTCCTGTCACTCTTAAGTTTTCTCAAGAGGGAACTCAATATACTCAGGGTTTCTATTCAGCCTAGCTGGGTACCCTACAGAATAAATGCTTGTTCAGAGCTTTCAAGTCAACTGAGTGGAGTAGGGAAATTGCAATAAGAAATATAATTTAAGAAAGCATTTAAGTGCTGGCTTAATTTGGTTTCCCACTGGTACCTTTATTCATGTGTTTTAATATGATACTGATTCAATACTTTGGTTTGCATGTAAAATTACTTCTGAAATGAAAGTGATGCAGTTTTCTTACTGTAGAGAGAGAAGATATCTCCAAAATGGAAATAATAACCTTATTTTTATTGGATTTTTTTTTTAAATCCAAACTAATATATGTGTCTCCTGAAAGCCATGGGGATGCTAATGTAACTGATTAGGCAGGCATATCTGTGCTTTAATGCTCTGTTTATAAAACAGTAGGATTTCACCACTACTCTCTATTAAATACCAAAAGTTTGACAATTTTGGGGGGATTTTTCCTACACTGCAACTTAGCATTCTTCTCAGAGAATCATGTTTTCTACACACTTTTGGAGCAAGTTTAATCATTTTTTTACTGCAAGACTTTCACTTTTAATTAGGTCTTTCCTGGCCTTCTTTTCTTTCTATTTCTCCAAGAGAAATTTTCCTTACACTGTTCTGGGCTGAACTCTACTCTTTATTTGGCAGACCTACTTTTAAAGGGCTTCCTTACCTCTTCAACAATTGACAGGCATTTTTCCTGTAAAAACCATATAATACTTTTCTGTTTTCATGGTCCTACTTTTTCCCATTCAGTGGTTCCTAGTATGAAACACTGTCTGGTCAAAAACAGACAACAAACCTAAATGAAAATCTGGTTCTGGTTTGCTCCTCCCTGGTGTCTGTCTTCAGATCTGAAATTGTTTTAAAAGCCCAAGGAAGAAGACTTATCACAACTCTGCACAGTAAAAGCAGTAAGATGAGATCATTTTGCTTGCCTCTGCTGCATCCCTTGCTGCATCTGCCAGCAGGTAATAATTGTAGTACAGGGTTATCCCATAGTGTTATTCCATAATGTTTTAAGACTCTCCCTCAAGGAAGGTACCTCAGTTGTCCCTCTCTGAACTGAGCTCTGTGCCTTGTGGTTGCAGCTCCTGTGCTCAAGCAAAGTGGTGGGATGGCAGCTGCACCTGCAAATGGCCCTGGTGCAGTGCCACCTGTCCTGCAGCAGAAACACCTGCAAAATTCCCTTCAGGCAGTTTTCCAGGGGAATTGGGCATGAGGGTTCCTCATTGCAGGCATAACTCACTGCATATTCCCTGTTACCTAAACATCTGACTGTTTTGACACCCCTTGTGCACGTAAAGAATCAGACTCCCACTCTTTTAGCCAGACCCTGTTCAAAATAGAAGACAAAATTAGGTATTCTGCCTTTTCCCACTCTAGTATTAAATGTGAAATGAAAGAGCTGGAGTGAGTCATAAAGAAAAAGGAATGTCTTCTAAAGGAGCAGCTCCCAAACTTTCTTGCTTTGTTCTGTCTCCTTGAAACTCGTCTCTCAATTCCTTTCACTTTTATGCCTTTATCAGACTTGTGCTTCCCTACTCTCTACTAAAATAAGTGCCAGAGAAAGCCTAAACTGTTCAATTTATAACATCCTTATTAAACATTGCAAGTACAAGACAATATATCAAAGGGAATCTCAATGAAGCAAGCATTATTATTAATGCTTTCCAAGTTGCTTTAAATTATAAGAAACAATCAAAATGCTATAAATGACTTGCTCTCTTGCACTACGCTATTGAGCTGCAACAATGATTTGCCTTTTTAAGTTATTTAATTTGTTTTGAGCTTCCTGCCCATTCTTCAGCTTGGTACCAGTGAGCAGACATCAAAGTTCACCTTGCTCACTCTTGACAAAATTCAAATGAAGAGAAAAGCTATGATTTAAAGTAGCACCTGGGGAAATCAAAGGCTGGCACTGGCAGGAAGTGTGCGCTTGCTCCACAGTTGCTTTTTGTCATTTGAGATATTGGTAAGCTTCAGTTAAAAGTCTGGTTTACTTATTTTCTGTGGTGAATAAGGCAGAGAAAGCCATTCTTGCAGAGAAATGTGGAGCGTGAGAGTTCAGTCAGACACCAGACTAAATTCATTCCTTCATCACAGAAAGTTGCTAAGCTACGCTTTGTTGGATTTGAACTTGAGTTCATCACCACCTGACAGTTCTATCAAAAGCTTCCTTCCTTCTGTTGTGAAGCCAGGTGGCAGAATGTCTTTGTGAAAATTGGACCCTTGATCCAACTCTGATTTTTCACTGTCAGTATAGTATCAATTAAATTCAGCGCCCAAATATTTGTATGTACATATCTCATACATCACAAGCAATAGTTATGTAGGGATGGACTTTAAATTGCTTTTTACGGAGAGATTTAGTATTTGGCATGTTTTTCCCTGTTTCCTTAACACTTGTTACAAATATTAAAAGATGTAGCTTTTGGTTTCTTATGCATTCTCAGTTCATTGAGATGTGCAAGCAAGTTAATTGACTGGTCTCCACGGCCACAAGTCATTCCCAAAGCAACCTGCATCTTCAGATCCAAAATCACCATGGAAAGCTTTACCTTAGAGAAAGATAAAGCAGAACTGCCAAGGGACAAGTCAACACCTTTCCACATGGGTGCTCTCTTACTTTTGCTTGGAGAAGATTGTGACCACTTCCCACTTCACTGAACAGAACTGGAAACAAAACTGAGCATGCCACTCGTGCTTTAATTATATTTTCCACCTTTTCACCCTGATGTGGGATGACTTTCAGGTTGATGGGCAATCTGGGCAGCTGGCAGGTTCTGAAGGGTGCTACAGAGAGGTAGTGAATTGAGCACTGGCACTGCCCTTTGAGTTCCCTGTGTTCCCCAAGCACTGCTCCCTCTTTTCCATTCACCAGCAAATGAAGTTTGCTTTTCCCCATCGTTGTACATCTTGAGATGCCTCTGAAAGTCAAAAAGTCTCCAAGCAGAACGTGCACTAGTGGCAGAGGATCAGCGATGTCAGTATTAGTTCATCATTATTATGGGGTGTTCCTGTGTTCCACATGTCCCATGTGGCTCCATCTGAAAAGCTGCATTTTGATGTCTCCATCGTGGGTGGTTTAAGTAACAACATTACAAATCATGTCAGGAGCACCAACCTTATCTTAGGAACTTGTGCCCTTTTGTGCAATTTTTCAAACTTTTGAGCTCTGGCAACTACAGCCAATATCAGCTTGCATTGTGGGTTTTTTCAGAGTTTTTTAATAATGTGAACAAGAGTTTAGTTTTTGTTCCAGTTTGCTCATCACAGGCATTTGTCTCAGTTTGGTTTTTATTTATTTCTTTAAAAACCTTCACTCTGTATTAAGGTGTTCCTGAAGCAGGAAATGTTTCTTAAGATAACAACTCATGACAAGTGATGCCCCAAAGCACAAAGACAATTTGTTTTCTTCACCTCTGGAAGTAAATCCAGATGATAGACAGTTGGGGACACTCATTATTACACCCTTCTTCTGTCTCTTACTTGTACCAAGGAGCTACAAACAGACCAGACCTCTTCAGCCTTCTCATGAAGGCTGTAATTCATGCAGTCACCTTTTCCATCAGCAATCCTTTGTGTTTTCTTTGTGTTTTTTTCTCATTGAAAGTACTGCCATCAGCTGAAAATTACAATATAAATTTGAAATAACTTTAATCCAGACCAATTAAATTAAAATTAATTGATAATTCTTATTAAAAACTTGAAGATGTAGAAGGTATTTTTAATTAAGTGAGTAAATTCCTTAACTCTGGACTTATCATCATTTTAGATGAAAGTTGCTTTAAAGTCAACAATAATATTTTTGCTTGATCCAGTAGTGTAGCACCTGTACCACTCTTAAATATATATTTTATTTTACTGCAAACACCTCTGCTGTCATTTACCCTCTCAAAGATTTGTGCTGGGGGTAAAATATATAGGGTTAAGGGAATGTTAATGTCAGTGAGGTGAATCGTTGTTCTTTTTATGTTTAATGCTCTAAGAACTTGTTAATTCATGTAAGTTTGTGTTTGTGTACTGTAGTAAATGACCACTTTTAGGTTATAGAGAGACAATTATGTCATTAAAGCATTTTAATTCTCTGCACAGTTGAGGGAATAGATTCCTTTGGGGAGCTGGGGGACACTCAGGCACTGAGAGCTACAGGGCACTCTGAGTTCAGAGGTTCTGTATCTGACAGTGCCAGAGTTCCTCCTGGGACCATCACTTGAGTGTCCCATCTGTTACAACAACTGCTGTGATTGGCAGGGCTTCAGATCTGCACATGATTCCTCAAACATCTCAAACAGTGTTGTTTAAGGCTTGCTAGGACAGGACTAACCCCAGGGCTGCCTTTTGCCACTCTGGATTTCAGTATGGAGGTACTTTAAATGCTTTATAACTTCTTTCACTGGAGAGATTGACAGTATATTATATTTTTTAATAAACAGATATATATCTTACAACAGGCAAGGAGTTTATCTCCAAGCCCTACTGACCCATTCCAAAGTTACTGCTTCTGGGAACTGCATCAGTGGCATTGCACTCCCATGGCCTACAGATATGTGCGAGGAAAACTTTGAGGGTTTTTTCCTCAAATTTATTTTTTCATAGTTTTTCTGCAGTCTTCTTCACAAACAAGGACAGTGTGAGCAAGAGGTAAGGAGTACATCCCTTACCAGGCTCTTTCCCCATCAGATTGTGCTGCAGCAGAAGAAGGAAAAGGGATAAGATGGGTTTGAGGAAGGGTTTTAGCAAGTCAGTGTTACGTAGGAACCCAGGGTGCCTGAGGGAGAAGAGAATCCCTCTGTTCCCATCCTGTCCATGTGAATCCCTCAGTTCCCATCCTGTCCAAGAGAATCCCTCAGTTCCCATCCTGTCCATGTGAATCCCCCAGTTCCATCCTGTCCAAGGGAATCCCTCAGTTCCATCCTGTCCCTGTGAATCCCTCAGTTCCCATCCTGTCCATGTGAAGACACCCCAGCTGAGGGACAGTCCCACAGTAAGAAGCAGCTCCTCTGCCCAGAGCTGTGTTTTGTGTGACCCTGCTGCTGACACAAGGGAGGTGACAGAAAGGGGACAGTGAGGGATGTGCTGTGTCACACCCTGGGGTTCCTTGGAAAAAGAGGCTCAAGTGCTGCCTTCTCCTGATTCCACTGAAAGCTCCTTCTGACAGATGCCAGGCCTAAAGTCTTCTCTGTATGTCCCCAAAGGGTGAATCAATAGGCTGCTGAGATATAATTACTTACCTACTGTTCCTAAATTGATAACAAATACAGCAATTGTTCATTTCCACCTGATGCAAAAAAAAAAAAAGGAACAGAAACCTTGTTGGCTGATCCTAGTAACTCATATTATCATGCACAATCACAATTCACAATTGCAGGAACCTTTGATGCAAACCACTTTTTTCTCAGTTTCAAAGCCTGAGTATACAATGCTTTGTACACAACCATGGAATATAGCTGCTCGCTAAGGTCATTTCTATTTTTCCGCTTCATTTATATAAATATATGTATTTATCTGTCATTGCAAATATATTCTTGGTTTTCTTTCATATCTCCAGTGATATGTTTGACGTGAAGGAGCATTTTCAGTGTGAAAAGCTTGCAGACTACTCTAATCCTACTCTGCTAAAGCACAGAATTTCACAGGAAGTTGCCAGTGGACATGAAGTGATTTGAGCCAGTCAGATTCTACCCTGGCACCATATTTTTCTTTAATTGTGGTGTTATCACAAAACTAAGAAGCATTAAGTCCTTACATTCATGTACAAGGGGGGAAGAAAGGAAAAAACTTGGCAGCTGTGCCACAGAAACTTGATGCTGCCAGAGCCTTGAGGTGAAATGATCCCACCTCCCTTTTCTTGCAGGGAGAAAACTAAAAGACATCAAATGCCTCCAATCAATAAAATGGAGGTTTATTAGACAAAAAAAAAAAAAAAAAAAAAAAAAAACTATTTATTTAAAGAGGATGTTTAAATAGAGAAAACTCAGGTACTTTGCTCTGCAGATGAAATAAATTTTAACAGTGAACATGTTCTTTCCTCACTGTGTCATGGCTGGTCATGTCCTTCTCTCTAGCTCTGTTTTCTAGCAAAACTACTTTCTAAGACTTTGAAACACTCTGGGCAACTTTTACCATGGGCAAAGGTAGGCAATTTAGTAGCTAAAAACACAGAAACAGATAATATAACTAATATATCTAAAAGGTGGACCTTAATTTGCTCACCACCTTTGATGTCTTTATTGCCATGCAGTTGTCAGGCTGGAAATGGTCAAAATCTGTGGTTGCCTTCAATGACTGATCTTCAGGATCAATAAATTACCATCCTTCAACTGTTTTCTTCTATAGGACATCATAATTCTCCACATCAGTGTTTTTCTGTCCTGAACTGTAACCTATCCCTGTCCCAACAATCTAATCTCTGAATTTTTACCCCTTCCTGACTGACCTCTCGTGGCTTTTGTCTGCATCCTTTGTGACAGCTGGTTCCTGGGAAGTTTGAGCCCAGGTTGTGCAGGTTGTGGGTTGCCCTCACATTCAGCTGAGCCCCTGCAGGGAAGGTTTTGGTTTCCTGTATGCTCAGAAAGTGTCTCCCCCTTGCTTCTCAGGAATGTTTTGGCATGTTTTTGGCTTCCCTCAGTGCAATCCCATTTTGCAGGTCGCTTGGCTCATCCCTGCCTGTGTTTTCCTGCTGTGTTCATGTGCTGCTTCAGGATAGATAGTCCCTCCTCCCTCTGGAAGACACTGCCTGACCCAGAGCACCTGAGGTGAACAGGCAGATTAGATTCCTCCTTATTGCCTGGCTGCACTTTTTTAATCTGAAGGCAGAAGATGCAGCATATCCCATAAACTCCAAACAAATGAATCAAATAATTCTGCAGCCTGTAAGAGGTAATAAGATTTTTTTGAGTGAGCTGTCTGCCACTGGATTTCCAAGTGAGGTACATGCTTTGGCTCCTTGATGCTGTGCTGCCAGGCTCCCCAGCAGCCTTCCAGTGGGAGGCTGTGTTATACTTCCCTAGAAAACGACTTCAGCATCAGGGGGTTTCTCCTGGCTGTGGAGATCTGTGAGCAAACCAGTAGGGAGCAGAGACCCTGTTGGCAATTCTGATTCACAGGCTGCACAGCAGCAGGAAGAGGAATGCTGGAATCTCCACTGGCAAAAATAAGATGTAGTAACTTAAAGAAAGATACCTGCGTGACCCTGCACAGAAAAGAACATATTTGACTTGCTAGTGTCAATAGCAGGTATATAGGAAAAAAAAGGTTTTCTATCTGAGTGGAAAATCACAGGCAGGGACACTCTGGCAAAGAAAACCTAAAGCCTTCACTGGCAAAAATGCTGAGAGTGTTGTCTGTTGTTAGCTGTAATAAGATACAAAGATGTGGGAGCCAAGCAGGGGGCTGTTAACAGGCAGGTTTGGGGCTGACCCAGAAGCTCCTGCTGGGAATGCATTCCATAGATGGCCAAGAATCTGATGATTTTCCAAATAGGGCCAGGGTTGTCAGAGCTTGGCAAAGGAATTTCTGGGCTTGTAGGTTTAGCTTTGGCAAAATGCATTAAGGGGCAGTAGATGCCACATTTACCTAGCCTTTAAGGTAGGTTGTTTATAGGAGTTTAAAATAAAAAAATTAATTTAAAAACCCACATTAATCTAGAGGCTCATCTTTTAGATAAGTTTTCCAAGAACTGATCTCAAGGAAGGAGGCTTCTGCAAGCTTGCTCCTTATCTTTTTCAGCAGAAAGCAATAAGAATAGACAGCTATAGGCAATAAGAATAGGCAGTAATAGAACTAGATGTTCTACATCTAGTCAGGGAAATAGTAGTGACTTTGTTAATAACTGAGCTAGTTCATTTAATTCTAACTTTTTTTTGTTTTTCTGGAGTGGGAAGACAAATTTTCGCTGCCTTTTCTTTCTAAAAATGTATCTCCTGTGGCACTGTTTGATGGCTTTCATTCATGTGTGTTGAAATGTTTTGGAGAGAACTCTAAGTGTTCAAAAATGTGCTTTCCCTGCCTCCAGGTTTTTTTGGTATTTGGCTTTGTCTTTACTTGTAGAGGCTTTTGATAACAGAGCTGGCTGAGTACTGCCACATAAAAACACGGTTTTGTTGAGCCCCAAATGCTCCATTCAGAGTGTCCATGGTGCAAGCACTTGCCAAGCCTGGAGCAGGGTGCCAGGTGAGGAGTGCCTGAGTTCCTGAAGCTCTGTCTTTAGGGATATGGATGCAGGGAGGTGCCAGGGCTTCAGACTTTGGTCAGTGTGCTGCTGCTGGAGCCTGAGAGCCATGGCTTCCCATTGCTCCTCAGAGAAATTGTCATCTTCACTCTGGTCATGAAAGCTGACAGGAACATCAATACCACTAAGTGTTTGCAGAGCCTGGGGAATTCAGCACATGTTAGTTTTTGGCCTGGATTGGACTGTAACCTAGAAGAGTAAAACAAAATCAGCCATGAATGGAAATCCTGCTTTCCAGCCAGTTCTTTTGTAGCCTTCACCTGGTGCTAATGAGGAATAGAAAATCAGAGTCTCTTGTGCTGGAGGCATTTACACCCTCTTTAATTTGATATTCTGTAATACCAGTTTGAATTTCATCACCATTAATTCATTTAAGACTTAATGCAAATACTTATTATTATTTTTGACTGATATCCTCCCCAAAAATATAATCCCACAGAAAAATTACGACCATAAGACTCAATTTAATCATGTCAATGTACAGAGATCAATATGGGAAAATTACCTATTTCCTCCACTTTAGCTGAGTAGAGACTTTCAGGCTTTCCACACTCCCAGGTTTTAACTGTCTGAACTTTAATGTCCAGCTCAGCAATCATTGTACAAACCAGCAGTGGTATCACAGTAATGTTGGTCTTTTGCAGTTTGTATGGTGAATGTTACCAGTGCTGCCTTTTCCAAGCCAAGTAAGATAGGATTCCTTCCCCATGGAAAAGGAAAAATGTATATTCTAGTTTCAGTGCTGAGCAGCTTATGTTCCTTCTATCCCAAACAGGCAAGTTCTTTATCTTGCATTTATATTCTTAATTTGCCCATAATTGCTTTCAGGCATCACATCTGAGGCCAGCCTTCATTAATATGTTAATTGTGCAGTCCCTCCCAGTGGATTTTTCCAAAGCTAAGAGTAAACAGAGAGGTTTATTCCTCTCACCTTCCCCCAAGCCCTCTAAACAGGAAAATATTTTTATGAGATACTTGACTAGGCTCAGATCACCATGATGATGGGGCACATTTATTTCTTGTTTCTGGATCTGCCCAAAATAGCTGATCAGAATCCCTCTGTTGGAAGAGATCAGAGGCTCATAAGGTCAGAACAAACTGGCATTTTTTTATTGAGGTGCAGTTTGGAACCACTGTACACATTTCCTCCATCCTATTCCACATAGATATGCTAAATGGGTATAAAAAATAAAAGCTGACATTATCAAAGTACTACAGGGAATTACCCACACACTTGCTATTAATTAATGTGAGATGTGCAGAGAATTTGCCCACACTGCTTTGAAAATCTCAGCTAAAACATTTTAATGGTGAGTATTTTTGGGGAATGAAACATAGAAGAAGCCCTGTGAACCAGGCTCCTTAACTGTTTATTGCCTCTCTCTGCTCTTCAGCTGGATTTATAGAAATGTTGTTTACAGAAAAATCTTAGAGTTCATTTTTGAGTTCTCCTGAAGACAGCCTTCATACCTTTCCTGTGAGGAAGCATGACGAACATGAATTAAAATTGTTTTTGTAAATAATTTAGAACATTTGTTGGAATTAGGATTCTTATAGCAACATCTCTTCCTCTGTTAAGATTGATGATAAACTGTGCAAAAGAAGTCCAAGAGAAACAAGGTGCAAAACTAATTCACTGCCTATTCCTTTATTTGTCTCTTCCTTTTATCCTGCCACAAATGGGGGCAGCTTGTGAAATCCCTGTAGGTTGGCTGGCTAAGGGTGTTAGTTGTCAGCTATAACTGATGTGCTAAAGGCTTCCTGGGAAAATTTGTACTTCTGTATCCATTGATATCCTTCTTTTTTTCTAACAAGTCACTTCTGGTTCCCCCTGCTGCCAAATGTTCCCAATTCCACCCAGTCTGTAACTGCCCTCCACACCTGCCCAGGGCATCCTGCTGTGGCCAAAGGCTCAGGGAGCTCCTGACATGCCCTGCATTATTCATTTCCTAGGTTCTGAGGGCAGAAACTCAATCATGACAAGGCGATTTAGGCTGGTTTAGGATTCCAGTAAAGCCTGTGGTGCACATATGAGCAGAAAGAAAACGTGTGCATGAACACACAAAAGGTATAGAATACTCATATTTGGCTTCTTTTCCTTTTATTTAAATACAGCTTCAAACATTTCCATCCTCAAGCCTTAGACATTCCTGTTCATGTTGGTCATCCTTGCAATTACATGGATTTAGGATAGGCACAACAGGCATATGAGAAAATCACTTTAGCAGCTGGAAAACCAACAAAACAGATACCTACCTCTGCTCCTTCCCTAAGCTCTTGCAAGCTCTCTCAGTCCATCAGATTCTTTATTGCAAGTCATGATTCATTCCACAGCTGAAACTGTGATTGGGGTAACTCATCTTTCCTTCTCTGAAACTTGCTGACTTGTGCTCTCTGTCACTCCAGCGTTTTGGATCCACCTGCTTTTCATCCTGCACATGATGAGTGTGTGCTCCTTTTGCATAATGGCATGTGCACTCAGTGTGACTCTGCTCCCTGCCTTTGCACTTCAGGCTCTGTCAATGAGATGCAAAGCCTTTCTTTTTCATCTAAATATTGCTCCTACCTCTGCTTCCCTGGATCTGCCATCTATCTGTATTATCTCCTTTCCAGTCCATGTGCCCCTTTGCTGAGTACTGATAAAAATTGATTTTTGTTCTGTGAGTAAATTGTACTTGGATGAAAGGAATTGTTCCTACAGGAGGATGTATGAAGGATTTTTGTGGAAAGCACCAGAGGACCATTGAGAGGTGTTTTTCATAGCTCTTAAGGCTTTCCTATAGGTTTGCTGAAGATAAACTAGATGAGAAGGTGCAGTGGACTCCAATAATAGGGGCCAAGGGGCTTTATATCAGTGTGTTACCTCTCTAAGCTGGCATGGCATTTACTTCAGGTGTGCTCAGTCTGCAGCTAAATCCTTGTATGAGGTAGTGTTTAATTCTCAGTCTTCTCCCCATCCTGGTGTATCCTCTATTAATCACCTCCAGGGAGCTTGAGTGGGTCCTTCATCAAAGCTTTATGGAACAGATTATTTCTGTTTCAGTCCACCCTTTCCATAGTGTAGTAACTTGGATTTCAGTAGAGAGGTAATGAGTGTAACTGTTCAGATTTTTTTTATTGCATGTAATGCTGAGTCCATTTCCTGGTAAAGTTAATTTCACTATGCTTTTCCTGTTGACATTTCCAAGCTTACTGAGTCACATATTAGTAGTACCCATTATAGCAAAGAGGGGCCAAGCTACCCAGGGGATGTCAAACATTGTTTGTGAAATGTGCCAGGTAGGCCTTTTCCACCAGGATCCATTTAATTCTCAGCTTTCCCCTGCAAAAGGATGTCCACCATATAATTG
The DNA here is from genome assembly GCA_030060385.1 of Muscicapa striata striata. Classification (NCBI taxonomy): domain Eukaryota; kingdom Metazoa; phylum Chordata; class Aves; order Passeriformes; family Muscicapidae; genus Muscicapa; species Muscicapa striata. Next base: position 3,211,912 of record JAREIS010000033.1, on the reverse strand, counting down.
GCCATATTTAACAGTTTGTGTTCCTGCAATCAGTGAAAGCATCTCCTTCTGTGATTTCCAGTATTGCCCATCTAGGTCATGCTTAGCAGTTCACTCAGATTTGAGAGAAAGGAGGTCCTGCAGCTAGTGCTGCACTGCCCTACTTTGGGGCTAAATCCCATGGCCCTTGCCTTGCAGTCCACTGGTCATGGCAATAAGGGCTTCAAAGAAATCCAAATGCTTTAATTTCTATTCAGTGCATTAATCTTTTTCAGTTTTAAAGAAAACAATTTAAAGCAATCTGGAAGGCATGTAAAAAGTATTTTAAATTGGTGATATTTATAGCTGCTTCATTTTTTTTAAGTCCCCGTTCTTAATAGGCAGTAACAGCAATTCAGTAGCAATGCAGCTCCTGCCAGTAACCTTCTCCTAGGAAAAAGGATTTCAGTAAGCTTTATCACTCAGTGTAGCAAACAGAAATATTTGATACTAAGAGCAGTGGAACCAGAAATCCACTTCAGATGTCCTTCAAACAGCTAGATGAGCAATTCAAGGGGATGTGGAATAGGAAACTCAGAAAATGGAGCTTGACTTTGATACTTACTTGGTGTGATAGAGTAATTTACTCTTCATATAGATCTTACTGTATAAGGAAAAGGAAGAAAGAGGAAGCAGTAATGTGTCACCTTATCTAAATAGGGTACCTGTCATTCCTGAAATTCTGTTTAAACTATGATGGATGCTCTTATTGAACAAGAGAGATTTTTTCCCCATGGTGAAAGACGATCCTTTCAAACAGAAAAGGACTATGATGAGACCGATTTTCCTTCTTATGGATGAGGCTGAAACAATACAAAAATAGCTGCAGAGAAGGTGCCCTGGGATTCCTCTGACCACTTGCAATGTGTATAGTCACAGAAAAGGCAGTGATCTGAACAGAAAAAAGCTGGGCTAATTGTCTTGCCAGAAACATCTGTAGTCTTTGAAGTGGTAGCATACTCTCCTATGTGATGTGTTTATTTACTAAGAAAGTTTTGTTTTCTTTTCAGTTAATTTTGATTGACTAATCTGTCATTCCAGAAGTTAAATCTTTTTCGCTATTTATCCATGGTTCTAATGTCAACACTAATTTAACTAAAGACATTAGCTAGAAATAGATCTGCGGTGTTTACTTTTTTCTTTTATTTTCACAAGGTAATGCTTTTTTTTCCCCTGTAGCTTTGAGCACTGTTTTTAAAATAGTTGATCTGGGCACTGCATTGACCTATTCCTCAATAATCTAGAGGACAACTCTCCAAAATGTATGCTGAGCCTCTTCAGCAGTGAAGTCATGTACTGCACTGTACATGTCATGCAGCAAACTCTGTGATGTCTCTGCTAGACTAATATAAATAGGTATAGTGATGAAAAAGTGTTTTGTGCTGTAATAGTGTCAATTAAAACCTACTTCAGCACAATAAACAGTGTGAATTGAGACCCTGGATTTGAACAGTGGTACCTGTGAAGGTTTGCTGGTACAGTGCATGCATGGGTGCTTGGGGGAGCTGGGGGGAGCACAAACCAGCACTGCCTGCCTGGATCACAAATTGCCATTATTTTGTGTTGTTTGTAGCCTCAGCTGGGAAGCCAGGGAGTAACCTAGCCACTGTACAGCTGCAAAATAACTTAAAATCCATAGCTCATTAGGTGCACTAAGTCACTGAAGCCTGGAAGGGTGGTCCATGCATTCTACGAGCTGATCAACCCGTCAGCATTCTTGAAAATACAATCTTTCCAAGAGCCTTGGGGTTCCCTTCTTTGCTGCTTGGGAGTCTTTGTGCTGCACCTCTCCTTCTGTGTGGCAGTTTTGGGGAATGGAGGTTTAGAAGAATGCTATACATCCATGCACAAAAGAATATTTGATGGTCTTTGTGTATTCTTTTGTCCAAAGCAGTCGAGTACCGTTCCTGCAGTGATGGCAGGTTACTTACAGGAAATAAAGTGAGCAAGGGCTTAGACAGCTCTTTCTTACAGCCCACCCACTGGAACCACAGGCTTCATATTAAAATGAATGAGTTACATTTATAGAAAGTTTATTGAAAGACATTCCTAAACTGCTTTACTGTGCCTCATATATGCTGTTGCTCTCAGGAGCCAATTATGTTCTAGGGACACAGCAGGGCTTTGCAGGCCTGCCTAGAAGTCCCAAACCCTGCTCTAACTGAAAATCCTGCAGAAGCAAGTTCATTTACACCTCTTCAATGTGCTGCTTCATTGTTTACACGGTATTTTCATCAGTGTGCTGCTCATTAAGCATGGGAGAACCTGACAGACGGGACCTGGAGCACTTGCCATCAAATTTAGCCCAAGACTATCTGACATCTCAGCAGGGGAGGGGGAGAGCTGTGATTCTGAAAAAGGTGTTTTGCAGGCTCTAATCTTGAGTATACAGCACTGAGAAGAGCTGTTTCTGCATAATGTAATTCATACCATCAGGAACTGTACATTTTAAATCACAGATCTGTACTTCTTGAACCCCATTCTCTGAAGTAATTTTCTTTGCTCGCTGACATTTTAAGTGTTCTGTGTTTGGTGCCACTAGATTATGACATTTTGATGTTCTGTTAGAAATCCAAAATAGCAATTAGGGAATTACAAATTGCAGATATCCTGCCATATAACTATTAATTATATTCCTTATTGTCTTAACTAGTAAATGATTATACAAAAATGTCTCTTAACTATAACATGCAAAACCTTGTTATAATTAGGGTATTCCTGAGATGTCAGTTCGTGCTCAATAGAACTGGCTTATCTCTAGAGCCTGCTGAAGCTGACAGTACTTCCAGGTGAAGAACAGTGCTCAGGAGGAATAGGAGTATGTGTATGTGTGATTATAACCTGGAGACTTAGATTTTGACTTGAGCTCTGGGAGATGTGTGAAATTCTTGCCTGATCTAGGGCATGATGTGTCATCCTGGATTGCTGCAAGTCAAGCAAGCCTTATTGGTATTACCTTTTGTGAAGAGATTTATGAGAGTGAAAATATTTTAACTTTGATGGTGTAGGATATTTCAGTAAAAGCTTTCCAAACATGTCATGGAATGGTGCCTTGGGAGTGCTGCTTGTTTTGCTGCCTCACTACAGCAGAAATAGTGTTTTACATCTATAGGCAAGTTAAATCCTCTCCTTTAGTCCTGTTTACTACACTGACTTTTTTCCAGTGCTGTCTTGCACCCAGCCTGTCCTGATGCTAATATTTTGTTCAACAACGCTGCAAAAGTGTAAAACTCCCAAGTAATGCTGGAGCAAAGATGAAATCCCTGGGACAGCAGCTTCATGATATGCACATCCAGAAGATTAGGTCATAATTGCATGAGGAAAAGCAAGGGTACACTAGAGAAGGCTTAGAAAATTACTGGAAAACACAGCCAGCTTTGGACTTCCAACAAAGCTCAGTGGTTGTGCCAGGCCCCATAGATAGCTCTAGTTTAGATTAGGTTAATTCCAGATTAAAAATCCCTGGGATGCACATTGCACAGTTTCATTCTATGGGTCTCCTAATGCAGTTTGAAGTCCTCCTGCCTGGTTTGTTGTCCTGATGCCACCAGGGGCTGGAATGCTGGCTTGGCTTTCCCCATAGGAATCCTGCTTGTGTGCTCCACAGTGAATGCTGCTTTGTTAACTGCAGCCATTGCTACAGTGCTATCTGCACCTACTGTAGAGAAATTAGTAAAAATACAGGTAAACATACAGAAAATTCTCTCCATTGACAGATCACCTGTGTTTAAGTGCAGCTCTGAATTTCCTCAAGCTCTCCAAGTGTAGTATGATAGACACACAAAGAACTGTACTGAAATAGAAAAAAATAATGTTTGCCTATAAAGCAAGATTTTCAAACTACTTTTTCAACAAGACTAGCTGGAAAATAGAAAAAGAAACAGCTTGAGAGGTACATTTTCAGTCATTTCTAAATGCCCTTTTCCCTCTCTAATTTACTTCCAGACAGTGCACACATTTTAAATGAATACTTAGCTAAAAACTGAAAAGATGTTAAAAAATGAGATGAATACATCGTGTTCCAAAGAATTGGAGGCAGAGGTCATTCAGATTGTTTTAAAAAGGTCTCTATCTCTTAGTGATGATGACAATACTGGCAGTGAAATAATGGAAGCTGGTAGACAAAAGCTCTGAAATAAAGCTCTTACATGGGGAATGCTTTTCCCTGGGGTCTTTTATCAAGGATACTAGGAATGTTTTCTGACTGGGGTATAGAACTAGGAATGTTTTCATTCTGGTGCTGGGGTATAGAACAGGTATTTAACTTGTAATAAACTGTTGGAAGTAGGATATGGTGAAACACTGACAGACTCTGTGGGTAACCAAGTCCAGAGACCTGGGCCAGATTTGAGCTGCTCCTGTCCCATTTGTTGATGAACTTTTCCACATCAAATTATTAAATTATTAAAAATACTTTAAAGCTTAAGGAGAAAATATTTCAATTTTGTATTTCAGATTTCTCTGACAATCTATTGCAGAAATTGCTTCTAAATTACTTTAAGAAAATGTTCTTATGTAAGATTTTGAAGTAATTTACTTGAATCAAGAAGCTCTAGTGGTAATTTCAGATGTTCTATTTGGTTAGCATTACTTAAGAATTAGGTGCATATGGAAATTGAAATTAGATAAACATTTCAAGAGGTTACATTAAGAGTCTTAAAGGAAAGTAACAGTGAAGGAGTGGAGGAAGATGTTTAGAAGACCCTGATTTACTTTACAGGGTTGCTGTCCTGTAACACTTGAGCAAATGAATAAGTTTTGGCTAAGGTCAAGTCATTGGGACTCTTTTCTCTCTTTTAAACCCTAATTAAATGTTATCCTCATTGTCAATACCTAAAAAAACAAATTTAAAAATGAGGAGGAAATGGGAGAGAAGGAGCTGAAAGACCAGACTTCAAAACAATAAAGGACCATTTGAAAGACAGGAGAAAAGGTCCTCACAAAGAAAGAAAAAGGAACTGTAAATCTTTTAAAATTAAGAAGCTGTTAAAAAAATAAAATTAATACTGTACTGTGTGGCCAAACCATTATCACCTACTGCAGAAGATTTAATAGAAATGTGAAAATAAGTTTTACCATTTTGGAAACCCGTTGTTAAAAGTCCCCAGATGATAGGTGCATTAAAGATCTGAAAAACCCCTGGTTTGATTAGTATACACACTGTATAGATAAACCACAAATCTGAGGAATAAGGAAAAATAATTTTCAGCATGTTTACTGCCCTTTACTTGAGAATGAACTCTTGTTCAAACACAGTTATTTTTGTAGAAAGCTGTGACCATAAGAACTGCCATTCAGCAGTGGTAGCTCCAGATAAATCACAGAAGGATGCACACCCCATACCCACCTCATCCTGATGCTTTTGCTACAGTTCAGTGAAAATCCTGGTATAGCAGTGTTATCTCTCTTCGAGAGTGTTACTTATCATTAGCTATGGCAACACTCAAAAATCTACTTAAAGCATAAATCCAAGCACATAAATTTTAACTCCAAATTGACTAAGGCTGTCAACCTGAAGTAAATTACTCATTTATGGTCAAGAGCAGAGGTCACTCAGGCAATCGAAAGGTTAGCTACTAAAACCAGGAGCAGTGTTGAGTGTTCAGATGTTTTATTTATATAAAAATATAAATATTTCTATTACTCTTTGCAATCCAAGGAAGAAAAAGTCTCCCTCCATTCTTCCTTGAGGAAAATCTGCTTTCATTAATGCTGTCCTGCACCAAGGTATTTTTATTTCTCAGGCTGGGTGGTGTAGTGCCCTCTCCATTCACCACATGTAATGTAAATGTGGGGCTATTAGAGAGAGCAGAGCGTTCAGCTCTGAGGCTTTCACACAACAAGGATAACAAACCCAAAAAGGAAAATGTGTGGAAATGGGGAGTTCTGTTTCCCTTTACAATAATACAGCTCCATAGCAACTGGTTTGAACTAGACCATGCAAGAGATGTTGCAGGCTTCCTAAAAGGCCAGTAATTCTCTCTTCCTCTTGGGAGGAAAAAAAAAAATCAGCCCCCTGACAATACACACATGTATCAAAAGCTGTCAGGCTTTTCAAGTTCCTCCTGCATTGCTCCATTCCCTTGGTATTTTTCCTTGCTTTTCAGCCACCTGCTTTGTTTTGGATCTTGGAAGTTCAGCATATTTCTCAGGTTTTTATTTCTCAAAAGTGGAGGAAAAAGGTGTCTCCTAACTTTTTACAGGGATGTCTTTGATTAACAATCATGTCAATAAAGCAGCTGTGCTAATGTAGCTGTTTCACCCTTTTTTTCTGTAATTGGAGATAGATTATCACAGGGCTGTAAGGCTGGTGTATCAAGATGTGTGTTTTCACTTCTGTAAGGCATTTAAAGACATTTCAAGACTGCTGTGTTTGCCTCAGTGGCCTTATAGTTGAGCAAAACACCCAATTATTGAGTTCAAAATTCTAAATTTGCTATTAAACAACTTCTCACATCTGACAGTTCTGGTTATGAGGGTGATGTTCAAGTTGTGTAGACATTTAGACAGTCATTGTTTTTAAGTGAAAATCACCAAGTTTTTAAGTGTCTTTCAACAAATGTTGACCACTATTTTCCACAGGCTAAAGCACTGTGGATGCTCTGAACTTAAGATAAACTAAAAATCATGTTCTCTTGCTAAAAATGTACATTCTTAACAGTGAAATTATGATGTTGTCTGACAATCTCTCAACTGGCACGTCATATCTTGCAAAGAGAGGGTTTTATTTCTGAGATTAAATGTTCAATAACTCTATTCTCTAATAAAGTTGCAATAGGTATTGGAACTGGTAATTTGGAACCAAAATTCACCTACTTTTCTGGTATATAAAAACAAACTTGCATTCTTTTGGGACCCTTCAAGCTAAAGTTTCTTCAACTGTGTTTTAAAGCACAGTATCACACACTAGTCATAATCCTTGCTCTCAGTTCTGACTTGATACACAAATCAGAAAAAATAGTTATTTTTACAAGATACTTTAACTCCTTGGGGACCTGGCTCTTCCCCTTTCTGTTATTTTCATGGATGGTGCACATGTTCTATTTGCTCACTATCTGCTGTGTGCTGCAGTCTGTTATATTTCTCAAAATGTGTGACTGCACAGCCAAGTAGGAAGCCAACTGCTAGCCTGGTTCTGGCTGCCACACTGGGTCATGCAGACCTTCTGGAGGGAGTGCTCAGCTGCTTCCAGCAAAGGAGAAGCTCAGCCAGGAGAGGCTTTTCCAGACTAGGAGTTGGAGTAGGAGAGAAAGGAGCACATCTGCAACGAATCCGAAGGTTTGGAAACTGTTAAGAACAGAGAGCAGAAATATCACAGCAGGATTCAGAGCCAATGGAAGAAAGTCTTTTTCACTGCACAGAGCAGGCATACATCCTTTTCTCTATAAAAAGTTCTACTTCTCCTGTAGGTTTTTGCAAAACTGAGTTGCTGCTTGAGCTACAGGAAGTTTCCAAAGACAGGACACTGTTTAGGTCTTCATCTGCTTCTTTTGGTCTTGCCTCAAATTTAGTCTGGTTCAACTATGCAGATTTCTGCTTTTTTTTTTTTCCCTCCTAACCCAGACTAATGTTACATTCTGTTGTTTAGTTTTCAAAACTGTCAATCTGCTTCAGTTTAATTTTGTCTTTTTCACATTTTAATAGTTTTCTATAAGTTTAAGCTGTCTGAGGATCTTTCTCAGTTAGGAGTCCTTTGCCATCTGGCCTTGGAGGAGCAATTCCACAAATTATTTAAAACAATATGTTTGCCTGAGCATAATCAAATCTATTAAATCTTCTGATTCTTGTTTTTTTCATATGATGAAATAACTTCCTAGAGATGTATTATTTTTAGGAGTGTAACATTCTATAAATTTCTGTAACTGATAACTTAGTCTTCATCAGATGACTGAATTGGTGTTCCTCACTTAGCTTTTAAAATAGAGATTGCTCAAAGTAAGTGCCACTAACTTGTAAGATTAAAATAAACTTGTATCTTTTTTCTCATCTTCCATTTCAGCAGCTCAATTTTTCTATTGCTTATATATATAAATATAAAATTCTTCCTTGAACTTGTTTCAGTGACTTACTGCATTCATGGATATTTCTTGGAGTTCTCCATTGCCTTTTCCTTCTAATTTGCCATTTCTTTCCCAGTTCTCCTACCAGCTACAGGTCAAAATCTCAATTAATGAGAATCATGTGTTTGAGTCACTCATTTTGATGGCTCTGTGGTGTAACTGATAGATTAACCAATAACAAAAAGTTCTTATAATGGGCATAGGTTCATATTTCCCCTAGTTTGTTAAAGCAAATCTCTCCTATTGCTGTCAGTGTTGTCAGAGATGGGGTAATCCACTTCTTCTCAGCAGTTCTATTTCTTCCCTAGCAATGTACCAGTGAGCACAACAAGGTTACACACTTGTGCCCATGTTTCCATTTAAAATCTGAACCAACTTCTCCCAAAAGTCTTTCATGGGCAGAGTATCAGTCTTTGCCATCTTGTACCTCCACTTTTTAAAAAGGTCCTGGGTGGCATAATCCCAGCACAGCTCTTCGTGTTATCTCACTCAACCTGTTCTTCAGTGCTGTTGTTTGGGATAGCCAGGTTTGGGGATTAAGTTCATAAATACTTTGTGACAAGGAGGCTGTGAAAGTGTAGACCCTAAATCTTTTGCGATATGGTCTGAGGGTGGATTATAAAAATAGAAAAGTAAAAGGGAAAAAAAAATTAAAAGGACAATGGCTCAAAAAGCTTTTAGAGTACCCAAGAACCATATTGCAAAGAAGGGTGACTGTAATGCTGGCAGACTATTGGCCTTCCACCCAGTATTTATAAACATGCTTTTATATGAGTTGTGAGACCAAAAGAAATCTGTCACGATGCATTTTAACTCTTTGACCACTTTTTAAATCTCCTTAAATTTTGATATTGGTTTAAGTTTGTGCCATCTATAGATCTCCGACTGTTTTCTTTGAAAATCCAACACAGTACACATTGCTCTTTTCTGCTCTTCCCTCTTTCTGAATGCACAGTTCTCTGCTTAGTAAGGAAAGAACTGGCAAGAGATATTAAAAGTTCCTTACTTGCAGGCTGATAACTTTGTTAGCTCATGGATGATGATAGTACATCCAGCTCAATGATGTTGTATGTTGTGTGGCAGATTAACCTTCCTGATGAAAATTCAAAAATCTTCTCAGAAATCAGGCACAACTCATACATGTAAATATTTAAGTGAAAAGCAAAATGGTTTTATTGTATTTTATTACCACAAAATAATACTGAAACATTTCCTGCCTATCCTTATACAAGCATAAGGCCAAAATCTCCAGGGAGGGAATTCTATTCTAGCTTTTTTCTTCAGACTTGAGCCATTTACCAAACGTGTCAGTACCTCCTGGAATTCCACAGCCTAGTGTGCAGTTGGCAGTTATGTTTCTTGGGCTCCAGCTACCATTTATGTGATCACACAGGAGAACAGGAGGCAACAAAATCTGTTGCCCGACTGGGTCCATCTGGGAATTAAAATGCCTTTGGATTTTTAGGCTATGACAGGCATAGGTTGGATATAGAATAGGTGCTGAAAGGAAGGAGAATTAAATTGCACTGGTATGTAAGGAGGAGTGCCTACATATGGGAATACAGCAGTGATCTTCAATTCAAGGACTATTCATTTAAAAATTTACTCTGTGTCCTGAAGATTTCCAGCTAAACATAAGGAATAAGTTGAAAGAGAAATAAGTCTTTATTCCTTAAAATTTCAGACAAAATTACTCTTGCCTAAGTTTATTTTTTAATTGTCAACTACAAAGGGATCTTTTAAACAATATTCAATTGAATTTTTAAAAATCAGGTTTTCACTTATCCTAATACAAGAAAAAGATTGTTATTGTTGTTAAAATAATCAACAAATTTGAGTAAAGCACAAATCTTTAGCCCACAAATCTTTGTCTCACTCTATTTTGGAATCTTCTACCAGACATGGACATTTCTTAGCAAGGTCACGCAAAACCTTTGAACACAGAATTATTAATCTACAGCACAGATTTGTGTCCTGAATCAGACAGGTTGTCCATTTGGGCATTAAATATGATCACACTTTTGGTGCCATCATCTGGTGAATCCTTGCTGGCCACAATCATCCTCCCAGTGGCAAGAGCCAGTGGAACCTGTAGGGTCTTGGAAGGGGCTAATTCTTCTCCTGCAACTTTTATCTTCTCCCTCTCTGCTTCTTCTCTTTGGATTTTGGTATCTTGCAATATGAATCCTCAGTTTGTGAAATTTTTTGTGATGTCTTCATGTTGAGCTTTTTGTAATTGGTATCAAACCAGTGGCATCACCTCTGTGTCCTCACTTCCTTCTTTGCTGGCTTACTGGCCATGTGTGTGTTCTTTCTTACAGACTAAGGTGAGAATGAAAAACTGTTGCTCATCATTAATTTCTTCCAGCAAAGCCTGGCCTTGGAGTCACATATGAGCCAGCAAAATTTACTGTAGCACCAGGCTGGCAGCCACAGAGATGTCCTTTCTCCTCCAGCACTGGAGGCGCAGGCTGTGCTCCATACAGCACAGCCAAGTGTCTGGAATGACTCTCTTAAATTCTGCCTATGGATTGCTTTAGAAACTGTATTTCATTTGGCAAAATACCAAAATATTCTATGGAAATAATTTATGGTACTTTAAAAAGTGAGTTTCTAAAGTAGAATTATAAGCGTATATTTACTTTAAAAGCTTATTTTCAAGTGGTGAAGCAGAATGAGTTGAGAAATTATGTAAGGTGGTAACAGTTTCAGCAAAAAGTACAAAGTCTGACACAGCAAACTGGAGAGTCACCTTGCTTCTTCCCAGCACTGTTTTTGATGGCTGCATCTCTTCTGTTGTTTTTCTGGATGATTAGTAGAGCTTTTCCTTATTTCCACCTTCCTGTCACCCTTATAGTTTTAATAACGCCTCCTTTATCCTTTGGGAGTCTTTTGCTTCTTTTTTTTATTTCTCTTTGTTTTTTCTCCCCTCATTTCTCACATAAACCTATGCCATGTCTTTCACACCTGTATTTCTCTGCTTTACTGAACCCCCTGCACACCACTGTTTTTTGTCTGTTTTTTTTTTTTTTTTTTCTTTCCCTCTCAAAAATGTGCAACAGCCTGAGGTTTTGGTTTTCTCTGTCATTCCCCTGATCAGCTCCCTGTGGAGTTCAGGTTTTCCTCATCTCCACCCCTTTCTCTTCTGCTGGGTTTTTTCCATCAGGCTCCTCTTATGTTTCTATCTGTCCCATGAGATGGTATCACTATGTTGGAAGATTTCAATCAGTTCAGTATTGTTTCCTTTGACCCATGTGGCATGATGGCCTCTACACTGCAGCTTTATTTTCCTTTTTTTCTCGCTTTCAAGCATCCCTAGGCACCCCCAGCAATGCTGCTGATTGTTACAGAAGCCATTTCTCCTGAGTAACCTGGTGTCATCTCCTGCTTCTTGCTGACATGGAGATGGACAGAATAATGGGAATTTGTGCACTGTTCATGGCTCCTGCTTGGATAATGCACCCTTGAGCAAGCAGTCACAGCAGGTGTGTGGCCATCACACTTTTTGAAGCTCAAACTAAGGGGTGTCTGACTGCAGTGACTTAAAATGAGCACCAGAACTCCTCCAGTGGCTAGAATTCCACAGGCCATGAAGAAAAAGTCCCAAAGAAAAGACAAATCAGATTTACACTTTATCTTTCCAGCTGCATATATTCTCTCTATCATAAATTGTCTTTTTGTGCAGCACAGGATAAAACAATAAACTTTGAGTGTCTTGAGTTGGTGCTTGTTCCTGGCACATCTGGGAATATCAATACTCACTGTGAAGTCATGAAAAAATATCATGAGGTTTTGTTGATTCCAGCATCTTTCTCAAGCATCAGTAGAAGTTAGTTCTCCACAGATATATGCAGACTCTTCCTAGATCTTTGGAAAATGTAAGGATTGTTTTATCCACTGTATCAAATCATGTAATCCATAACTTTAGCAAACGCAGAAGTTAGTATGCTCATTTTTAAACACATAATACATACCTGTCATTCTGGCTTGAGTTCCTCTGCAGATTTCAAATGTTTTAGTTGGAGATTCCCCCAATCTCCGATGCAAGTGTTGAGAGCAGAACTTGAAATGTATTCATGCAGGATCAAAGTCAAGGCTGAAGTTTGGTGACCCAAGCTTCAGGTGTTCCCATTGTAGCCCCAGCTGTCTGCTCTGGGCCAGGGAGAGTGTGCAGGTATCCCTGTGAGTGTTGTTAATCCCTTCCTTCTCCCCCATAAATCTGTAGTTTTACAGAATGGAGACTTAGAGTCTTACAGACAGGAGCAGTTTGCTCCTGCCCTCTCCTCAATTAATGACTCCGTAAACAGGGTGCTAACATAGTTGGGAGGACTATTGACTGTGCAAGTAATTAGCTGCTGTGAAAGTAGGAGAGAAGGCAGCTAATGGGTTTTTAGGCAGTTTCTCCTAGTGAAACATTCCTTCTCACTGTCTTTTGTGTGAAGGACAGGCATCTTTCTGTTTCAGATTAAAACTCTTGAGAGTGCTGGGCAGCAGGGTGTCTATGTCACAATTTAACAGCTGGTGAAGTGGCAGATAAAAGTTTAAAAAAAAAGTGTTGTTTGAAGGTTTGAGAATCTTTGTGTGTGGGTGGATTTTTGTTGTTTAGGGTTTTTTTCTTTTAACATGGATCGTTTCACACCTCTTGTTTGCAGTGAAGCTGGAAAATAGTCATATTATTGCAGATTATCTCAGCTGTTCCTTACAGCCAAAAATGAGTGGTTTGGTGTGGCGAACAGCAAGAGCCTTTCAATCTTATCTCTTATTCAGCTGGCAGAGTGAAGCTGTATCCTAACCCATGGAAAAGCTGAGAACAGCAGTCCATTTTGACCCCCAGGGTTAGGAGAGCCTGGATAAGGTTCTCACACATGGAAATGCCATCCCAGTGGCATTTTCTTAACTGCAACTTTAAAACCCAGGTAGTGTGACTGAAATACCTTTGGTCCCAATTTATGATCCTTGTCAGTCCTTTTTTATGTGGGAGCCAGAGTTAATGGCTGTTTGAGAGCAGTCCTGGCATGGGGCAGCTCATGGGTCTCCTTTCCCTGTGTTGAAGCCCTGCTCTGAGCCCTTATGCAAAAATGAACCTAACCTGAACTCATTTTCATGTATCAGCATTCACACATACTCAGAGACACAAATCTGGAGTGTTAGCTAGGAGGGTCTTTCAAATTAATGCCAATGCAGTGGAGTATAGAAATTTCCCAATTCTGTATTGCAGATCATTTTAGCTGTGCAGCAGTCTATTTAAAATATAACTCATCCAGCTTATCTATTCTAAAAGCTTCTCCACTGCAGCCAGCAACCATAGTTGGTTAAATAGGTGCTTGTCACATCAGTTTAATGAATTTAATGTGAAAGCCATTTCTTGTTCCTTTTGGCCGTGAGAAGGCTGGCTCAGGTTCTGTTCTGCTGAAGGACTGGAATGCTAGGATCCATGTAATATAATTTTATAAGTATAATACTCATCAGTACAGCAGCTAATGTGAAAAGCACAAGAAAGAGGGTAAGAAACAAGACCACAAGCCAAATTGCTAATACTTCTAATTCCTTGTGGAATGATACCACTTTAATTGAAAGATATGACAATAAAAATATCAAATAATTTCTTTTAAAAAGGGTGTAACTCATGTGTTCCATTCTTCACACTCTCTTCTTTGCTTGAATGGAGTAACACAGATTGATTACTGACTTAATTTTCTAGAGAATTTTGGTATTTAACGTCCATTGTAAGCTCTTAAAAATGTTGTATCCTTCGTAAGAAGGAAGCATTGTCTTGGATTTTAAGGAAAAAACCTGCAATCAAAGCCTGAATCAAAGGGAAAACAACCTTTTCCCTCCCTTCTCCAACACTTTGTATTGCCACTGATAATTAGGCTGTGCCATGAGAGAGGCACATGTATAGGAACACTTTCCAGTGCACCTCTAAATCAGTAAGATACTCCCAGTTACCTAATTAACTACATGCAACTTTCTGTGTAGTCACTGTAGCACTCTTATATCTAAAATTCACATTTGCTTTTATGTGATCTCATACACAATTTAATTTCCCATACCAAAAAGAAAAATAATAAATGCCAGGATATTACATAGAGTTCCCAATGTTAATAATTAAAAGGAAATTGCAGTGAGATATAAAAACTGTGTTTCTACAAACTGCATCTCCTTACAAAGAAAAGTCAGTCAGAAAATGCTTTAAAGCTTTTATATTTTATAGTATATGATATGTAATCAAAATAATTAACAGCAAGGCATGAGGCTGCTACCTTCAATCTCACAAGTGTGTGGAAGTAAAATTAAAAGACCTTGGTCACCTTTGGAAGTCTTGGGTTTTTTTCAGCAAAATCTTACATTTTAAATGGGTTGTATAAAGTGATTATTTAAAGATTATTCCATCAGCTTTTTCAGGGACCAAAAATTGTGAAGTAGTAGTTAAAACTGATTCCATGTTTTATCACTCCAAGTGCACACTGGTTGTTTTATGCCATGTGCATCTGATTTCTAGAATCAGATATTTGTTGTCAGAGCCCTTCTTTTGGACAGTCTCCAGGATCAGCTGGAGAATATATCTGGTCTAATAGTTTCTAACAAGATATTTCTGCTATTCCTCCATGCCCCCTCCATATTGTGAAGTAGGGTTTTTGCCAAAAAATTGGTTCTTGTTATTCTTGTCTAGTGAATAAAGACCCTGGGATCAAGGGAGCTCTACCATATCATTGAATCCAGTCTTTAGTATTTTTTCTTTTTTGATATAAGCAGTTGAACACTGCAAGTCTCATATGTATGTCTGAAAATTCCTTGGGACCATTTATCCTTGTGAGGATATCCATTTTATTGGAGCTTTTTGCTACCTGGAGTTATTCAGGGACTCTGAACATGAAGGAAGGGCCATCACCAACTTGATGGCTCCAAGGCTGAGCATGTTCCTTTACTCCTTAGAGGAAAGATTGCCAAGTGTCTGTTGTCCTCTGCCAGGTTTTCCATGTGTAGAAATATGTGACAACAGTTCCCCAAATTTCAGGTGTCAGGCTTTTATAGCAAAAAAAAAAACAACTTCCAGTGTTGGATGTCTAGGTCCTTAGGAAGCAAGCAAAAGGTTAAATAGCTGAAGTTATGAGTAATGATGAGTTACAGGCACAGCTTAGGCAAGGCAGGAGAGTTCAATGAAAATGGGATATACAAAATAAAAATGCCAATTTACTCTGTAAGAAATTAGTTTTAACAGAAACTTCCCTCAGAAAAATAGAAGTAGTAATAAGAAGTGAGTCTGGTCAGGTCAGAGATCATCTCTGCTTTTATCTGGAAGCCCAAGAGTAGCTGTGCTGGGAATCCCTCAGAAGCAAGGCTGTATCTGTGTCCCCTGCTCTCTTTCCAGACTCTCTCCCAAGGTGCATTGGTTCTGACACTTTTTGTTAAGACAGATGGAAAGTAAGACCTGCAACAAAAGTGCTATTGCAAACACCTATCAATTATTATAAATCACAGAAACTGATCTTGTGGCTGAAGAGAAGAATGACCTGAAATCAAGGGTCTAAGCAAAACCTGACCATTCTTGATCAGTAATGTCCCTGGTGTTCCAAATATGTGAATACTCATTTTAGGGTGGGGCTATCCAAGAATTTCCACCATAGCAAGCTGAGAATTTAGGCCTACTGTCTTCTTTGCACAAACTGTAAAATGTTCCTTAGATTTCTGGTGTGTAGTGATTGTAATTGTGACTTATTAATGACAATTGTCTTATTCTCCATCTGGTTCTGGCACTGACTTACTGAATCACTTAGTGCAAATCATTCACTCCTCACCTCAGCCTAGAGATTATAGAGTAAGGTAAAAAACACCTAGTAAGTAGCATATTGTTGTATTAGAGGAAAGATCTGTGTTCTTCATTTAATTGTTTAGTCACTGATGCATGAAATACTTCAAAGTAAATGTCTCTTTTGCACAGAGTGGCAAAAAAGAAATAAAACAAAGCCAATAGTCCTTCTTACAATGTCCCTTCTCCTCTGCTTGGGTTTAATCCTCTGAGCCAAATCACCTGCAAAACATGAGTCAGAGTGTGAAACCATCAAAAAAATGACCCAGTGCAGGTGCACAAGCATGTAAGAGTAGAGATCATAATCAGTCAAGAGGCAGACAGATCTGACATTTGCTGAGAGCATCCCTATATTTTATTGAGTTGTCATGCCTTGTTGCATACTTAATGAGGATGAGCCCCTTATATGCTGATTTTGCATTACAAATGTTGTTTTGCTGGGACTGTCAGCTGCAAATAGCTTGTGGCAATACATCTTCCATGCAGCAAATAAACACATACACCATTATGGCATACCCATGTAACTGCCACGACTGTAAACAACTAATAAAAGGAATGTATTTACTGTGCCTTACAGTCATTCACTCCAGTCATATTTTTTCCACTTTCAAGTCTATTGACTTTCTGGAACATTTGGCATCGTTTCATCGTGCTGTCATTGTCTTATTGTGTCATCATTTTTAAAAAAGCTATGCTGTGTACCTGCATATGGAGTCAGCCCCATAGGTCAGGATACATCTGTGACCAGCAGGTCATAATGGGCATAACCTCAAAGGTTATGGAAGTATTTGGTGTTCTAGGAATATTCATTTGCCTCAAGATAGCTGCCACTGAGACAGCTTAGTTGGTGCTAATAATGCCAGAGTTGTGGGCTTGATCCCTTTATGTGCCATTCACCTTAAGAGCTGGACTCAGTGATCCTTGGGGATCCCTTCCAACTCAGAATATTCTGGGTTCTGTGACATTTAGGTAGGACACTGATGTCATCAAGTCACTTCTGGTAGCACCTAGGCATGGGGGAAATCAGCATTTTGCTCTGCAAAACCAAACAGCATGGCTGGATCTCCATGGAAATCTTCCTCCCTCTTGACAGAGGTTATGGGTTATGGAGTTTGGTTACACCAAAGATGGTTTTGGTGTGCTTTTATTGGTGTTTTGCTACTTTTGAGGATAGAAAACCACATAATTATGGAAAAGTTTAGTCTCGTGAAGGTTACTGAACTTTTAGCTCCAGAGGAAATAAAGTAATGAAATTATTTTTTTCAATAAATTTCTCAGGAATTCAGCTGAGCTGTCTCTCTCCCTTTAAAGCTGAATTGCAAGAACTAAATCTAACATGACCCCCTGTATCAAAACTCCAGGCTGGCATATCCTCTTTCAAAACCATGCTTTGGTGATGGTCCTTTTATCACTAATTTCAAATTGAAGATTCTTTGTGGTCTGTTTTAACAATTTGTTCTCCAACTGCCATTGTGTTTCAAGATTCAGTAATTCCTCTTGCTCCCTTGGTTTTAGCATCTTCATTTTATTCTGAGAGACCAACTGTAGCCTTCTGAGCTTTCTGCTTGGCTAAACAAGGAAAGTTCTTTTCAACTCTTCTCAGCAATCTCTTTTAATCTGTTCTCATGAAGCAGCCTCTTCATTCTCTCTTTGTTGTGGAAACTCTTCTGTTTTTTCTCCAGTTTGAATTTATTTATTCTAGGATGACAGAGAGTGCTTGTATCCAGTATGGCAACACAAATACTCCTTTATGTCCATCAGAAACATCTTGACAGAGTAATTTCAGGAGTGAGTTCACATGGGTTTTGAGGGTCTTTGTGTTTGTGTACAATCTGCAGAACTCCCTATCTTTGATCCATAATTTCTAAGTGTGGACCCATATCTTACAGAAGAAATCTTTGAGTGTTTAAACACTGGACTTCATTTTGCTTTCTTGTTCTGGGGTAGTGTGAACTTGCTCTCCCACTGGATGATGCCTTCCTCTGCCTTAATCTGGTTTTTCTCCAATTTCTCAAATTAAATTTTTAAACTTCTCTCTGATTTTCATTCCCAGGTATTTTATTTGATGCAGCACATTAAATAGCATCTGTAATATATTCAGGTTGTAATGGACATGCCTTCACTTCTGAATCTGCATTGTCTTAGCAGCCATCCTCACCTTCTTCCTCTTAATTACTTTCCAATAAGAAAGGATCAATATATGCCATAAATTCATGTTTTAACTAGCTGCCACTGCACCCCTTGGGATGGGTTAAATGTGCTGACAATAAACTATCCTGGCCTTTTCAGTTTGGTGATCAAGTTGCAGGTGAATTGAATTGTTCCTACTGCCTTTCATGAGTGATATAAACTGCAAGTGGGGGGAAACCTGATGGAGCTAAATTTGCATCGTGTGTTTTCTTTCCACATGACTTGCAAGACCATTTTATAATGCAGAAGTGTTACCTGCTGCTGAGGAATTCTAACTGCATCTCTTAACTAAGCTAGTGGCAAATTGAAAACTAATAAGTTGTATTTTGCATATCAAATACTGCTCTGGGGACAAGCTAACCTAGACACCTACTAGATTGCAACTTCCTGCTCAGTAAAAAAAAGTAATAAAGAAAACCATGACAGCTCATTACATGAAAGAATAAATTCATCACCCAGAGCAGAATAAATGCTATATTATTGCACAGTAATTGTGAAAGCATCTTAACACTTTTGTTCATGAAAATATTAAATGTTTTTCAATGCTATCTGTAATAAATGATATTCTAAAGGCAGAAAAAAATGATGTAATGTGTTTTAGCACTCAATACCTACAAATTGAAGCTATCAATGTAGTCAGTGGAGCACAGAGCAAAAACCAGGCAACTTCTTTTACTGTCAAGCAAAAAAAAAAAAAAAAAAAAAAAAATCATAGATTTCTATGAGTCTGTAGTCTGTTTTTGCTGTGTGTCTTGGGAGGTGTCTCTTTGCCCTCTGTTTCTGTGGTAAAACCAATCTTGACAATGGTATTGGGTATGGTGATGAGCAGTGTCTGTCCTTCAGGACAGATATGCTTCAGAGCATCTTCCCATTTCTGTGTTTCAGAAATTTTGGGTTTAAGTTCCATTAATACTGCACTTCAACCCTGTCATTGGTGAAATATGACCAACTTGCACTCCAGCCCAGGAAAGGAGGATAAACAGGGAGAGTTATAGGGATAAACTTCAGTATTTGAAATGATTAAGTTATATTTTACATATAATTATCTTGAAAACCAATCCATTTCATTGTAGTTTAAGTAGCATTTATATAAATTAGGCACATGTGACATTTCCAATTGGGTATACTTTAATGGTTAAATCATCAGTTTTTAAAATGATAATTGAGCTAGTTGTAAAATTTCAAGGTCTGTGATTTTAAAATTGAATTGCTCTTTGACTTATGTAAAAGAATAGATTGTTAAGTGAGTGCCTCACAGGAGAGAAGCAGTCTAGGATATTATGATTTGAATTAGTTTTTCAAAGGAATTTAGAGTAGGCAATCTCTCCTCTGATCTTTCTTTGCACAATAAAAGTATGAGTCAGTTATGCTAAGATAGTTTAAATTGAGAATATAGTGATTTAATTAACAGCTGGAATTGTAGAATTCCACATCTGAGGAAGGCAACTCATTAATGGCTTCCCATACAGATGTTTTAATGAATCCAAGGTATTTTCCACTGGAAACTCTTTTTTGCATATAGAGCTGCCTGTTGCAGGTGCAATATGGCCTTTCTGAGTGGAGACCAAGAATGTGGGAACCAAGAAAACTGCATCCCCTGGGATATTCATGGTCAATACATAGCCTTGTTCCAAAGGCCCCATCTTTGGTTCATGTCACTGGGGAGGGCAGCAGGCAAACACAGCACACATTTATACTCCAGCAGCACCTGTGAGTGAGGACTTCTGGGTCCAGTGTAGTGACTTCCCTCTCCACACAAGCCCCAGCAGCAGGTTTGGGCTCAGTTCCATTGTCTGAGTCTCTTGTGGACAGAAGCAAAAGCAGAGAGGGGGTTCCATAGCCAGTATAATAACCCTAGAGAAGCACAGAGGGCAGCAGTCAAGCTTCTGTGAGTGTGCTGCAGCTGATGCTCCACTGGCTGAAGGTCCTGGTGCAGAAACATTCAGCTCTGTGGAATACGGAAATAAAAACTGCAGTGTGGTAGAAAAAAATGTTTGTCACAGCTTGGTAATACAGCAAGCAGGGACAGTTTGTATATAATTTCTACCAGCACAAATGAGACTTCTGTGGGAGCCAGTCCCCTGTGGTTTCAGCAGGGTGAAATGGCCCAGGTGTTGGGATGTGTGCTTTGAGTCATGTAAAAGAAAAGGTTAAGTCAGTGCCCCACAGCAGACAAGCAGCTCAGGACATAATGATCCAGGCTAGCTTTTCTGAGGAGTTTAGAACAGGAATGTCTGTCCTCTGATCTTTCTTTGCACATCAAAAGTATGAGTCACTTGTACTGGGGACATGAGGCTGCCTTCTAAAGAATGACTGATTGGGCAAATCTCAGTCTGGAAGAGAAACAACTGGGGAAGTGAAGGAACTTTTATAGAGTGATGAGCCATTTGGAGAAGCAGGATAGCAGTCTCTCTTCCACTATAAAAATGGAGCCCCTCGGTGTTCCTGGAGCTGTGCTCAGACCAAATGAAGACTATTCTTCCTGTTAAAAGCATCTGAGTTTGGGAGGCCACAAAAGGATACCAGGAGTGCCAGAAGTTAGCATGGTTTCAAGACAGTTCAGGGAAAATAAACCCACTGAGAATTACTTAATACATAGAAACTATACCTGGCTAAAAAAGCCCCTGAACAGGAAATGTTTGGATGCTGGAGGAAAGGT
The DNA here is from genome assembly GCA_030060385.1 of Muscicapa striata striata. Taxonomy (NCBI): domain Eukaryota; kingdom Metazoa; phylum Chordata; class Aves; order Passeriformes; family Muscicapidae; genus Muscicapa; species Muscicapa striata. Next base: position 3,191,175 of record JAREIS010000033.1, on the reverse strand, counting down.
GGTGGTGTGTGCTTTTCCTTCTGCCCTTGAAATCCACTTTTGGATATTGTCAGAATTGCCTGTGCTAGATGGACCTTTGATCTGGAGCTGTTTCAGATGTTTGGGGGGGGTTTTCCACATTTTAGAGTAGGCTTTGCTCACAATTTCCAAACTTGGCTATTTCTCCAGTGATCAGCCAAACCAATTAAAAGATACCACTCTCTTCAGTGAGGAAGCAAAATACCCTTATTGCAGATTACGTCAAACAAATATATCTTTCTTTCTTCTATCTCTACAGTCTCCTTATCATTCAAACTTTGAGCTTGGTTTCAATTAATGTGATTTTTCATTGCTAACCCAGGAAAAATTTCTCACAGCCTCGATTAGAAGTCTGCTGGACCTCCCAGCAAAGGTTCAGCAGGAGATTGAGCTTGGAAAATGTAGTTTAGGAAATCTAACCCCAAGCTGTGACAAGAGCTTTGAACCCTGTTTCCTCTTCCTTGATCATCCATCCAGGTGGCTGTGCACTGCTTTTGTAAATCTGCCAACTCTGGTATATATGATGGTCTTAAAAAAAATTATATGCAAAAATGGATTGCTTGATGCTGCTTAATTAGGCATTCCCATTCAAATTATCAGTTGTATTTGCCCAGCCTGGATGGACCTCTCAGATTAATTTAATCTGTGTTTACTGTCTTTTCTTTCAGAGTTGTTTCTGACAGTGTAAATATGTTGATTTCTTTGTATGCTGCTGATGTCTCTCAGGATTCACCAAATAATTAATGCCAACATCTGTTTAGTATGCAAATACTAAAATCAGGCTGTCCTCACATTTCCATTTGGATGGGAGAAAAATTAGGTGACAGTTTGTCTCCAATCACATGCTCAGTCCAGGCTTGTTTTGGCAGGTTTTTTCTGTTTGATACCATAAAAAAGGAGGTGGCAGCAGCCTTGGTGCAATCAAGAACTAGCTCTGAGACTTAAAGGCTGGACAGTGTCCTGTAGCTTCTTTTTTAGAGAAGGTAAAACTGTTTTAGAATATTATGAGAGAGGTTATGTTGATGATTGTTTGGTTTTTTTTGCATATAATGTACAATAGAGTGACTTTACATATTGCAGCCATCAGACACTCCCAGTTATGAATACTTTATGTGCAATACCATCATATATAGAACTATGTGTGGTCTGCATAATAAATACCTGTTCAAAGTATACAGAACATTTTTTAAAAATTTACAATTACAATTATGGTCCAGAATTGCTGAAGGTTACACTTCAGCAGTCATACACGGGAGAAGACTGGCACCAGTACTTTAAAAATAAGACATAACTATTCCAGTGCTGTGGCAAGCTTTGACTTTTTAATATTTACCACTGTGACACCTGAGTGATTTATGTGCACGTTCTGTTGCTACCACCTCATTCCCAAGGATTGGAAGTGCTGCAGCAAACATAAATAAAGAAGTGGAACCATCATCCTGATACTGAGAAGTTGCACTTTGTGAAAAACACTGTGTTATCACTTGGGGAAAATTGTTGTCACACAACTAGTACCATACTATCTTCATCTCAGATTTGCAGAATCTTTGCCAAAGGATCCAAAAGTTCCCTTGTAGCCATGAAATCTAACTTATGCTTGCTCTACCAATGGGTGAGGCTTTGTTTGTTTCCTACTCCTGTGAAAGACACCGATGAAACTGTCTGCAACATTTGCTGAAACTGTAAGTGCAAGATTCTGCAGCACTCGGTGGTTTCTTGTGCTTTGAGGTCTTAGAATGAGAAACTGCAGTGTGTCAAAGGGACTGTCAAAACGCTGTCAGATTGGCTTCAAAACAAATATTAACTCCAAAATCAGTGTGGCTCTTTTTGCAAGAATCATGTAGCCTTGTTCAAGAACACAGTCCAATTTGATTGAAAAATGTGAGCCATTAGCTTTTTCTAATAATGTTATAATGTAAGACTTGGAACATGCTAAAAAAACTCCACTGGAACACAAAAGCCCCATCTATCTTGCATAATCAGGGCTTTTTGTTAGAAATAGTTAGCTATGCTTTGAAAGGGTAGTTTCCATTGGAAAATTCATATTTGTTGTAGCAGTGATGGAGACAAATCAATAGTAATGAAAGTCCAAAGGAGCCTGGAAAATGACCTTATTTTTTGCACTTTGGGTGCATGGTTCCTCTGAAATGTAAGGAAAATATCTGAAGAAAAATTACAAGCCATTTTTAAAAGTACTCCTATAATAACCAGTTACTGTTAAAACTGGGGCCGTTCAGAAATATCTGGGAACAATTTGCATCTTTAAACACTGGAGCAGGAATTTAGGGAAAAAAAAAATTAAAATCCAGTCTTCTTGATGGCCTTATTTTTTATTTTCAGTTTATATGAGAAATTAATAACTGGCTCAACTGTAATGGAGTGTGCTTGAGATTAAAAGGAGCTGGAATTTGTTGAATTTGTAATAAGGCCATATCATCAAATTGTTACAGATCAAATCCCAGAGTAGAGCAGTGCCTGTGCTGTCTGCAGTGGTAACTGCTTGAGCTGTGCTGTTCCATTAAGGGCAGTAATAGAGTTAGAAGGAATTTGGGGAAGTCTACAGTCAGTGGTTGATAGAGATTGTTTAATGCCACTTGGGTCTGCTGAAAAACCTCTCTGGGAGACTGCAGACTCATTCTTAGCTAAGACTTGTAGTAAGAATAAGAGAAAAGGATAAGAATCTGTGAACTAAATTTTCAGTTTTTGAGTTCTTCTCTTCCAGGAAAGAGCATCATCTTAGATGATACCAAAGCATGAGGTTAAATAAAACATTGTTTTTAGTATACATTAGGAAAATAACATTTGATATGTGTTAATGGATTAAAGTTAACCATGCCGTGTGGTTAGTCCCAATGATAAAATAAATTGAACAGCATTTACTTAATCCATTTAATTATATTTGACCTGTCCAACTAGTGAGCTCATTGAAAGAATATGACTAAATTTCTGGTTATAATAGTAAATTTGTATGCGTCATTATTTCTGCTAAAAATAATTATAATTTTTTAGAATTTTCCTACCATACTAAGACTGTCATCTCTTAAGATGATGAAGGTAAAAGTACTTTCCCATGCTGTATCCTCATATAAGAGTAGGAAATAATATCCAGAACATTCTTCAATTGCAAAAAAGTATGTTGTTGGAGGATTTTATTAACAGTTACTATAAAAAAAGATTTGGAAGCAAATATTTCTTTGAATAAGATACTCAGGTGCGAAGAAATCAAGGAAGTAATAAGGCATGGCACAGAAATTTTGCTCTAATTGGTGAACCTCCATGGCTGAAACTACTTATCAGGGTTTATCAGACCAAACCTTTCTGCTGTCTCCTAAAGGCAGATCTCTTCAGCATCTGCTGGACTGCTGCTTCCAGGTTTTAATCCCTCTCTCTCTTCCAGATGTATTTTAGTGTCTTTGCTATTTCCTAATTTTTTAAAGATATTGCTAGGCACCTTGATTTTTTTCTACTTAATTACTTGAAAAGAATGTCTAGTCAAAACAGCTGAAAATACACTTTATAATGAGAAGAAACATATAGAGAAGGCAGCTTGGTTCTGTAAAAAAATACAGGAAAGCTGCTTCATTTCTGGGGAAGCTTTTGTAAGAAGGGAGTCATGTCATCCATTGCAGCTGAAGGAATATTGTTCTACCCCATGGATGTGGCACTCACTACTGAAAGTGCCAGGAGTTAGGGATGGAGAGCTGTAGATACACTTTTGGTGCAGACCATGGAGTCATTGGGGTTGGAAAAGCCCTCCAAGACTGAAGTCCAACTGGTAACCCAGTCCCACCACCACGTTCACCACTTGTCCTCATGCTCCCCATCCACATGTTCTCTGAACACTTCCAAGGATGGTGAGCTTCACCACTTCCCTGGGCAGCCTCTTCCAGTGATTGACAATCCTTTCTTTGGAGAAATTTTCCCTGATATCTAGTCTAAAACTCCCCCAGTGCACCCTGAGGCCACTGAGCACAGCAGTTTGTTCTCCCCAGTATTTGGAAGTGGCTGCTGCATGCATCAGCATCTGATTAAGAGATTGCCCCAAATACATCATTCTTATATATCAAATGATCTACCCATAAAAATAAAAGTTTCCTAATAATCTTTTGGTATTTTAGCATCAGCTAATTTTCTGCTGAGGAGAGCAGAATGTGATTAAGGCAACGGAAAACATTTTATGGTGTGACAGGTGGTCGTGAAATTATATTAGCATTTAAATGACAAAAATGAAACCTTTCCTTTCCTGGTCTGAGAATGTCAGAAAGTGAAGCGTCAGGATTCATCCTCTCCTCCCATTTCCCATGGGTTATATTTTACTTTAAAAACAGCTGTTAATTCTGTCTCACAAATTATGAAGGATCTAAAAGAGAGTGTCGTGACTCGCTGTAGATACTACTCGAAAACATTTTCCATCTGTGTGACATATTTTAAAAAAGCCCTTGGCCACTCAGAGAGCCAGCTCTGGGAACTTAATCGGATGTTTTTCTTCTCTTCTTAACTAAGAATCAACTCTAGGGAGGGTTGAGATCACCGTGGTATTTATTTTAAGTGAGTGATTGAGTGATTCCTGAGCTGCTCTTCCGGAAAATGAAGCAAACTCCTGCTTTAGAGGTCACCTCTAATTAAAGATCAAAAAAAAACCTGCAGATAACTACATCAAAAATATAAATAACTAAGCAGTACGAGTCCAGTGGCTTTGTCTTATAATTAGTCCTATACAAAGGCTCCTTGAAGTCAAATGACAGTTGGGTCTCCTGCCTCAAACTTCACAAACGAACCAATAGTTTCAAGCTGATGCTCCCTTTGAACTGCTCTCCCAGGATAAATTACTGATGGCCTAAATGTTACATTTACATTTATTATTCTCTATTACCAAGAACATGTGAAGCTGCAAAAGATTAAAGCAGCAATTACTGAAGTTAGAACATTGGAAATGAAGTTCAAACACCAGAAATTAATGTTTAGGAAAACAGAAAAGACAATCACCTGAGGCTAGTTTTAACTAAATAAAATCAGTGGTTTCTATATCTAAGAGGACATTTACAGATGATCATTTCTGTGCTCATATATTTTTGAGTGAACTACTGGCAGCTTGGGATGGGTTTGGATGCAGCCTGGATAAGGTCTTGGGGGTCAAACTCAGAAGGGCCTTGGCATTCTCAGACTTCAAGGGAGGAAACAGCCTCAGAGGGAATAAACTTGTCCTAGTAGTTGTTCTTTCAGAGAGGCTTCATGAATGTTACTGAAGTTGTTGATTTAGCTTTTTTTTTTTTTTTTTTTTTTTTTTTTTTTTTTAATTAATTTTGTTTATCTTTCTGGCTTGCTTTTTGTCTTCTCTGTTTCACAAGTTGCTGTTTCATTCAGTTCTTGGATTTGTTGTCCTTGAAAGACAAAACTCAGTTCACTGAGTACCCGTCAGTTTTGGAAGGAGAGAATGAAAACAGAAGATGCTCAGAGAAAGAGCAGGGAATCTTTTGGAGCAAGTTAGGGTCTCTTTAGCCTCTCAGCTGTTCCTGTGTCATCTTGTCTGCAGCTCCATGGAGAAGAAGTCCATCCAGGCTCTGTGTATGGAATGCAACACATCAGGGCAGGGACTGCACCAGTGTGCCCAGCTTGGGGAAATGCACGGTGGTGCAAGTGCAAACCTGCACTCAGCCTTCCCCAGACATTCTGGGGCTCTGGAAAACCTGGCAGAAAAGGCACTTCTGCCTTTGCAGAGAGTGGCTGCACAGGGGGAGCAGAGCAGTTGCCATGCCTTGGGCTCATGAGCAGAGAATGGGCTCCTACAGTGCCTGTGTGTGGCTGTTGTCTGCTCCATCCCCACACTGATGGGGGCTCACACAGTGGCCACTAATGGAGTTGTTTTTCAAACACTTCTCTTCACCTTTAAAATGATGAAATTAAGCTCCCATAGTTATTAAGAGCTAGAAATAATGATTTGCTGGCGCTCTGCATTGTAGTAGCAGAATATTGATCTGCACTCTGTGCCATATTATATTTACAATAGGGCCTGATCGATGTGCTATTTCTGAACCACAGCTCTCGTGGGTGTGAAATTGGGGAACTTTATTGTAAGGCTAATGTGCACAGACAAATCACCACAGTGTAGTCCAGGGTGCTGCACATGAGCTGGATGAGGCAATGAAAAGGTCAGCTTTGTAGCTCTTCTGTTTTTTAAATGGGCTTGATTTTTTTTTTTTTTTCCATGTCTAGTAAACAGAAACACCAGTGCAACTGGCACAGTATAAAAGCAAGGCAAGAGACATTCCTTATCACAAACCCTGCAGTAAGTGCTGACAGATAGACCAAAGCAGGATCAGAAAGTGATGAAAGCAATGGAATGACCTTTCTCAGGTCACCAAAAAGGTCAGCTAAAACTTTGAGGATAGACCACTTTCTTTATCCAGGGTATCAGTCTATTTTATTATTTAATCACCCAGTTATGTAAGTAGAAAGTCTTGGGTTTTGCTAAGATATATCAAGAGAATAATTTTGAAAAAATCAACAGAGTTAAAGTGATATTGTGCTAAAACAGTGAGAAGAAAGTTTTCTTTATAATTTTTATTGAGTGTTTTCTCTGTAAGGGATGCTATCATCCCAGCTTTTGTGCCACCATAACAGCTGCTTGAGAAACTCAGTCTCCAAAGGATTGTCAATAAAAGCCAGAAATAAGAATTTAACAAAGAGAATATATTGCTATTGAGAGTCATGGTTGCAACTATCATGCTGTATAGATGTGGATGCTCCCCAAAAGAGATAACAGAGTGATTGAAGAGGGTAATTCAGTTGTTCTCCACTCCAGTTCTAATAGGTAGGAAAAGAGATTGAGACTAACAGTGATGCACTGAAAAAAAGTCTTTTGGGGACTCTTTTAAAAATTGATTTTGAAATTAAATCCCAATGTGTGTATAAATATGTCTGTTTCTGGCTTGACTGTCTTCTATTAGTTTCTTTCCTTTGAGTTTCAGTCAGTCGGGTTTATTGTTATGTTGAACAAATAATAGTAGTATTAAGGTGTCAATTTGGGTTCATAAATTTGCTGTAACTTTTGAGACAGATCTTAATTTTCTGAATAGCAAAAGCCATATTTTGTGACTGTCTTGATGTAAGTGTATTTTCTCATTAAAAATCTCTACCTGTTCCTACGGTACTCACTTAAAGTTGTAAGGGATACTGTGATCCTGAGTGAATTCCTGCTGGCCATCCAAACTTCATGTGACAAGCCTGATCCAAAGGTGTTTTCCTGTTTAGAGGATAAACAAATGCATGAAAAACTCCAGATGTTTGGGTGGGAGAAGTAGGGTTTGAGTTTTGTTCAGCTCAAGTGTGGTGTGAAAGCCACATTTAACCTGTGCCCAGGGCAAATGTGCAGGTCCTGATCTAGCTTGGAGCTGACTACTGAATTCTAATTTCTTGTGGACTATCAAAGTCTAAAGAAAGGAATCATTTTTAGGTGCCTCTGGTTTGGTTCAAGCATACAATTCAAGGTTAACATCCTAAGAATGAAAATGCACAACACAACTCAAATTGGAAAGGAGCTGAGAGACAGGAACAGTGGTGTTTAAAAGATTATTTAAGCTATTGCCTTGTACCTGTGGATGCTGTTGGGAAACAAGTTCTGAGTTGCAAGTTTTTCTGTGTGGCTAATGAGCCTTTTTCTGAAATAAGGTAAAGCTTCAGGAGCAGTGAAGGGAGTTCCTAGCTGTAGGAACTCAGTGTTGCTAAAGAAATATGCATAAACTAAACAGATTTAGAAAAGGAAGTATGGATCATTTCAGAAGAAAACATGTCGGAATGAAATTGTGGGTGTTTGCATTTTTAAATACTCTCTTTCCTAAATCACCCAAAGTACTCTCTCAGACATTAACAAAAGCTTGTATATACAAACCTGCTATCATATAAACTACAAAGTGCAGGTAATATAAAGTGCAAGCTACCTGGCTCCAGAATTAAACAAATGCATGTTTCTGTTCACACTGATCAGTGTTTATTTTGTTATTTAGTGTATTTGCAGAACATTTGTATCATTATATCTAAGTTATACAAAAAGACAGGCTAAACTCTGCTCAATTTAAGGAATTGATTCAATTAAAGTCAGCAGGACTGCTTCAGCAAATAAATGTAGGCAGTGTTTGACACAGAAAGTCTTTACAAACAATTCTAAATGATATGGGGTGGTACTTCAGCTGGTATAAATCACTATTTCCATTTAGCACTATCTTCAATAGATTTATGCTGACTTGTGCTTAGAGGTTCTGGCTCTGCATCTATAGTTAGTTCAGTGAAATAAGGATTCTTTCCTGTATTTCTTTTTCTGTTCTAAGCAATGTATCAGAATTTAGACAATTCTGTGGAACCTGTAGTATTCTAAGGTATTTTATTTCCAGGCAAATATAAGGAGATTAGGAATTTCAGTACTTAGGCCACAGATATATAAATTCATATGTGTACATATATCTATGTATATACATGCATTGAAATTTACCATTTCACAGTTAGAAAGGGGTCAGAGACCTGCTTCTAAAGGATTAGCCAAAGATTTTAATGGAAATAATTAGATTTGTAACCATCTTCTTTCATTAATGAAATACCAGACATAAATGACCCTGCATGAAAGAGATACTGTCCTGAATTACTGAAACTGCAGAATAGTCTGAGTATGGAATACCTTGTAGTATCAGAATTACAGCAGTGTGCATGTGGCTGTGTGTGCTTTCTCCTACCTCACTGTGCCTCCCTCTGAGATGCTCTGAAGTGCTTGGCATCACACATAGTGCTGCTTGTATGAGGTGCAGGAACTCTTCCCATAACATGCCATACATTTTCCAGAGCATTGGTATTATCTAGAGCTTGGATAAGCTCAGTCCCAACAGTCTGAGGAGCTCTGAGTGTAAAGGTTTTGCCAGTGCTCTGATGTGCACAGCTTCCCACAGTTCTCTGGAGCAAAAAAATAAATCCACACACTCTACCAAATCCTTCGTGCCACTTAGTCCTCTTTATAGCCTTTAAAAAAGCCTGTCAGATCTAAGACTTGGGTTCCTGTTTGAATTTTCTAACTGGTGTTGTAATCTGCATCTTGTGCCTATTTCTTTCTCTGAAGATCACAATAGTTGATTGTAAAGTGCTCAAAGGGTACACATGTCAACTTTTTCACTTGTACACATGATACTGGCCTCTGAATTCAGGTGCTTTGTTGCAGGAAAGGTCAAAAGCCAAATAAAACCAATTCAGATTTGACAGCTTCCAAGAATTGCTTTCTGAAATAGAAAGTAATTTATATTTTTTCTCACTTTGATTAAATCTTTCTCTGATGGCATGTATTTCACTTTATCTTTTTAAGTAAAAATATTGTTTATGGCAGAAGAGGAACTCTTAATTTTATTTAGGTTAAACATGCCTCTGGAAAAGGGCAGATCTGAAGAAGCAGGCCCTGGGGAAGAGAAGGTACTCACCTGTAAGAGACAGAAATAGATTAGGCTCTTTAGTACATAATTTCTTTCCCCTCACTGAAGGGCAATTGTGTAGGAAGAAATGTTTGAAGACACTTCAGCTTTTCCAGACAGTGAAGATGAGGGTCATATTTCTGATGAAAATAGAAGAGTTGGGGCATCATTCTTGCACAATGCTTAAAAGTTTGGAGAATGTTTGAGTTAGCAGATATAACTCATTGTGCTGGGTGTGAGTTTTTGGGGGGCCTGGAGGGCTGGGCAGAGGGCAGGTTGACAAACAGGGCAGCAACTCTATAATTGGGCTGCTCTGTGCTCAGATAAAGCAGGAGAGCCCAGCAGCACTGGTCAAAACAGGCAGTAGAACAGCAAACTCCAAAAGAGCCCCAGGCAAGGGCTCACCTGGAGCTGAGGAGCCCCCATCACAAATCCCTCAGAAACTGCATTAGTTTCATTTTATTAATATCAAATTTCCAGCCTTTGAGGCTACAGGTGAAATGTGCATGAAAAGCCTTGCTAATTCTGCAGACAGAAATCCCCATGCTGTTTAATTAATGCTATAGCATTTACCAGCTAAACAGACCAGTTAAGGACACAGAGAAAAAAATAACTTACAGGTCCTTGTCTACATCCTGTCACATATCTAGACCTATTTGAAGGTTAGAAAGAAAACTCCCAAGAAATCTCATTAAGTTAATGCTGCTGCTTTTCAAGCAAACCTATGGTCCTATTCCTGGCACTACTTTTCCCAAACTGAGATTTTGCAGAGTGGCAGACAAGACTTTATCAACCTTCAGGGCAGCAGTGTACAAAGGAAAAGGGCTACCTGCCTGTGGTGGCAAACTTAACTGTGAGCAGGCACCTCTGAAAAAAGGAAGGTGAGAAAGTTTTTATTTAGGAGGTGGGGGAGGACTTTTAGCTCCTTTGATAGCTCTTAGCTTCACCCTAAATACAGTCTGCATCCTTCTCACTAGAAGATCTTACAGTCCTGTGCTGCAGCTTCTTGTTAGGTGGCAAAAATCAGCCCTCCTATGTAGTGGTGGTCTGATATGTGCCAGGATCTGTTCTCTCTGAAATGAGCAGCAGTGTCCATCCCTCCTGGATGTTGGAGAGGAGGGATGCAGGGTGAGGAGAGCACCAGTGGCACAGCCATGAGCTTTGCTGCAGAAGGATGTAATCAAACCCCTCACCTGCAAAACTCTGAGGAAATGCTTTTGTGAACTGTGCTGGTTTTTGAGAAGTGTGTCCAAAAAGGCAAATGGTATCTGAGCAGCCTCCCTGCACGTATCAGTATCCACATTTGCTGATAAATGTTTCATGAGAGGCCCTAACATGCACTTTCATTCTCTGGGCATTTGCTCTGTTCCTGTAACATAACTGGCAATAATGTTCCACATCAAGTGATGCTGCTCTACTTAGATGGAGCTGCTATGTTCAAAATGAATTTGTAGGATCCCTGTTGTCAAGCAAACAGGATATTCTACTGTTGTAATACTAAAACTCAAGTGTGGTCTGACTGTACAAGAACAAGCAGTAAGTCCTGTTGGCAGTTTTGTTTTGGACCTGATGATAAAACACTGCAAAATGTTTGTTCAGGCCCAGGTGGCTAATATGAGTGGAAAGATTATAAACCACACACAGGAATAGATTTTTAAAAACTCAGCCAGAACACAGATCTTTGTATTTTTTATGAATTCAGGGAATGTTTTCTTTCTGCTAGAAAGGGCTAGACTTGGCAGCATCTGTAACAGAAAGACATCAAATAACCTCTCTAATTGCTCTAAGTACTTCTGTGATCTTATGAAAAATAGACTGAAGGCAAGTAACTACATCACACCCTGCATAGAAAATGTACCATTTTTTCAGGTTACTGCTGCAAATGTAATCAGAAGTAATCATTTGAGCTGTGATAGGCAAAGTGACATCTTCAGGTAAAGGAAATACCTCTTACAGAGGAGTTAAATTGTGAGTATGCACTGGATGTAACTGTAGGTAAGATGCATTAGCTTTGAGTTAACTTGTAGGGGCATCCTGCCATTGCCCCTAAAAAAAGAGAATGGGATGGGAAATGGTTCCTGTAAACCAACCATGAGGATTTTGACAATGCAGTACTCCTTCCTAGCTTCAGTAAAGTCAATACCATGCAGAAGCAGATGTGCTTTAGGGAGCCTTTTGCCTGGGGTACTTGGTAGGTTAATGAGGAACAGGTTCAAACCTTTGGTCCATCTCAGAGAAAAGACTAATTTAGACCTCTGACTTATTGAGTGGACTTTTGCTGACCTGTTGTTACTTTGGGAGAAAGTTCCTCTATCCACAAGCACAGTAAAACAAATGAAAGTTCTCCTGGTTCAGATTCTATTATTTGTTCCCAGTATGACACAATTTGACATAATGATGTTATTGCTGTACTACAAGTACAAACATCTATAGACAAAATCATCAGAATAGCACCCACAGTGCCATTTTGGGCATAAAGTCACAAGCATATGTATACATTATTAATGTTAATTTAGTGGTCTAGAAGGAAGTCAAATATCAAGACAGTAAATAATAATTCACAATCCAATTTTTCATGCATTTTATTAGTAGAATATTACTACAAACCAGAAATTTGCTTCTAGAGCAAAAATATCTCTCCTGTGACTTCTTCCCTCACTCCCCCACAGTTTTTATCACAGATAAAATGATTTCTGTTCATACCAGGAAGAAAACCATATGCTTTGAAAGCAGTGATCTTTGTGACCTCTGTGTGGGACTATCTGAAGCAACGTGGTCCAGAACAGCCACTCATGTGTAGTTCAGCAGCAAGAAATCCTGTGTGCTCAGGAGCACCAGCATCAGTACATGGTGGTGTGCAGCTTGCATTGTGTTTATGTGCTGGCTAGGCTGGGGTGGAGGGAGAGATAAAACAGTGTTTTGGCACTATTTTGTTCTTTTTTTAAAATCTCTTCTGAACACTAGAGCAAACTCAGGCATGGATATAAATATCACTTTAAGGAATGGGATGTTTGCAAGTAGAGACACATTTGGTCTTCACTAGGAATTTGAATATCAGATGCCAGTGGATGTGTGTAGTCCTACTGAAGGAGTCTGATACCCAGATATTTCCAGCCTGCTAGCAATCAAGGATATAGAAAATGCTGGAAGATTTTCTGCTCATACCACACTGAGACATTTTCCACCTACTTATTGATTACCTTGATTTCTTTTGCTTGTGTCCTGAACATTGAATGTTTTCCAGAATCTAAAGAGTATCTTTAGAATATCTAAAATTTGTCAAAATATCAATTATGTGATGGTATATCTTTTACCTAGTGAAGCTTCAAATCACTTTTTCCCCTAGCCTGAGATACCACCAAAAGCAGTATTCAGTTCCACACAACAAAAATCTGATAAAAATTTGCAGTGAATGGTTTTAGAGCTTGATTTTTTTGCAACAGTTGAAAACTAGCTGTAGTGGGCCAGGGAAAAAGGTTTATTTCAGAGTCATGAAAATAGTTTTCCTGTTGAAGTCAGGTCTCTGAAGGAGAAGTTGCACCTGTGCTGCCTCCAAATACAAAACTGTGCCCAGGACTTCTGACAATCTCTTAGTGCTCACCAATTATTGAGATCAAACTCCAGGAAACAAGTTCATCTCTTGAAGTGCAAGTTCCACATGTTCTTTCTCAAGTGTACAATGGACCTGCTGCTGGTGTTTAATCTGGAAGATCATTCTCAGGTGGAGCTCCACCCAAATAATGCAGTTTTGGTACATTCATCAGTGATGGTGATGCCTTCCCAAAGGGATCAGAAAGAACTCAATACTCTTGGCAGCCTTTCTGGGTAGATTGCTGTTTAACAGGACTTCTAATGTGTGCTGTGTTTGAATGAAGTCTGGATGTGTTTTTTGCCAAACTGAACTTGTACACCTGTGAACTTGGATCCCCAGCTGGAGAGAGCTCACCTCTGGGGCCAGGGCTGCAGGACAGGTGTGCTCTCATTGCCTCTGCTGAAAGGGACTGAGGAAGAATAAAGGAGGATTTCTTTGAACACTGCATCTTTCATCATGTTGGACATGCCAGCTTCTACAGCTCGTTAAGAGCAGGAAAAGACAGGGATCACCAGATGCCTGCAGAACCAGGCTGCAGCTGGGATGCTTTCTCCCTAGCCCACATGTGTATTAGGGGAATTTTTCTCAGGTAAAAAATAGTCAAAAGCTGATAATTATGCATTATTTGAACATGAACAGATACATTCCTGCAGCATAACAATGCAATACAACAGGTTGTGGCACAAGTATTCTTCTAAATATGCAGTAGTCTTTTACTCTGAAGTAAAATGTTTAAAATAACAGGAAATATTGCAGTCATCAGTCCACGTTTTCTTTCAGAAACCAAAGGCAGCCAGAGCTTACCCACAAATGAATGAAAGGCATGAGAGTCTAAGACTTTTCAGTCCTGAAATGTGTGTCACTGGAAGTCACTTCTTCAAAGGTTTCTCTTTATAACAGAAAGGACCTCACAACTGCAGAGATTTCTTCTCCCTTTGGGAGTGGACAAAGTGATCTGAGGTGCTGTGAAATAACCTCCCCCTTGTTCCCGTACAACAAAGAGGTTTTTGGAGTCTTTTATACAATCTAACACATCCTAGAGTCTAGGCTTGCTCTAATTCAAACCCTACCTGGTCCTTAAAGTGTGACCCTGGTCACAATTATTATTCTTTTACATCATCTTTCACAGGACTCGTGGCAGATCTGACTCTGCACCAATGTAAGCAGGACTAAGCTTCCAGTCATGCCTTGTTAAAAACAGACATATTGTTTATATAAAAATGCATTTGTTTGTGAAGGATTAATACACTTTGTTTATTTGTATTTAATGTGCTCAGTTGCATAGGAGAAAGATTTTTTTTTTTCTTTTAAAGTGGTTATTTTTAATCTAAATATTTAAGTTCCCCACGAACTAATAACCATTTTGTTGTATTTAGGAAATAATTAGAGATTTCCTGGTTAGCTTTTGACAGACAAATCTGATTCAGCTCAGTTACCAGGCCGAGTTAGGGCTTAGCATTGGGAGTTCATTGGTATGCAATTTAAGCTGTGATTATTATGGTGTCAATGGTGATGAATCTTCCTGGATAAAATAAGTGCTGTATTACATAATACAAAGACAGGTGGATAACAGATTAGTACATCCACTCCCCTTTCCCTGGAGCCATGGAGGGGGATTCCAAGCTATTAATCAGAAAGGCCTTTGGCAGGGAGTGTGCTTAGAAACTGGGAGATGTATGGCAAATTGAAGCATTTCAAGACTGAATACAGATGTTTATTTCATATCTTGTCAGTGCACTAAATCCTTTTTCTATACACTTCAGCATTGCCTGGTAAATTATTTAAGGTTTTTGAGATCCAGGACTGGTAGGTGCAGTACTGGTTGCTTGCCTTTGGCTCTGATTTTTTTACAGAAAGTTGAATCCAGTGGTGGCACAGTCTGAGAGATGTGAAAGCACCACTGCACATTCAGATGACTCAAAATAATCTGTCCTGATGTCTATTAGATGTAATATATAGAAGTTAGGAATGAATGGTTTAAAGACTTTGTAATTTTTTTAATCAAGGCTTAAAAATGGATTAAACTGTGTGTGAGCACATTGGTGCTGAATGAGAGTATGGGTCAATAATTAGAGCAGAGGCCTGGGATTCAGGAGGACTCTGCTTGCTCTTTGTTCCTCTTCCTTGGATTTGAATCAATCATGTGGGGCTGGACATGGGATTTCTGAGAAACACCTAGGAAATTCAGACTCCAGCTTGGGTTTTGTCTTCTATCTTTGTGTGATGTTGCCTTTTGTATGTAGAGGATTTTCATACTTCCCTGCCTCGAAACAATACAGGTCTTCCAAATCCTGTATTTCTGTGGTGCACATAAGCCTTTGAGATCTTCTGCTTTGAATGACAGTATCTTTATAAAACAGTGAACCAAGATCTTAAAAAAATAATTAAGGTTGAAATATTCCATCACCTCTAATTTCATTTAACTTCTTCAAGTAAGATTCTCCATTTGGTGCCAATTTTTATTGACTGTCTTTTTCAGGGAAATTGTCATTGTGTTTTACTATTTGAAGTATTTGTATGGGCATTTATGTAACTAGAATATGTGATGTTATTTGTACATTGTATGTGTTATGGTGTTTATTCAGGGCATGTCTGTGGGCTTGTGGTTAGGTTTATCCCATTTTGATTATTCAGGCTGTTAGGGAGGAAAAAAAAGTCTGAGATCACCTAATGATTCAAGTTTGGTGTGCCAGGGACTCAAGTTTGGCATCCTCTTGGTTATCCTGCTGCTAATTAAAGAAATTAAAGACTTGTGGAGAGTGAGTAACTCTTCCTGCTGTTTGAAACAAGCAATCTGCAGTGCATGGCAGTGACTCCTGATGATTAGGGATTCATCTGTGGTAGCAGACAGCTCACTTTATAACTACCTGCCTATGCCTCTTGCTTTTTAAGCAGCTGTCCCACAGATCCACCTTTTAGCAGCTCTTGGCAAACACCACAACATCTACTGCTCCTCTTATCTTACTCAGGGCTTTGTTATTCTTATCATACCCAGACTGTGTTTGTGATGGCAGTGTCATCCAAACCCATGGAACCACCCCAGTCTGCCACCCCTGGTGAAAGACACTGTGCAGCAACTGAATACAGCTGCTCCACAAATTAAACACTGTTTTTGTCCAGGAAGTTGGAAAAGGGGCATTAGAAGGTGTCTGGGAAATTTGGGTAATTTCTGTCCCTAATGAGAGCAGAAATAAGGGTAATGCTTCCCACTGTTTTATATTCTTTGTTTCCATTCGCTAGCAGGACTGGCAAATGGAAGCAAGCAATAATTAAAAATTAGCGGATCAAAAGTCATTTCAGCTATTAGTCACTAAAAATATTTTTCAGTTTAATTTTTGGAAAATGTCACCCTCAGCCTCTACTTAATTTGGCTCCTCGATCTCCTCCTCACGGCTGAGCTGAGTACTGTTTTCCAGGAGCTGGAGGCACAGCTCAGCACTGTGTCTTCTGCAGCCTTGCCACAGCAGTCAAACATTATCAGGCAATTATTCTGGAATATTTGCTTTGACGTAAGTTCAGTACAATGAAGTAGTACAAGGTTAAAGACATCATAGGTGTAATGGACTTGTCAAACCCTATAAGGAATTTGTGTAATTCTGTGCCTCACCCATCTCATGAGGATGTAAAAAGCTGCCAGTTCCACAGCAGAGACTGAGTGGGCTGGAGCCTGCTCTTATTAAAATTCTTACTGTACCTTTTGCTGGTTTTTTTTTTTCTATTTTGGCTGGCTATGACCATTTGTGAAGGCTAAATTGAAATGATGTCATGTGTTTTGGCTTGGGCACCAAATTCTGATTCTTTTACATTCTGAGTTTTCAGAAACTGTACACTCAGAATTGGGATGAAATGTCAAAAGCTTCCACTTTTAATTTAACAGAAATCCTAGGCTGTTTTATTATAGCACCAGCACAGACCAATGTTCTCCAGGTCCTGTGGCTGCAGCAGAGCTGGGGGAAACCTCTCATTTATGGTGTGCTTGCAGGTCTATCTCAGGCCAAAGTCCTGCCAAGTCAAAAAGTCAATGGCATCACTTTCTTTAAGCAGTCTAGGTAGAGGAAGAATATCAGTCAAAACGGAGGCTATTGGAAAGGGTTGAAATTGGCCCATGAAACAAAGGGACATGCAAGTCATGGGGCAGGGAGGAGTTCAGTGGTAAGTGTTTTTTAATGGGGATTGAAATGGAGTTACATAACCAGCCACAAAGGCTGATTCCCAAACCAGATAGGTATTGAAGTGAAGCAGATACAGAGCAGCTGTAGGCATTTTCAGTGATCTAACTTTCAGAAAGTTGGAATTAAACATCAACTGCTACAGCAAGAAACATAGCAATGATCCACTGCTGCTGGGAGAATTTCACTGTGTCATCTTTCTGTTGACATGATGGCTAGAGGGGGTTTGGAAGGTGAATGTGTGGGCTTCCCCTCCCCTGCTACCACTGGTTCCAAGTGGTATCGGTAGCTGAATGCCTTTGCTCTTGTAGCTTTCATTTGAGGAAGAAAGAGGTGCTTTTTCTGCTACATTTCTTAAAAGAAAAACTATTAACATGCCCTAGATGTCCAGTTACATCTCACATGGCTGACATCCAGGGATGCTTAAAAGACTTACACAGTCTTCAAAGCTGAAGATGCCCCTGATGTAGACATAAAGTCTACATTTCTCCATTTTGCTCTGTAAAGGAGCCCATTTAAATTAGAACAGATAGTCCTTAATGCAGTGGCACTATAGATGCTGGCAGCTGAAACAAGGAAGCTGCCCATGGAATAAGGTTAAGATCTATGTTGTTGCCATTGTGTAATTCCTTCAGGCAGGCATAGACTGGAATGACTGGCCAGGCCAGGACTACACTGGGCAAAAGGAGCCTGAGTCTCAGGGTGTCAGTCAAAGCCCTTCCCCAGTTGCTTCATTCTGGGGAGTGGAATCAGACATAAAAGGGCAAATTGTGTCCTATGTTTGTGAGTTGTCAATAATTTCAAATATTGCCACCTCAGCAAGCTGAGAAGCACTTATTTCCAAAATAATTTTTCCCTGATTTTTAGGTTATTTGGTGATCTCTACAAACAGAGCAAAGCTTTTCTCTGCCTGAAGTTTCTCAAGATGCCAGCTGTGCTTAGAGCTGTTTCTTGTAATGCTGGAGGGGGGGAAAAAGTAGATCAATGTAACTCCTGAATTTTGAGGTAGGATTCAGTTTGGGCCTTACTTGCAGTTCAGAGCTATGAAATCTGGAATTAGAGTCCAGTCATCTTTGGTCATGCTTTCTGAACCGTGCTGGAAGAGGCTCAGAATGTCACCAAGCTGTGTCCTGCCCTATTGCAGCTGCTGCTGGAAGCACCTCCCTGCTGGATCTGCCTGTGTGGTGATTGCCTAACTCGAGTGCTTTGGGTTAGCAAAAGCTCCTGTCTGGAGGATCAATGCCATCTGCATTGCTGAGAGAGGAGGGAATGGGGAGGGGAGTGACAGTGACAGTCCCAGCAGGCTGTAAACTCTGCTGGGGTGATGATGTGTCTTCACTGGATCACAGAGCACTCCTGGTGCTACTCAGCTGAAACCAAGCCATGGGACACAGTCTGAGGCACCCTGTGAGACATTTTCACATGCATCAGCCCAGAAGTTTTCCCTTGAATGTTAAGGCTTTAGCAGCTCCTCTTACAGCCAAAAGGGATTTTAACTTTTATAATAAGACTTGCCTTAGATGCTTTGTACCAGTGAATAGTTGCATGTGCATATCCAGAAGACTGTTGCAATTGCATTGTAAATGCAAATGCCTCCCTGATATATCCTGTACATTTTCAAAAGTGGAGAGCCAAAAATACAGCCCAGAGGATTCTGTCCTCTTTCTCGCTTATGGATGTACATTTTTCTTTGGGTATGTTAAAGAAAGTCTCTAACCCTTCCAGCTGGCTTTGGCTCATTGCTTTCTTGCTGCCTGTCTTACTGTAAATGTTCTTTTGCTCACTTCTTCCTGGCACACACAGTTTCTCTTAGGCTGAGTTTTAATTCTTAATCATATGTCTTGTACCTTAATTATAGTAGGGGAAATCGTGTCTCCAGATCGACACACAGAAGGAACCTTCCATACACCAGTGATCTTTTCCTACATGTTTGGCTCAGCTGTCCCCACAGCATCCCAAGATCTGTGCTCCATGCTAAAACACGTCCGTGTCTGCATTGGGAAGGCAGTGACAAAACTGGCAGGTAGCGAGCAAAGAGGAGACAGAAAGCTTGTGAAGAAAAGAGAGCAAAGCCTGCCTGTTTCATTCTCTTGCAGAGCCTTCATTTTGACAAAATAAGAATAGGTTCTATTACCATATGTTGCTGTGCATTTGTATATGTGTGAATATGCATGCACACATAAATGCATACATAAATGCATATATGTTTCTTCATATATATGAATATGTGTATGCCTATATCCATTTGTGAATATGTGAGAGCCCTTCCATAAAGGTTGCATTGTATTTCTTCCCATCCCTGCCTTTCCAAACTTTCATCTTCCCCCTGAAAACCTGCAGATAACAGCTAAGGAAACCTGTGGCTAGAAACAGCTCTTTTAGAGAAATAGCTGCATTATATAACATAGTCTAATATAAAGATCTGTAAAACAATGATCTGTGAGCTTTGTGTTGAAAAGCTGGTGCAAAAAGGTTCTGGTTGACACCTAGAAATCTTGAATCAACTAATTTTTGGGGGGGTGAGAGATGAATCTCTGCCTGCTTTCCTTCTGGGCTGTGTACTTGTTTCTTTTTTAGTTCCATCTATGCTTATGTGTTTTAAGCAGCTCTGGCTGTCAATGCTTTAAATCAATACCATTACAGCTCTATTTGAAGGTAAACTATTTCAAGAGGCTGCTCTGCCCTGCAATTATATCATGTGCTAAGTGAGTGAAACTTTCAGAGGTATTGAATGCTTCTGGGTTTGTGTTTTTCTTTTCCATTTCACCAGATGCCATCCACTGATAATGGCCTTAACATGATGGGAAATTAATTGAGAGAGCATTTCCACACCGCCATAATTTTATCATCCATCCTATTGCTGCTATTAGCAGGAATCCATAACCCCGTGGGTGCTTTGAGAGGATCTCTTTTAGCAGAAGCCAAGGTGTAGAGGTTACAGGGTTTAGCTCCTTCCATCAGCTGGGTGTCAAATCACTGTCGGAAAGGAATTTCCGCTGCATTCATTTTTTATTTTTTTAATTTTATCTCCCAGCACTGTGCTGTGGGGCAGGAGATGGTTTGTAGAGAGCCACTGGGGAGAGCAGAGTGCTGGTTTGGAAGTGGTTGATGTAGGCTCCAGAGTTTTTCTACTTATCTTGTGACTTTCACAGGTATTTTGCTTATTTTCTAAATAAAGTGCGCATTTTCCCATTCTCCTTCTCCACCATAGGCCAACAAATTGGGGTAAAACCGTTTTGCTTTCTTTTTCTCTGCCACCTGTAGCAATACCTCTGTGAAGCAGGTCATAGCTGTGACTGTGGCACTCTCCTCAGCAGCCATACATGCTGAAACCTAAATTTGTGCTTGCTGAAATGTGACATTAAAATAATGTGTGCTTAGACAAAAGATAAACTGTTGTGAAAATTCCCCATGTTTCTCTTGAAACTTACAGCTTCTAAGTACATCCTGATGAACCTCAAACTTGGGATTCTGTTTCCTCTTTCTGTTACTTCTAGCTCTGTTCTACTTTGCCATTAACTGGGAAAAGGAAGAGAGGTGAGTTAATTGCAAAAAATAAGATTTTTATTATCTGAAATACACCTGTTTCTTTTTAAATTATTATTATTTTTCCCATTAAAAATCATTCCTGACCTTTCAATCCTAACTGGCACTTTTTATATATCAAGTGGGATTATTGCTGATCTCTGGCTGCCCAGATCTCATGATAATTAAGTAGTAATCACACTTAATTTTTCCTGTGCAGGCAGTTGATGTGACTGAGTTCACAGAGGTTGCAAATTACTTGTGAGAAAACCAGATTCTACCAGGTCTTGCCTTCAAAGTGGAATCACAGCTTAAATACAACCCTAAAATGACACCTCCTCCTCACGCTCGTCCCTTCTGTGTGACATTTTCTCTCTAGAAAATCATTCCCTCTGTTCAGATTCCCCTGTGGGATTCCTTTTGATTGCTGCTGTAGCAGCAGAAGTTGGTGTGAGGGGAATTTAGGAGCTCAGAAGGAGCAGAGCTTGCTTTGCTCCTTCACTGTGGAGAGGGAGAGCTCAGGGTGCTCTGTTTCCAAGCACCTGGGTTAAAACAATAAAGTTCCTCCCCAGGCAGCCCCACCACGAGGATGTGCTGTGGCTACATGTACAGCAGGCTAGTCCTGTGCCAGAGTCATTACTGATGCTGGCCAAAATTCAAACCACAATTACAGGGCTGGCACAAATGTCACTGGAGAACTGGGGGTCTAGCACTGCCTGAAAGCATAATCCTCAGGACCACATTTTGCAGTAATATTTCTATCAAAGGGAAAATACTCTTGGATGTTGGAGTGCATCTTCTACAAGCAAAAAAGCATCAAAGAGAATGAGGGATGAATCATTCTTGCTGTTATTTTCTCTATAATGTTACCAGATCTTCTGGGACTTTGATAATTTTTTTAAAAGGCAACTTTAGGAAACTTTTTCTTATGTCACCTCTGCCATAGGCTAAATGTGGCACCTAAGAAGAGCAACATCTTCTTGACTAAAACACAAAAAAACTCCCAAGCAAGCAACATCTTGCCTTTTGTAAGCACTGGAAATGAATGCTTGCAGGAACAGAGGAAACAGTGAACATACTACCCTGTGCTTTGTTTATAGGAATGTAGTGTAACCATTATAAAAGTTTGGTTCAGAGAGCTCTTGGCCCATTGTACCTGCCAAAAAGGAGCTACAGTTACTCAAACTTCTGCTTTTCAGCTGTGCAGAGCTGTTACTGATTTCAGACCTTTTCACCTCCTGAGTTGAGTTACCTGGTGAACATTTGTGGGACTTCCAAGGGATTGAAACCTTCCAGGATGTGAACCCTGGCAAGGTGTCAGTGTGGTGGTGCTCTCTCCATTACTTCATTAGTGCCTTTCCACCAAGGCATCTTTGAAAGGAAGGAAATCTTGTGTTTTGTTTTAGGCACTAAAAAAATGCCTAAATTCTCACGTTCTTTCTTTGCATCATATTTATTAGATTTTTAATTCGTTGCTTTGGAAATTGTTTGTTGCTTCATCAACTGTTTGTTCCAAGGTTTCCCTTAGGGGGAAACAGAGATTCATATCCATGATCACATATCACAGTATGAATAAGGCTTGCCACACTCCAGTTGACAAGTAGGAAATATTAGTCAATAATGCTGGAATATAATTGACTTTATCTTCTCATGTTGTCACTAGATACAGCTTCATTCTTAGGGTGCCTGACCTGAGAAACAAGGACATATTTTAATTTCCAACAGGATTAACTCATTAAGGAGCTTCAATTGACTTCAAATGTTGCTATTAATTTTTTTTTTCTCCCAGAATAATCAGTAGTTTCAGTTGTGATAGTTATTTTTGTTGCTGTTTGTCTTAAGACATTTAAATGTTTACAATTTTGATTAGTATAGCTGATTTACAAATAGTATCTCTCAAGTTTTATGCCAAACAACATCTGAATCGCAAGAGATAGTTACTGTAGCTCTTAAAATAATAAAAAAAAATATAAAATAAAAAAAAGAAATGCCCTTTTAGTCCTCCTTTCATAGCAGAGGCTATTATTGCCTTTGTTGTTGCTGCATTAAACATATGTTTGAATATGTTCTTCTAACTTTCATTGCTGTTGGGTTAGGAACACAAAGAGCATGCCCCCATCCTGATTAGCTGCTCTTGTACAGCAGCACAGAAAAAAAGCAGCAGTGGTAATTTCTCAGCTCATTAGGTGCATATTCATCTTATTAGGGCATCAAAGTTAAAAACTGTAATGCCTTCCTCTCGTTTAATACTCCAGAGAACATTCACAGTAACCACATGAAAGCAGAAAGGATTTGAACATTGGAGCTGCAAAAGTAGGTGTCTTCGTTCCCTCCAGGCAGATAGAGAAGAGAGAGAGAACTACTTTTTATCCTTATCCCTGCCTAACTTGCCTTGCTGTGCTAGCCACTGGTCACTGGGGCTGTGTGAATAACAACTTTGACCTCTGCTAGTTTTTCTGGCAGGCTAAATTTTAAATCCACAAATCTGCAAACGTTTGGAATCGGCTGAAGAGCACAATGTGCTGAAATAACCTCCAGAGGTTTTACTTGTTATGATGGTGTGGTTCCTGATAGAGACCCTTCATCATAATGAAAAACTTGAAAAATTTAGGCAACCTACCCCCAATCCTTAAAAATCTTATCTTTGCTTAAAGTAGTTGTGCCTGCTCAAGCTCCAAGCCTTAAAATGCAGTTTCATGTGGTTTAGGAAAAAACAGTGCTCAATTCACACTATTTACTGAACCAACAGCATTTCCAGAAACTACTTCTGAAAGTATTTCAGAGCTGGTGCCCAGCATGAGTTTCTGGGGCGTGTGTCCAGATGCAGCACTGAGCCATGTGTGAATGCCACACTTCCTGGCTCGACTCTGTGTGTGTGTGTGTGTGTGTGTGTGTGTGTGTGTGTGCTGGAGGATGCTCTCTTGGCTCTCTCTCAGGTGCACCAGCATGTGCAACTAAATCTGCTCCTGGCTGTAGAAGTGTTCTGCAGCGTGCTGGTTTGGGAGGCTGCTGTTCTACCTCTGACAGAGCCACAGAAGAGAGTGTGATTTGTATTCCATGATCTGTTCTGTAGGATGCAGGGTATTGAAATGTTATAGCATGGAGCCACCATCTCCCAAACCCCAAATTCTGGATTTTGCTGGCTGCAGAACGATGGGCTAGGTAAAAATAACTGCTGGTAGCATGAGTGTTCATTCAGGATGGCAAACAAATTTTTCTTCCAGATTGGAGAAGTTCTCATTTTCTTTCAGTTCTACCACCCACATTAGGAAAGAAGCAGCCTGTCTCCTTCCTCCAATACCTCTAAAAGGAAACATTCAATATAGGCTGTATTCCATTTGTGTATTTTTTTTAAAACATAATTTTAATACATATATAAAATATATGTATAAATATATAAATCCTACAATGTGTTTATGATGACTTATTAAAATAGAAACATTTAAAATAGATTGATTACATTATTCAGATTTTTTTTTTTTTTAATATTAGTAGAATAGAGGACTGAAGGAAATGACCAGACTTTTGGAGAAGACATTTTGAGGTAGATGAAAAAATAGCAGTGAAAAGGAATACTGGGAAGCTCCTTAAGAAATAAAGAAAACAAAGTCCATCACTTTAAAAGGCATGAATTAACTGGACAAAATAGAAGAAGCAGGCAGAAAGCATAAGTTCCTCATCTGATTAAACTGATTAAGGCTCTCTGATGTCAGTGAAGTTGTGTGGGTTTATGTCAGCTGGGAGGATTTATCCTTAAAGGGAGCCAGAGATGAGCGATAATCTTAAAGGGCATCCCTTTAAGACAATATGAATGAGAAGGTAAAGCAGGCTCTGAAATGCCTGTGGATAGGAAATGCCAGTTTGGGGGTGGTGAGAAATGAAAAAAGGGCTGATGAAAGGGAAGGAGACTTTGAGAGTGGGTATGAGGAACTCTCTGCTCCTATACAGAGCTTGGACCTGAGTGGACTAAATCCTGGTTTTGTAGTCTTGCTGTCTTAATTTTCTCAACAGTATTTGGCTATGGAGGCCTTTGAATAATAAACATTTTGTGAACCAGGCTCTTGGCTCTAAGTCCCTGAAGGACAAGGGAAGACTGCTGTGTTCAGGTACTGGAGCTCCATTCTGCTCCATCATGTAGCAGATGTCCAGTGTTTATCTTTCCTTTTGCCAGCTCAGCTTAGTGCTCATTTTAAGTTTTTTTTCTATATTGCTTGTGCATTAAATATTTTATTAGGAAAATTGCAAAATAACCTATTGATTGTTGCATCAATGTGCGTTAGAGGAATTCAGTGATCTGGCAGCCACGCTCTGCCTTTGTTCATCATGGACGTTGCTTGTGCAATAATTTCCTTGTTGTATTAGCAAATACTGCAACATTTGAAGGTTCTGTGCTGGCTCTCAGACAAAAAAAAATTGGTCTGTGTCAAAGCAGCTGGCATTTGAGCAGGATTTGGATTGATCACTGCGATCAGAATGCTTTAACTTTCACAAAGTAATTTTTCAAGATGCACTGAAATAAATTCTTCTGGATTCATCCTTGGTGGAGGATCTCTGGGGGCTGTGTGAATAACAGCTTTGACCTCTGCTGGTTTTTCTGGTAGGCCAAATTTGAAGTCCACTTCAGCTAGCCATGTTATGGAAGAGATAAACACACCTCCATATTGGTTTGTTTTGTCCTCAAAATGACAAAAATTAAATAGTGGCAATACAGGTTGTTCTGCTCAAGTCATTAACACTGTACTGATTTTAAAACTAATAATGAATTAATCTGTGTACTTGAATTTTGAAGTCTGATTAAAAGACTGGCTTCAGGTTCATGAGCCTCCTGTTAGTAATAGCTTGGTTTCTGGCAGAGGATGTTTGTGGGTTTGAGACATGGGCAAGGCCAACAGCACAGTGGTGGTATCAGATATAGGAGATTTACAGGCCTAGGAGCCACAGGCCTTTTCTTCAAGATTCCCTTGAGGAATACAGAAACATGAAAAAATAATTTTCTGTCTAAAACCCAAGCACAGGTTCCTCTATGAAACATAATAGAGGAGATGAGATGTTCCAGGCCTCCTTTATAATAAATAGGGGATATTCCTTAATTCATGCTGCAAAATACATATTTTCCTGGAAATAGCAGTCTATAAACAAGCAGCCACCTGCTCTGTATGACCTTGTAGAGATTCTGTTCTTTCCCATCTGCTACCCTGTCTGGGTAGTTGTTATGGCCTTTTCCTTCCTTTCTCTGTGCATTTTTTTTTAAATTGAGCTTTAATTTAGCAAGAACAACATTTAAATGTTCTCCAGCAATTTCTTTGGACATACACAACACACTGATGTGCCTGGGCCATAACTTACAAACTCTCTGCAAGGTTGCACTAGGGCTTCTTTCTGAATGGCTGAACAAGAAGTTAAATGGAGAAAGGATTGTCAGAGGAGACGAAAATACATCTTTGGACATGTTATAATGAATCTGATGGTGAATCTCCCATGTTTTTTAATACAAGGAGACCAGAGTTTGGGTGAAGTGTTAGGCAGGATAATGACTGATGTCTGTCTGTGTCGCTACCAGTGTAAATGTACTCCCTTCCTTCTAAGTGAAATGCTTATTATTTTCACAAATTAGCACATTTTTGTATTTCATTAATGTTTCTCAAGCATGCTGAAGACAATGTGATGACAAGCCACTGACAAAAAAAAAAAAAAAAAAAAATCAGAATTGTCCAAATTAAAACAAGCTGACTCATAGTGGAGAGAAGGAAAAGCAGAAAACCATTTGCACACTTCAGCTGGGGTAGCAGCAGAATCCTGACAGGAAAAATGCTCGTGCTGGTAGCACAGGCAAACCTGCTAGCTGAGTGTCATTCCAGCTGGAAGGTGTCATTTCTGTGGCTGGTGTGTGTTTTTGTGGCTGTTTTTGGCCAGTGTTTGTGCTCGATGGCAGGAATCGTCCAAGCGAGGACGCGACCACCGACAGTGACTGCTGCTCCCAGGGGAGCCCTGCTCCCATGAGGGCTTCATACTTTAGCAGAAACAAAGCTAAAGGGCACAGATAATCCTGTCAGGATGGCAACAGAAAAATAGGGAATAGACAGAGCCCTCAGAAAAAGGCATATTGTCAATAGGCATTTGTGGTGAGATAGTAAATCCATAAGGTGGGGAGCTCCCATCCATGCAAGTGAGACAAAAGGCTTCCTAGCTCTGCAGGTTTTGGAGGTATGTGGTCTTTTGGGGTTTTGTTTTTTTTGTTGTTGTTGTTTGTTGAGTTTTCTTCCCTGAGTTTGGGGTTTTTTTTATTCCAAAGAAGTCAAAAAGTATATGAAAATGTAGCTCCACATTTTAATTGCTGGGTACAGAGTTCAAATGTGACTTCTGCTTCCACTTGGTTGTCTGACTAAGCAGTTTTGAATCCCTAAGGGTAAATGGTCCTTGCTCCAAGGACCCTTCTTTGAAGCAACATAAATCAATTATTTCTGTATTTCTGGAAATTACTGCACACATTATCAGATGCCCAAGGGACTTTACTTCAGGATCATATTTGATTCACAAAAAACTGTAAAGGTTCCATAAATGTTTGCAGAATTTTCTTTTCTATTTTTATGCTGCTACAGTACAAATCATAAGGGTCTTCAGTTTGCCTTTTTGTCATAAGAAAAAAGTGGTTTTTGAGACTGCATTTACTCTGAGTCAGCACTAATTGTGTTGTTTGAATCAATACAGTCTGGAGAGATTATTGTGAGAAAGGGAAGGACACCCTGTTTAATGAAACAGGAGCTGCTCCCCTGGCTTTGTAAATCTGGCTGAGATGCCATTGTGGAGAGGCAAATATTTAGGCTTAGAGTGTGAACACTTACAAGCTGGTGCCTCAGCTTCTCTTCTGAGATTTATTTCTCTCCTCCACAAAGCAAAGTTTATCAGATAGAGAGCAGCATGGAACTGGGGAAGGATGAGTGAGTGAACTGCAGCTTGGTAAACCCAAGATTATGTCCTCCCTGCCTTCCTTTTGTCTTTAGGCCTGGCTTGTTAAAACCTTTTGCGTGAAGACAATAAAGAATCTGCTTTTGTGGCTAATGAAAGTAAAGAAACTGTGAAAGAGGAGGTCTGATGGCCAGCTGCAAAATACTTGCCACCCACAGTTTTTGTGGAACGAGAAGTGACACAGAATGAGGAGAATTTGGGGCTGGAAATAGATGATATTTCAGGTCACTTCCAACCCAGGCCTTTCTATGGTTCTGTAAATTGTGTATCAGCAAGAAATCTTCCTTCTTTCCAGTAAGAAATGTTTCTGCTCCATGGGCTGTAAGAATATATCCCAGCTGACTTCTAAAGCACTTCTCCAGCTGAATATTTTCCTGTAATTATCTTCCTTATGTAATAATTATAGGCTTCTTAATTCAATTTACAATTAAAAAGTGAAAACACTTTTTTTAAAGCACTTCAGCTAGTTTTGTTAAAGCCTTGTTCTTCCTTTAGCTTTAATTTCATCATACTTCTTTTCTAATTAAAATCCAGTTTATTTCCCCCAAGTTGTTAGAAACAAAAGATGACTTTTCTTATTCACTAGACTAAATTGTACTTCAAAAACAGAACACACTGAATTTTCTAATGGGTTTTATTATACTATTTTGTATAATCATTGTAACTAGGAATTGTGTACCACTATTTTAACAAGTTTTCCATTTAGAAACACTGAAAATCTTAGGGTTCTTACCAATTAGGAGTGGAGCCTACTCTGAGCCACTATCTTAGACATAGAAAATCCTTCATACTACCTTCTATTTTTTTCCAGTTACACACAAGCAATTTATTGGGCAGCCTGGTTAAACACATTACAGTGACTGTACTGGTCTCTTACCTGGTGTGTGACACCCTGCTGTCCCTCTCCATGCAGACATGCACAGCACAAGTGTGTTTTGGTTTTGCTTAAAACAAAAAAACACACAACTTGGTCATTTTCTTTCTCCCCATGAAACTTCAAATGCAACCTGCATGTGCATTACAGATTTATGAGCTCGCTGTTCTCCAGAGTTTCTATAAAAGAAATTAGAGTCCAGCACCCTATTCCTATCTAAAAAGACACTTATTCATGCAGGTCAAACTGATTTGAAGCGTCCAGTCCTCATTTCCAAGGTATTATTTCTGAAGGGAGAGCTTGGCTTATTTTTGTGTGCTAATTTCACATGGATTCTCTACTGAATACAAAAATTTTGGGGTATGTTGCTGCAAACCTGCTCAACTCTGGGATCAGCAGCTGGGAATCAACAGAGAATCCTCATCTCCTTTTCCCAGCAAGGATTGTTGCTTACATACAGAAGCCTGTGTGCAAGTGGATGGTGAAACCTTTCCTAAAACCTTTGCAAGTGGGGTTTTGTCACAGGACCTCAGCAGGTGTGGTTAGTAATTAGTATCTGTATATAATGTTGTAGAAGCTGTGTGCTGGAGGTGGGTGGATAATCCATGTTGTTGAGGACACATCTGCACTGCAATCACACAGTTCTGTCTAACACTGCAAACACAGGGGCTGGAGACACACGTGGAGCTGGTTCCAGTTTGAAAGTGAGCAGTGCACCATTAGCCTGCCAATTGTCACACTTGAGACAGGTTTTCCAAAGCATTCAATGTGCAGGTGACTTCCTCTTTTTGAGGATCTAATACTGTATCTTTGTGAATCATGTCTTTAGAATGGTAGACAGTTTTGAGGTTCTCACTTCTGCCAAGGAACACACTTTAGAAAAGTTGCTTGGATGCAAAAAAGTCAGAATTTCTGAACTCTAAATAACCAAGAAGAGGGCTTGTAAAAGTTGTCCTTGTTTCAACTCTTCATCTCTCGACATAACCCTAAGGAGAAAAAGAGTTTCTCATTCATTTAATTTGTATAGATTTTGAGAGTGAAATGTATCAATAAGTGATGTTTCAAAGTCATGCTCTTATTGGCTTGATTTTTGGCTAAAAGCAAGAAGCTATCTCAAATTCTGAACTTTTTTAATAAAGTAGGTGGGTATGAGAGTGGTGACCACAATTCCTTTGGCTCTTGAAACACATTCACCAGAACACTGATAACAAAAATGAGAAGTCTCAGATGTGAGCAACATGAGGAAAACAAAAAACCCAACAAAACAAATAAACCCAACCTGGAAGAATAGTAGGGCAAAAAATGTGAAGTTTTAAAAAGCCAAATATATATCACCTAGAGAGTGACAATTTTGGTTCAAATTCAAGAAAGCACTTAAACATTTACTTAAGTGCTGCTCTGAATGAGAATGCTTTCCTGAGGAGAAGAGGAAAGGAGCTGGCAGCAGTCTGTGTACCCACAGTCCTGTCCCTGGTGTGGGGAGATCGTCACTCGGGGAGATATAAATATTAAAAAGATACATTTCATCAGAACAGAACATGGTTTTTCCTATTTCAAGTGAAATATTTCTTGGGACTTTCTAAGCTAACAAAATATGATGGTAGTAAATATTTTCTTGGGAATGATTCCTATCTGGCAGGGAAATCAATTCATTGACCCTGGAGATTTTCTTGTGTTTTTTGCTCCGTTGGCACACTTTAAAAATAAAATTGGGAAAGCCAACTGGCATTTGCAGTGTTAACTTCCCATTAATGATCTTTAGAGGCTGTTGGGTGAAAACCCTCCCTCTTCCCTTCTACTTTCCTATTACCCTTAATATATTATTACCCAATTTAGCTTCTCTGCCAAGGGAATCTTTTGCTCTCTGATCTCTGCTGTAAGAGGAATGAAAAAGCACAAGTAAGCTGACTAAGTCTAAAGGAGCAAACTACACCAGGTTCATGCATAATGTAGCCATCACATCTTCTGTTCTTTTAATATTAGTGAGTTCATATGATATTCAGTGCTCACACTCAGAAGAGATAGAGACATATCTATTCCTTACTTATGGATAATATTTCTACCTTAATGAATTCTCTTTCCTTCAACAGATGAAAATTCAGGAGACAGAGAATTGCTCCTCTCTCCATTTTTTGTAATTACCCATAAGTTATGAGTGTTTAGTTTTCTTTGAAAATATATTTTAACATAACTCTCACACACCATATTATAATATTCTGTAATACTTCAGCTTCCAGATGCAAATGGAAGCTAAGTAGCATTCTAGATTAACAATTGAAAAAGACAACTGAAAATAAATTTAATTACAAAGCAAATCCACTTCAATGGCATAAAAAATTGATCTTATGTAACTTTAAAATGTATATCTACTGCCCTAAATCCCAAGGCAATAGACTATTGGTAAGTATGAAGTAAGCTTATTTCAGCCATGAGGGAACAGCTCATACAAACTTCCTAGAGCACTTACTGATATAAATAATATGAAATGTTTGCTGAGATACCATTGCAAAGTGTTTCCTTGACAGATGCATTATAAACAATTAATAGTGGAGAATCTGGAAGAAGATTCACTATTCTGCTTTTAAAAGGAGGAGGCTATGAAGAAAGGGTAGTGTGCAGCCTTTTACATATGTATGTGTGTGTGTGTATATAGTATATGTATATATGTATATAAATATAAAACAAAAAAATAACCCCCAGGGCAATAAAAGGGAAAAATGCTTCTGTTCCTCACTCCTGTTAAAGCCCATGTTTAGAAGAACACAGCTACTCTTTGTTTGCCAAGTTACATACTACCAGACTGGGATTTTGTTTTAATAAGCATCATTTAAAAGGAGACAAATCACCATGTACGAGCTAATTCAGTTTGATGAGAAACCCAGGATGACAGAAGGGGAAGGAAGTGTTAGAGAAGAATTTACTTCTGAGTGACAATTAAGTTTAGTGCTCAGATTAGCAAAAAGCAGCCTAGTCATCATCTGATGCACTGCAGAGTGAGGAGACTGAAAACATTAAACAGCAATTTGCTTTTATGGAAAAATCAGCTGGAAGTGGCTGCAGCTTTGTTTTAAATATCCAAATGGAATTGTACAGATAATAAGGCGGTGTGCAAAGACTGGAAAAAATATGGAAGTTCCTTGTTTAGGCATTTGTGGGTTGGTGTGAGGGAGGAAGAACCTACAAAATGAAATTTTAAAAAGATGATACTTAATGCATAACTCTTGGCCGGTAACTCTTTGTTCAGAAAAGTGTGAATTAGTGCTTTTTCCTTCCACCCAGCTTTGCTACAAATCCCTAATTTGATGTATTGAAATTGACACAGAAATTATGAGGAAGCTCAGGCTGGGGAGAAATCCTCCCCCATGGTACAATATGCTCCAGGCTCAGCAGCGACTCTCTGGGGAGCCAGAAAAAACTCTCCTGAGTGCTCCTGTGTGTGAGAGCATTTGTTCCAGAGGGGGATTCTCTGCTTTGGTAGGGAGCTGGCTCTGGGAAATGCAGCAGGCAGCTTTCCCAGCGTGCCAGCTAGTGCTTTGCAGCCTGTGCAGACACGAGTGGGAGCTGTGCCTGCAGCTGCTGCCTGCAAGGAGCCAGAGATGCCTCCTTCCACGTCCTGGGGAACGCTGAAAACTCCCTCAGACATCCAGCACAGCCACCTGGTCTTTGAAGCCTTTTGAGAGCAGGTCAGACAAATGTGCCACAGATGGCCCTTTGGAGATGGGATGGGATTAGGTGACCTCTCAAATTATTTTTCCACCCTGTTTTCTGCAGCTCTGCAATCTATCTTTTGAGGAATTGCTGGTGCCGATTTCAGATCCTAAATAGCCTAGGATGAATGAATCTTCTTGATGAAATGTTATTCCTCAAGCCTGCTCCATATCTTCCAGGTTGGTTTTTTTGTTTTTTTTGTTTTTTTTTGGTTTTTTTTTTTTTTTTTGTTTTTTTTTGTTTTTTTGTGAACACGGTGTTTTACCAGCTTGGCAGGCAAAGCACAGGGACCAGAGAGAGCAGCTGGTGAAGACTGCTCTGATGTGGCTACAACTGCTTTAGGGGAGGTGATACAGGGCAAAAGAGTGGATTTGGTCTGAACCACTCCAAGTGAGGAGATTAACTGTTCCCTGCTAGCTAGCTGCAATGCACTTTCTCAGCACACAGGCAGGATTGGGACATTGATGAAAGGTGGACACAATTTGGGAGGCTCTTTTCTCACATCCACTCAGCACAGTTATCTTGATCAGAGGAAAATGATCAGTCACCTGTGATATCACACAATCCCATTATAACAACAACTAATACAGCAATTTTATGAACTTTCTCTGTCATCTCTCTTGGCAGGCCACAAAATGTTCTCAGAGGAAAAAGCTTGCTGGCAGCGAGGGTTTAGGCTTGGGATGGGCATAAATGCACATGCAATTTGGACCACATTGCTCATGCACTGCCTCTCCCCAGCTGGTAGGGCAATCCAGGGTCCCAGCAGGGCCCAGGTGCAGGGATAAGAGCTGGATAAGCAGGCCAGATGTACTTGGTGGGAGTGCTGGTTCATGGTGAATTAACAGGGACAGAATTGAGCTCTGAACCGCATTCCCAAGCAAAGGTGACATGTAGTCATGTAGGCTCAAAGTCCAGCAAGGAGAGGAGGCACCAGTCAGAAGCAGCCAAAAACCATCCAAGAAGTTCCTAAGTTGGCTGTGATGTAGCCAAACTTAGTGTGAGAAATGGGATTTGCCAGTTATGTGGCAGTGACAAGCTGCTTGTTGTGAATTCAGATGCCTTTGCAGCCAGCATCTGGCTCACACTGAGCATGTATTTTCAAGCATTAAAAAAAACAGAAATAATTTCTTGTTTTGTCAATAATGCCTTCTGAATATTACTCAATTCAAAATTAGGTGAGGTAGAGTTATTATCAGGTATCCTGAGGCATCAACCAAGGCACTCAACCCATCTCACTGAATAATCTAATCAGTGCTTTCTTTTCCTTTTGGCTCCTCAGAATGTCCCAAAAGATAGGATGTGCTACTTGTACACCCACATTGTGCATCTGAATCAGATATCAAAACCATGTGTCCCATTTCTCACTGCAGCAAACAGAAGGAGAGCACCCATTCCAGCAGAATTCAGAAAAGGGACCTGGATGTGGCAGGCTCCCCAGGGTGACTGCCCCATCCCCTGTTGAAATCACTGATTGATGGATGGAGTGAATTGATGAATGGGGTTTAGGGATAACTGTGGCCCTCTGGTTGGAAAAGAAAAACTGCTGCTCAGGGTGGAAGATGGTTTAGAGAAGCAGCAGTTTGAGAACTTGCCTGGAGAAGAGCAGGAGAATGCAAACAGCTCAAGTAAAGTTAATGGGCATGAATAAAAGCCTTTAAAGTACAGTGTGCATGCCTTTGTTTGGGGCAAAGTACTCTTAGGTTAATGTAGTTTGAAGGCTGCCTTACTCCCAGATGAGAAGCCTGTACATGGTGGTTTAACAGGCTTCGATACATGCTCATTAACTTTACACTCTTAGCTGGCTCTTCGTAAATTTCTGATGTATTGACTCTTTTGGGAGTTCTCTTGGGTTCATTTTAGCTCTTTGTTGTAGTTTTACCAGAAAACAACAGTCTCTGTGATTTCTCAGGGAAACAAATAACCCTCAAACCCATTCCAAAAAAAAAAAAAAAAAAAAAAAAAAAACAACTCAACAACCTCAAAATAGAAGAATATTTTAAAAGGCAGAAGAGTTGGCAATGGTAACAGAGACAGTTGTTCACTGGGGGCAGAGTGTACCTGTCACAGGAAATGCTGAATGCACCAAAAGAGTGACTCAGGGTCAGTTCTTAGAATGTGATTTGTATGAAAATACGTTGTGTAGTTTAAAGGTCCAGTTTTGACAATCTCTATTATTACTTTATGGGCTTTCAAATAAAACGTTGAACTAAGTATTGTGCTAGTAATATTTATGAAATGATGTTATAGAATGTGATAAAAGTTTATAGGAAAGTCATTACTGCAACCATAAAGCACGGTCTCGTCCCAAATACCACCAGTGGGGAAGAAATGTGCCTGCATCAGATGGATCAAGTGACTTTGGGGGTGATGCCAGCAGGGGCATCACAGCCGTGCAGGCCACCTGAGCCTGGGTCTGGGGGAAATAAAGCCTGGCTTTAACAGGAGCCATCAGGGAGCGTCTCCTTGCTTTGTCACTGCGGCTCGCAGAACAGCGCTGGGTGAGAGAGATGGGGATGCAGCGCCTGCCCCGAAGCCGGTGTCGGTAATTATTAACTGCTAATGGCGAGAAAAACCATTATGGTACACGATAGGCTTTCCTTTCACACCACTAATTGTGTGATGAACTTACTTTGGCAGTAAATTGTCACATCTGCTGGGGAGAGAGATTGCACTTGGGGAAATACAATAAATACAGTTGCCGTTCCGTTATCCCAGCATGATTGAGGCATTGGGGGAAAAAAAAAAAAAAAAAAAAAAAAAAGACAACTTGGCAGATAGAAAGTATTATTTGTTAGACAAGGTTTTGGGGGGAGTTAATAATTTTATTAGGGAATTGATATAGTAGGAAAACAGGTGAGCTTTCACAAGACCTCCTCAATTTTTTCTTTCTGCTCTGGCTGCACATCTGGGAGAAGCAGCACCCAAGGCCCCGGTGGAGGCACATTTTGGTGTCAGTGCTTGCTGGAGATTCCCTCTGCCCATGTGCTTCCATTTGCTCCTGCTTCAGTGGCTTCATCCCCCCTTGCCCTTCTCCCTCAGCCGTGACAAGGCAGCTGTCTGCATCTGGAAATAAATTAGTCCATTTAAAAAGAATTTTAAGAGGCAGCCTTTTAAAAATGCTAAGCTATCTGCTACAGGTTTTATGGAATTCTTTAGGTTAAAATAATATTTCTCTAAGAACAGAGGAGGACTGTCAGCTTCTATTTTCAGTGCTGGGAGTGGCACCGGGGATGGTCTCAGCTGCTGGCCACTTCTTCCTGCTGGCCACTTCTTCCTGGTGGACTCATTGTCACCAGGGGCGTGGGACTGATCCTGGTCGAATGGTACTTGGGAACAAAATCAACATATATAGTCTCAGTGTTGGGAATAAAAAACAGGTAACAGGGATTAGAGAAATTAATAGTGGTTTGGGTTTTTTCCCCAGGGAGCGAGGTAACTTTGGGACACTAAGGGAGGAGAAAAATTTGTCCCCAGGGCAGTATCACTGTGGACTCTGTGACTTTTAGTTACTATTTCTAGCCTCTAGTTAGTAATTATTAAACAACTGCTGGCTTTTTCATCTGCTCTATCCTGCAATGTTCTAGAATTTAGCACTTCCAGTCCTTTTATTAGTGAAACAATATTAGGAAAGCAGAGCAATTCTCATTGAGTGCATTGCAATATGATTTCTATTGGTTTACAGTCTTAAGTCCATCAATAGTCTTTAAGTCTTTTACATACTATTTTTCATTATTATCTATTTCTATATACTAGTTATAAATGTCTGTGTCCTAGCAGGTGTTCTGTAGATTTTTCTGGGGGCTCCAGAAATTGTTCTGTTTTTCTTCACTTCTAAAAGCTGTTCTGTACTTATTCATTATTTACATGGCAAGATGGATGACACTTTAACAGACCAAAATCTGTTAGAAGGCAGCAGAAAAATTGTGTTCCAAGAGCACTTTAAAGCACTAGGATAAAAGGGAAGGCAAAAAGAAAAAAATTTTGCAAAGATATATTTCATTATTATTTAATTTTAATTATTGTTGTATTTTTCTACAGTAATCTGTACACAGGAATTGGATATTTATATATTTAGCTAAGGAAAAAATGATAATGTTGCAATAGCACTTGTTGCATTTTTGGAGATTCAGTTACATGGTGAAGATGTATCATGTCATAAAGAAAACACATAAAAATGATACTTCTATTTTTTAAATAAATGTGAAAGGGAAGGCTGGGTCTGGTCTGTATTTCTATGTTCAAACCAGGCCTTATAATCCTCAATCCACCAGAATTTCGTTTTAGTGGAAATGGAAATTTTGGCCAAGAGATGGGCAACAGTATTATTGAAACATTGTTCCTAATAGTCCTGAAGAGTATTTCTAAATCTACCAGTGCAGCAGCAGTATTTTCGGGTGTGCCTACAGTGAAATGCATGTCTCTTTTCCTCAGAAGAATTTGCTTTTCCTGATGCTTACTGTGATGTTCTGTATAATTTGTGCAGGCAGATTGTCAAAAAGTCACAGCGATCTTTAGGGTGCCTTAGCAATAATCTCAAATTGCTTGAGAGGAATGACAAATCTTTTATTTAAATGTCCTCTAGCAAGAGTCCTATTTTCAAACATATGTCTGTGTCGTGTCAGTCCCTCCTCTCAATGCCAGCTGCCTTTTTTTATGTCAGGTCCCTAACACTGGGTTTGCATCGCCCAAAGTCATATTTACACAATGCTCCTGTCAGTTTGATTGAGACAAATGCAGAAAGTGACAGATGGGTTAATGCTCCCACCCTGGTGTCACCACATCACTTCAGGAAATGGCATCAACATGCAATCATGGTGTGATGTGCTATTACACTTCATTTGTCTTTAGAACAGTTCTGGAGTCAACAGCAAATCAGTGAGTATCCCTTGCTTCACCATCAGCCATAAAACTGCACATCCCACTCCTGAGCTGCTGATATTGTGCCATGCCTTAGTGTCTGCAATTGATTCTGGAGCCTTAACACTGTCTCTTGAGATGGACAAAAGTCAGAGCTTTATTTATTCAGGAAATTTTCCTTTCATTTCAGTTCAGAAGAAAAAATCCCAAAACCACCACAACAACAACAGAAATCTATCCTGAGTTCCAAACCAATTCTGTGCAAGATCCAGAAGCATTGTTGCAATTACCATTGCAGGTGCACTGTAAAATTAATATTTTTGTCATTTTTTTGTGCTCCCAATATTGATGGATGCAGTGACCATTTGAAGTAAGTCCTATGAGAAACAGCTGAGGGAGCTGGGGGTGTTTAGAGAAAAAGGGGTTTGGGAAGGAGGAACCTTATCACTCTCTACAAGTCCCTGAAAGGAGGTTGCAGCCAGGTGGGGTCAGGTTCTTCTGCCAGACAACCAGTGTCAGGAAGAGAGGACAGCCTTAAGCTGTGCCAGAGGAGATTCAGGCTGGACATCAGGAAGAATTTCTTCCTGGAAAGGGTTTTCAAGCCTTGGAATGGGCTGCCCAGGTTGGTGCTGGAGACACCCTCCCTGGAGGAGCTCAGCACACAGCTGGGTGCAGCAGCCAGTGGTCTGGTCTGGTTGACAAGGAGGTGTTGGGTCACAGGTTGGACTCCATGATCCTGGCTGGAGGTCTTTTCCAGCCAAAATGATTGTGTGATTCTGCTCCTCCTCTCTGCTGTTTGCAGTAGCTCCCCCTCACCCTCTGCACTCCTCTGCCTCTCGTGCACTCTGGAGATGCACTGGGAAACTTTAGATCCCTTGTTCTGGCTGCAGCAGGAGAGTTTCTATCCATTGCCAGCTCCCAGCAGCCTCATGCTGACACACAAAGTTTTGTAGCTCAGTTTTTCCCCTGCCTGCCTTCACACCACTTCCCTCCCATGGAAGCATTCCACAATAGGATGCTTTGGTATTACATAACCTGTGTGAATAGCAAGGTATTTCTGTGAAAATGAATTGTGGAATGAGTTGTACTGCACTGTATAGGACACATAATATGACATTTTCTGGAGGAAACAATTGTTTGCTCAATAGTGTCTACTGCATTCAGCTCCTCAGTTCACGGTACATCCTTGAGAGGGAACAAGGGTGTGTTTCTTGGTAAAATAATTGTGTTTTAGCTTAGAATATCCTCTTTCACTAAACAAAAAGCCTACATAAACTGTGTAAAAGCAGTCTCATCATTGTCATAACAAAAGTGGACTTTTTCCACTTAATTTATTTTGAGAAAATACATTTCCTGCTTATTCTCAAGATTGTCATTTTAAGATGTGGATGCCCACATAAATTAGATTTCTCCCTGTCTGAATCACAGATACAACTTAGTACTGGGAGACCATACATTGCATGAATCATTTTTGTGAAAGAGTGACCTCTGTTCTTTTAAAGGTTTTTTTTTAAATTCTTTGCTTCAAATTTTCTGTGGATTGACTTGCAAACAGAACCTTGCTTTTGTTTTACGTGACTGGATTTAACCTTAGTTTTTTCTTCTAACAACAGGTACCAGCAAAATGACAAGATTTAAAAGGCACCCAGTGGTAGTTTTGTGGTACCCTCATAAGTTTGGTTATCTGGTCTCATTTTAAGAAAAAAATCCTCAGAATATTAGAAGGCGTTCAATAAAAGTCTTCTTAGTTGTGGCCTCTTTGTCAATAGCTTTGAACTTTTCCTTAGCATTAGCCTTGATCACTGACTCTGTGTAATCACCTCCTATTTATGGGCTAGGTCAGCCAATAAATAAAAGCAAATTGGAGCTGGACTGTGGCCTTCTATCAAAAGGCACAGTTGTGTTTGGGCTTTTAAGGATAAGGTGCACTACATGCAATCAAAAGAAGCTGACAGCAGGAGCAGAGTGGTTACTGTCCAGGTGCACCTTCCCAGGCTTAACACTCCTTTAAACAGCATTCTTGGGATCTTACCTAAGGGACACAAGAGCAGCTGTGCTGGAGGCTCTTGCAAAGGAACTTGCAAAACTTTCTTCCCTCTTAGCAATGTGTAAAGTGTTAAACACTTCTGCAGCACAAGTGTCATGCTTGTTTCCTCAGCCTAAATAACAGAAATGCACAAATATGTGACAAGAAAATGTCTGTCTTTCCTCTTTTTTTTTCATAAATTTTAAAGTCTGTATCAAAAACCACCTATTTCCAAGTCAAAAATAGTCCTTAGAGTAACTTTGACACATACTTATGTATGTAGCATCTTCTGTGTAGAGCTGAGTGAGGGTTGGATTTTTTTCCTTTCTTCCTTCTTTTAATTCAGTTTTGTTGTCCAAAATGGGTCCTAATTAAGTCTGGTTGTGAGTAATCTTGTGCACCCTTGCATCTTCTTCTGTAGGATGCATTCAGGTAAGCTTTATTCAGCTTGTGACTTCTCTTCTGTCAGAAGGTAAAATCAGATATAAAAATATTTCCCCCTTAGTAAAGTAATGGCAATCTAACAGAGTCTGCATTGAGCTTTCCTTTGGCAGGGTCAGATAGACATCTTAAGAGTCTGACAGATGATCTCTGATTAACCAAGACAAAAAAAAAAAAAAAATCAATATTTACGTTAAGTAAATGGTGGTTGGCAAGTAGATGGGAAAATATCCAAAGTTTAAAGTAATTGACCCATATAACACACAAACAAAAAAGAAAACAACTGTGAAATCTTTTTCAAGATCTTAAAATATGAGCACGGAGTTGCTCACTGCAGGCCACACTCAGATACTCTTTCTGCTTATCCATCTCACATTTCCTGATGAACCACCCTACTGCTGTTTTGAATTTGTCAAATTCAAACCATGTGGGAGCTCTTACTCTGCACAGAGCTGAGCTGAGCCTCACATTAATGCAGTGCCTGTCACATAACAATACCTCTTTGAAATTTTTTTTTTTTTTTACGTGAGATCAGCTCAAGTACCTTCAACAAAGAAATATACCTTTTCCAATTCTCCTCTCTCTTTAAGAATTGTCTTGTAGGCTAATCTAGTCCAAATATGTATATATAATTTGTGTATTTTACATGTACTTTTTTGATCTGTATATTCTTATCCAGAACTGCCCTTCAGTAAAGACCCATGATTTATAAAGATTGGTTCTGTTAAGATGTTAGTTGTATGTTTTACCATTAGGAAAACTGTTCATTGTTACTTGCTAACTGTAAGAAGAGATAAAGTATGTGTTTATACATTTGTCACAAACAACCCTAGCAGGGGGTCATGAAACCAAGGAAGAATGATGTAAGGTTAAAAAGAGCAAAATTTTTACTGCAGATGTTTCAGTTTGTGTATATAAGAGTAAATGCTGGAGAAAGCTAAAGAATAGCATTGCTGGAAGACTCAGCTCCCTTCTGATTATTATGGACACATGCCCTGAACAGAAGTATAGCAAACTATTTAAAATCAAACAGTTCACAACCAGAGATGGAAAATGGTTTGTTGCTGAAGCTTCACTGGATGTGACCTTTGGCTAAGAGCACTCAAAGTGTGCACACCACCAGGTCTGAAAATAAATGATGGACAGAAAATTGGCAGGATGCTCCCTGAGGGCTAAATGGTGTAATGTCATGTAGTTTGTGACTGCATGGACATTTGTCACTGCAATCCTGCATGAAGGACACACACTGTGCAAGCCCTTGTTAATGTGTAACATTGCTTTTCAGCTCTGGTGGTGAGACTCGAGTCTGATGTTTTCCTTTGTCTTCCCTGAATTCATTGTGGGGAGCTACCTGATACTTTATGGATTGCACAGCAGGGTCTGCTGTGAGATATTCAAGCACCTGATTATAGCATATGTCTGCACTGACAGCTTCATTGACAAATTTGTTAAAACTCTTTTCTTTTTGTGCCCCCTCCAGGGTATTATGAGCTCCATGTGCCAGGGGAGGCCACCTGGGAAGGTCTCGAGGGGAGCACCTCGTTTGCCACCTCATTCATCCCTCTCAAGATTTTTAAGATGAATTATTTATCAAAGAAGCTTCTGTCAGAAGTTCGGACAGCACATGTCTTCTTTAATTATTCCTGACTTTTTTCCTCCAGTGGAGCACATGGTGAGCTTCTTGAGGAGAGAGTAAATGTGCTTTGTCTTCAGGATACCACAGAGCAGACTGAAGAAAAATGTCTCTCTATTTGCTTGTGTGCCAGCAGTGACTAAAGACTACAATGTCCTGGTATCTGTGCCACAGATCCTGCTCAGATATTCAGCTCACTGCAGATGGGAGACTCCAGCCAGCACCAGCAGAGCTCAAATGTGCTGGACTGACAGCTCTGGATGCTGAAGGTCTTTTTAGCATGTCATCTGCATTTTAATGGACCAGACAAGACACCATCCAGCATCATCACAGTCTTGGGGAGATGTGTTGAGAGGACACAAGAATTAATTACCCCAACACTGAGATCAGGAACATGAAAGAGGGGAGAGTTCCCTTCTAGTGGGAAAGTTTCACACTGCACCTCCATCTGCAGACTGAACTTGCCACTTTGAAAATCAGCCTAAGTTTTTTCCTGTTCTTTTAATTTTCCAAAGAAGAATTCAGTGATCCTGCATTCTGCAGGGAGTCAGTCAGCCTGCATTTACAAAGCAACTGCATGCAGAAAGACCAGAACGCAATAACTTCCTTTTAAATCAAATTTATATTATTTATGACTTGCTATGAACATTTGCATAAGTACTATCTTGTTTGCAGAGACATTTCTGTTAGAACCTTAATGTGTAAAACTCAAATAAACACACATCTGAAGAAACCCTGGCATCCAAAGGCTCCCACAAACATCCTTAAACACCTTTGTGAGACTGCACCATCAAACACACTCTTCTAACAGGTAAGGATTGCAGCCTCTGCCTAGGGAAAGGCATTTCATAAGTTCTTGTTCCCCAAAGCACCAGCCTGTCACTGAGCAAGGCTGGTGATGTGGCCAAGTTGGATTCCTGCTCTGGTCCAGCAGGAGCTGCTGTGACTCGTTAGGCAGAGCACACTGATGAGCTTTTCCCATTAGCTCACAAGCAAATGTTCATTTCAACCAATGTCTTGTGAAAGACAATTGGTGAAATACCAACAGTTCCTGAATATGGGCATTAATTTACCAGAGTAAATGATGCATTTTTCACTTAGGTCTGAACTGTGACTTTAGGATTTCATCTAAGCTTATTATTTTCAGGAAATTGGAGCTATATAAATGCTTGATGTAAGAAGAAAAAGCAGAAAAACAGGCTAAGAGATAAAGTTGGAAAGGGATGAGAGTAAGGGTAAGGGAAAGAAAACAGCTAAATTAAGAGTGAATTATTTGCCTCTTCTCTATTTCTGAAATGAGCAATGAGGCTTTTGCCTATAAAGTTCCCTTTTGCAGCTGAGTTACCCACACACCATCCCAGTAGATTGTGCTATGGTCAAGTAAATACCCACAGCTGCCCCAGTAGATTGTGCTATGGTCAAGGCTCTAAATTAGCTTCAGGTGGCTGGCTGGCCCAGGAAGTAGCAGGCAGGCTTGGTTTCTTGCCTGTGAAAGAAAAAGACTTTGAATTAGAGCAAGTAGGAGCTCCTTCTTCTCTACCTGACAACAGGTAAGAAACCTTGTGCTTTGTGAAATGGTACAGCTCAAACGAGTTAAACTGATATTTCCAGTTTAGGGGGAGTGCCTGGTGTTTGCTGAGGTCCTGCTCTGCTCACTCTTGTTTCTTTGAAACTACACAATAAACCAAAGGGAAAAGGGGCTGGTGGGTATCTGTGTGCTGCCCATACGAAGGGCTTCTGGAGAAGATGGTACTTGTGATGTAAGGACTGAGCTCTGGAGGTGCAGGAGTGACTCTGAGCCCTGTCAGAGGGGTTTGCTCTGGTCTGCTCCTCCGGGTTCTTTGTGATGTGCTCTTCTGAGCATGGTGTGTGCTGTGTCTCAGGTAGCAGGCTGGAGTTTCATCATTAGCATGGTGCCTGTCTGGGGGTGTTAGTCAGAGAGGCTCCTTGAGCTACAGGTGAGGATGTCTCAGTTCCAGGTGCTATGAAAAGAAGTGTCTTTCCCTGCTCTTGGTTTATCATGTTTGCTGGCTGTTGGTAATTTTGTTTCCTCAAGTGGTCATAAAAAGAAAAAAATGTTTGGGGAACAGAATTTTAGTCCCACCAAACATCTGTCCTGGTGAATCCACCCCACCATTACCATATGTGAGATAAACCTAATCTTTAGCTGCTGAGTAGGCTAGAATTCAGTTTAACTTGCAGCTGGAGGGTGAGCTATTGATAAGGAGACTGTCCCAGCCCTTGAAGCTGCCACCTTATCAGGGATGTCATTACTTGTGCTGCAGAGAAGGAGTGCTGGCTGCCCAGGGCTGAGGGTTTCTCAGCCATCCCTTGGGAAATTATCCACTCCTGCTGGTGACCAGGAGCACAGTGAGGGGCTGTGGCTCCCTTTCCTTCTCTTGGCTTGGCACTGAGTGGGTTGTGGCACCCCAATGGGTTTTTTCTGTTTTCTTTAGACTTTGATTTCTAACTATGAACTGCTGTAAAGCTTAGGATTGTTTTCCCTTTTAGAGGTTTACTCTACATTTCTCCTCGCTTAATGATACAAATAGATTTTTTTCTTTGAATTCTTTCCCCTGTTGTTTGTCAACTTATAACTTTTAGTCTGTAACTCTTCTTCCATGTAAGTTGTCTCTATGTCAAACCATACACGTTTTTCTGTCAACCTTCTTCAGTATTTTTCTTTGTCACCTCTGTGATAACCTTATTTACTGCCTCCTGTTTCAGGGCTCTGTCATTATTTCTTTTCTTGGATAACTTAGAGAAAATTTGGAAAATATCAATACAGAATTGTTTGAATGTGGTTTCAAAAGTCTCCCTCTTGATCTGTGTGACTGAAAAAGGAAACCTTCAGTTCTTTAAAGACTTTTTTTTTCAAAACTACTGGTGGAAAAACTGTGGGCTCCTCTGCTTCTACTGAAACTAGCTGTAATGTGAGAATGGGGGAAGAATCCACTTGAGTTATCCATTTTAATAGCAAATATCTGATCTTTCTTTTTCCCAGGGCTTTTGTGCCACTTCTGCACATCTCTGTTATGCTTTTTCTATGATCTTGTGAGATTTCATGTGCTGCTTTTTTTTCATATTTTATTTCCATGCATAGAGTGTCTAAATTTGTTATAAGTTGCACTGGAAAAGAACTCTGTTATCTATATCAATAGAGCACTGCAACAAACCTTTCCTGCCAAACCGTGTTTACGGTACATACTGTATTTTTAAACA
Organism: Muscicapa striata striata; assembly: GCA_030060385.1. Taxonomy (NCBI): domain Eukaryota; kingdom Metazoa; phylum Chordata; class Aves; order Passeriformes; family Muscicapidae; genus Muscicapa; species Muscicapa striata. Next base: position 3,146,698 of record JAREIS010000033.1, on the reverse strand, counting down.
GCAAAATACCTATTTCGAGTAGAAAAAACAAACTAATTTTCTTAATTAACTTTTTTATGGAGGGTTTAATGCATGTTCATTATAGAAATTGCAGCTCTCCTCCGAAAAAATTGACTGGAAAAAAAGTTCTTTGTGGGGTTCCATATTTATTGTGCCTTAGTGATTTTCATATAAAATATATGCAGGTTGGGACTGAAAAGCTGCTTTTGTTTTTCTACCTGGCAGCCTTGTGCATTCGAATGGGGCTCTGGCTCAAGCTGGGTTTTTTGCCTCCCCATGCATCAGCACCAGCAGGACAAATTACAGCTTCTGTTTACACCTGCCTTTTCAGAGTGCTTGTGCAGGTGTGACAAAATACAGCCTAGCAAACCTTGTTGTGTGAGGGGACTCAAATCTGGCTTGCCTGCTGCTGTGTTGGCCCTGCAAAACTAACAGGACTTGGGAAGGGGGAAAATATTTTTTCTTTTGGGCGTGGCCACAGGTATGTTTACGCTTGAGGAACCTGTTTGCTAGGCAAACAAACAGTTGACATCTTCACACAGTCATATCCTGAAAAAAAACTGTGCTGCTAGCCAGGAAGATAATACTTTTACATTGGGCAGCTGGTTGTGTTCTTAGCAGCTTCTGTAGGTACCTGCATCTTCGACCCTGTAGGATGGGGTTAATTTATATTTGCTTTATGGCCCAGGATTGTTGGATGGCTTCTGTTTGCTGAGTATTGTGTGGATAGGCATAATCAGCACCCAGGTTCCTGCTTGTGTTGGTTGATGTAGCCAGAAATGTGTATTCTATCACCATCTGTTGAAGCTGGGTGGGGCAGTGACCCTTATTTCCATGGCACACATTATCTGCTAATGGGGCAATCACCTTTATCTTTTCCACAACCCATCCTCCCTCCAGGAAGATACCATCTGCTGCTGGCCCATTCAGTCCCATTGTATGACTGATAAAATTACATCATCCATTGGGAGATGCTCCAGCCAGGGGGAGGAGCCAAGCCTTTCCCACCTAGATAAAAACTGAGATTTTGGACAGCAAGGTACCTTCTTTCCACTGGATTCCAGAGGAGAAGCCAGACCTTTCCACATCATCCCTGGACTTTTGGAGGAAGGCTGAACCCTTCTACAGGAGCACTGCTCAGCTGAACCACCTCTGCCACTGCAGGGGACTGTAGCCACCATTTAATGGGACTGCTACCAACACCCCGACTGACTGACAGGGAGTCAGGTTGGATTCTGACCCTGTCAGTGTTTTGGGATTGTTCTTTATAATACTGCATTTCTATTTTAATTTTCCTAGTAAAGAACTGTTATTCTTAATTCCCATATCTTTGCCTGAGAGCCCCTTAATTTCAAATTTATAATAGTAATTTGGAGGAAGGGGTTTACATTCTCCATTTCAAAGAGAAGCTTCTGCCTTTATTGGCAGACACCTGCCCTTCAACCCAGGACATATGTTTACCAAAGTTTTGGTAGACCAAGTAAAGCTTTGGTTTCTGAGCCAGCACGAAGGCACCGCTCCTCTGCAGCCACCAAGATCTTCAGGAATGTCACCCTGAAGCTGCTGCTTGCTGGCATCTCTTCCTAAACTGTGCATTCAGAGGCTGGACCAGGCTCTGTAATGCTCAAGTGTCTGGAGATCTTTTTTTTTTTCTTTTGTGCCATTTTGAAATCTGCTATCTGCAAAGTGGAATGGACAGAGGAGAAATCCACTTATCACTGTTCATTTGTTAAGAAATCTTGATGGTTATAAGAGCAGTTACATCTTCCTCCCCCATCCATTCCCTTGGAAATATCCAGCAGGATGAGGAAAATTCCTTGAGTTCCTTCTAAATAAGATTGGCAAGGTTTTTTTCTGATTACATTGTAGATACACAGAAATGGAAGAGGTGATCATTTTGTTGGCTGGTTCCCATGTGATTGCTGTATTTGAATTTGTTGTAGAATCCTAATGTGTGGCCACAACTATTTTATTTTATCCCTTTGATTTTTTTTTCTCCCACATGCTTTTTCTTCATTTTCTTCCTATAATATTGACACATGTTCATCCTATTTGAGGTTGCAACTTTATTAAATGACATTATAGTCCATCTTGTCACAACATCACTTTCAGTGAAAAAGCTCTGCATATTGTTTTAATCAAAGAGATTGCATTTTATTCTTTTGAACTGTAAAATTGTAAGTAGGAAGACCAACATAAAAACCCTGAGAATTAATTAGTTGCAAATGGACTTCTTGGCATATAAGGAAAGGCTTTCATTTTGCTGTTAATATAAGGAAAATATTATTAGAATTCATCAGGGGAAAAAAAATCAAACTTGTTTAGTTGATTTGAACTGTATTGGGCATGAATAGAAGTTCCACACTTCTGTGGAAGATGCTTACCTGTAATTTAAAATATATGCCCCTTAACACTTGGCTCCTAATTATTTTCTGCAATGTCTTTTGAAGCAAATTGTCATGTAGCCCAGGCTGAATGGGTTTGCTCCTCAGTTTTGCATCCAAACAGCAGTACTGGGTGGGAATCCACTGAAGTTTAAAAGTAACTCTCTATGTACAGGTCCTCTAGCTCTCTCAGTTGCCAGAAATAATGGCAAAAAATAAATAAAAAAAGAGAGAGAGAAACCAGAGGAAGAGTTCTCCACATGAGGACCACCCTGCATGCAGTAGTGAGCAGAGGGCCCCATACCAAGGCTGTTTGTTTAATAACAGTGATACATGTCCTGCAAGCAGGTGTCAAATTTAGAAATCCCTGGGCTTCACACCATTTCATGGGCAGCACATTCCTCAGAGCCCTGTGGATTTTTATTTATTGCCCCTTTCTTTCCTTGAAACAGGGGGAAGGGAAAGACAAGCTCTTTGCCTTTGTCCTCATTGTCCAAGTCTTTCAAGAGACCCGAGCCCTGTTTCTGTAGATGTGTTTGTAAGGGCAAGACCCCTACCATGAGTTAATGCTGGCAATGAGACAATATTATCAGAAGTCTTTTTGGGGCTATTCACTGAGACTGTGTGTTCTGCCATCCAGGGAGCAGATTAATTCCCAGGCAGTGGCCTTGTTTCCTTCTTTCATGGTGTGAAAGTAGTGTTTTGGTGGGTTAATTATCTGTATGTAGCAATGAACAAAGGTCAGGGATGTGTGCTGATATTCTCAATGAAAGAGAATTTTCTGAGTAATTGCTGTGAAAAGTCAGGAGTTAAGAAAACAAGCTGGAATTGAGGCTTATGAAGACCATAATCACTCCTTTTCTGCCTTCTGAGATGCTGCTTGTGTAAAGGTCATTTAAAAAAATTTAAAAAAATAATAAAAAAAAAAAGGAAGCTTGTGATAATAATCACAGTCTTCTTGATGTCAGGGGACATGAAAATACCATGAAGAACATTGTCTCTCCATTCCTGCTGTTCGAGCTGTAGTTGTTTGTTGTGGCTGTGAGTGAGCAGATCTCAGGAAATTAATGAGCTGCTGCCTTGTTAAGCATGGTAGAATTTAATGGAATTGTGTTGTTAATTTCTGGGACCTCGTTTTTTTACTTCCTCTCTCATACTTGCTGAGAAGGTATTTGTTAACTTGTTAATCATACACCAAAGGAGGAGAGGGAGATGTCTGATGTCTTCACATTTATAATGGGAATTGTTTTCCACACTGGTATCCTGTTGCAATGTGTTTGCTACTTAGGAAAAAAAATATGGAGCATTTTGTTTGGCTTGCTTTCTCACATTGTTGTGCACAAGCCTACATGTCAGAGCACTTGGATTGGAACCTTCAGAGAATTGGCCTGTTCATTACCAATTAAAACCAGAAATTACAGAGCTTTTGCTCTGGTTTAAGGTAGCATCTCTGAGAAGTGATTTTGAAGACACTGTCTTAAACAGCTCAGTCTTTTGATGAAAACTTGAAGACTGAAAGCACTATGTTAATTAGTGGAGCAGTAAATCAATAAACACATCATGGTTGCTTCATCCACTGTCCAAATAAATGAGCTGAGTATTTTGCATCTGCATTTCCTTCTTTACCCTTCACCCCACTGAGATAAGGAATTTAAGATCTTCACTGCACTTGCAGCTGTATGAAGGGCAAATTAGAAACTACCACTTTCTTTGAATACAACAGACTGATGTATTAGAGAATTTCTTTCCGAAAATGACTTTCATTGGAACAGCCAGATAAAGTAATCTATTTTAGATCCATTTTTGCAAATAGGTCCTATTGAAAAGGCATGCTGCTAAGACTGTTTGGTTCTCTGAACGAGTCTTGCTTTTGAAAAGTGTTTAAAGATTTAAGCTTAGCCCTAGACATCAATTTCCAAAAGCTTTTGGACTTCAAACAATGAGCTTAACAAGCATCTAGAATAACATGAAAGCTAGCAAAATGTCTAGAACATCTAATGAAATAGCATCTAATATCTCTAAGTGCCCAGTTTATCTCTGGATTAACATTAAAACTGATGGAATTTTTAAATGGGGAAAAAGTTCTTCTGAAATATAATCATAAGCTACTCTAAAACACTGTTCTGAACCGACTGGGACAGATACAGTTTCTTACATACCTATTTTGCAGTAAGATATGCTGCTAGAGGGGATGATTTACTGTTTCTGTCAAAAGGAGCTGCAGTTCCTGTTGCAAAATTGTTAGAGGCTGAGTCTAAGGGGATTACTACATTTTAAGTTTAAGCTTTTTAGTGTGTCATTTAGTTAATTTATAGTACCTCTTCTAGTGGCTGTGGAAATGGTCTGCTTTCTAATATGGTACCATGGATAGCTTTATAGAGAATTTTAATTGCCTTACAGTTAGCATTTTTAGCTCTCTTCTAACTCCCTTCTTTGCTCATTCCTTTCCAGAAGTGAGGATTCTTGCTGTTTGACTCCAATTTATCTGCTCTATCCTTACTACTCCTGCATTGTAACACACCCATGGTTTAGATGTGGGGATGGGAATAAGCAGGTTTGTCAGAGTGATGGCAAATGTCTTCCTCAAACGTTTCTAGTTCCAAAATGATAAGGAGGCCATAGAGGACATGCCAAGATGTGGCAGCATCAAAGCAGTCACATTTTATGCCATTTTAATTCACATTAAACAGGAAAGAAACAAATTTGTCATCATTTATCGCCACAACTCTTCAGTCTAATTTGTTCTGCTGTGATGATTGTTTAATCTAAGATGTGATTGAAGTGTTTTTTCAGCTTCTGGATAGGCCTTTTGAGTTATTTATTTCATAGCCTGGCACGAGACCCTGGGGGATATCAGAATCCTGACCTGCCTTCCTTTCCCTGTAGTTCCTCAAAATAACCTCTTTGGGTGCTCAGCACTTCCCATGGGGCATTCTGGGGTTTTTCAGATAGTTTTTTGATGGTGTCTGTTCTCTTGTCAGCTCTGTATTTGTCATTGTAAAGAAATCTGAGCCCTTCTGGGCAGGGCTGTTGCCTTTTATTGCCCTCTTATCCCTCCCAGTCCTCTGGGTTATTGTTCATTTCTGGAGAGGTGATGTTCTGAGGTGTTAATTAATATTTTACATGCCTGTCCTATTTTTCTCAAGCCCACCCTACTTAGCCCCTTTCTGGGATTATAAATGATGGTGTTTTGAATCCCAGTTTTCCTTGGGAAGTTCGATTTACAAGACCAAGCTGGCATCAAATTACCCATGTGTCTCCTTATCACAGAAGGTTGTTGGTGAAATTAATTTCCTTCTCATAGTCTCCAATTAAAATACAGTTTATCATGATGTACTTTATTGTGACTCACATGAAAAGACTTTAATGGATTATTTTTCAGCAGGTGGAAATGCTATTTGTAAGGCTTTGGGTGATTTCATGTGGCACTGCTTATACATATGGGAGGAGAAAGAAAATTCTTGATCAGTTGATGGATTATTTCTAAATTGGCTTTGTCCTTAATGTTACAGTTGCTAATAATGATTTATAATGCTTGACCATTTTCTCCTCCTTTAGGAACAGATTTTAAAAATTGCTGTGTTTGAACGTTCTGTTCCAAAAAAATATTGGGTTTGGGATTTTTTTCAGCACTTTTATTGTCTCATTCTGTTCTACACTTAGACACAATGTCCTGCTATGAAGGATAACCTTGAGAGCTGCAGTGTCACTGGTGACCATGAATGTATTTGTGCAACCTGAGGAAATTCAGTGTAATTATAGCTATCAGGGAATATTACTCTGGTACTAATAACTATTTCAGAAGTAATACAGTTTCAAAGGATAATAGAGGCTGTTTGCTATTGGGTTTTTAACCTGCTAAATCAACTATCAAGTGTGCCCTTGATGAGCACCTGAATGCATGTTCTAATCCATTCTTTCAAGAAACACAGCTAAATAACTCCTTATTTTTGAGGATATTCTCAAGTGTCACAGGTGTCAAATACTTAAGTTTTGAAGTATTTTAATGTTAGTCTGACAGATGTGCTTGACAATCCCAAATCAATTTCGGTCAGATTAGAATAATTTGACAGGTTTAGCTGTTGATGGCGGGGGTGGGACCATTTTGCTTCAGTTGTTCTGCCCAGCTATTCTAATTAATCTCCACTTAATTTAAAGAAATTACTTACTGTATCCGATAATGAGTTAATTTGTAATTCAATTAGCAGCATCATTTGCAAGCCTTTAATGTGAGCAAAACCACCTGCTGAACTGCTCAGCCTGAGTGACACCTGGGAGGGGGTGAGAAGGATCTCCCTCCCCTGGCATGCCAGGGAGGGCAAGGCCAGGTCACACCAAAGATGGACTGGCACCACCTGCCTCAAATATAGTGAATTTGTGCTCCTTGCAATGAGCTGCCAAGTGGTGTGGGCAGGAAGGGCTTTTTTCCTGCAATGTTCTTTATTTAGGTCCTGGTGTAAATATAATAAAATAAAGTCTAGGACACGCCACTCGTTGTGGGTTGTTTTGACCCAGCTGTTGGCAAGGAAGTGCTCTCACTCCCCTGCAGTGCTGAAATACCATATTGCTTCTCCACAGCCCCATTTGCAACACCACAACTGCTGTGGAGATTTCTGGTGGCCATTTAGCAAAGACAATAGGTTAATGTTTTTTTGGTTGTTATATTTTTTTCTTTTTCTTTAGCGCCACTGAAAATGGAAGGATGCACCACAAAGTTTGCATTTTTAACAAAGGTTTGAAGAGAAAAAAATTAAATAGGTGGATTTATTGGCTGAATAGATATTCTGAGCTGTAATCTTGGCAAGACTGCATCTTAAACAGAAAGGAGAGGTTTGGGTTTGAAATGTTTACAATGAAAATACTGACAAACAGCTCCATTATAAAATAACAAAACCCTCCAAAAAACAACCCACTCCTAAACAACTCAACCAAAAAACCCATGAAATAGCCTGCAGATTGGTCACTTTCTGAAACTGTTTTATATCTGATTGCTCTAATTAGTTAAAAAATGGGAACATGTTACTTAGTTTTGTGAAGCTGTAATGCAGCAAGGAAGGTAGCTATAAAGTCATCTGCTCAAAATGCTTACACAAATACCCAGTCCTTGCTAAATAGCAATTTTTGGGGTGGTTGTGATAATGTGATCTAAAATGCAGATAATGACATAACCAGAGTAGAAAAAGCAGGTCTGCAGAAAAGTGGCACAACAGGAAGGGTGACAGAGGGTGGCATAGCACTTAGTTCACTGGGAAAGGAAAGGACAGAGGAGGAAAAACAGATCAAGTGTCTGTATTTCCTACTAGGCTGTGACTCAGGGTGGGATTTAAGCCAAATGACCAGATTTAATTCTTCTAATCACTTTTTTATTCAGCAGTTCTTTTTTTCCTCTCCATGACTAGCACCATTTAAGCAAAGACTTAACAGGCCAATGTTCATCTTAATTATGCTCTTTCAGGTTTGTGCACACTCACAATGCCAAGCATTCAAGGCAATCCAAATTTTTCCTGCCTTTGGCAGAAGGAAATAGATGCCTGCTCCTAACACTTATATCCTATGTGCTGTATGTCACAGCCCCATTGAAGTGAGAGTGGAAATGTTCAGATGAAGTTATAGCTTCTGAATATTTTAGAATCACAAATAGAGGAAGGTAAAGCAGAGTTTGGCTGCCAGTTGAAGACTATTAATACATGGGTCCCTTATATTTGCTGCTGTTTCTTGGCATGGTGGGTGCAAACTGTAGTGAGTTCTGAACACACACACCTGTGGTATCTGCATTTAGAGTTACACCAGGTGCCTCTTACAAAATTATTTTTGAATGAGCACCAATGCAAAGTGACAGCCATTGTTGTATTTGATTGGTTTTAGAGTGTTCTAGGGGCTTGGAGGTTTTTGTTGTTATATGGTTCCTGGGAATTGAAGCTGCTGTAAAGGCCAGTCACTGTCTCCTGCCACTTCTTTGTCTACATGACTGGAAGACCCTTTCTCTGTGGTGTGCTTTGAGAGCTCTTTATTTGTGGCATTTATGAACAGTAAACATGAAAATCCTAAAATTTTACTACAAAAATTTACATGAATTAATTAAATAACTGGGCAATGTAATTAAAATCACACAGTCTTTTTTCCTTCTTGTTTTTTTTTTTTCTTTGTTTTGTTTGGGGTTTGTTTGTTTGTTTGTTTTTGGTTGGTTGGGTTTTTTTCTTTGTTTTGGTTTTTTTGTTTTATTATTTTTTTTATTTTATTTTTGGTCACTGACTTTTATGACTTACTGTTATTTCAATCTTCCTGAAATACAGGTTCCTAAATTGCAATGCAGTATTTAGAAATATATTTTTCTTGGTGTGTAACTCAAGACATTAGCCCCACTAATTTAAAGTAAGCTAAGAGCTCCTCTTGAACAACTTAACTGTGATCCATAAACACTAACTCATTTCATAGCTCCAGACAGGGTTTTATTTCCATATGGTTGTGTTACACATTCTTGAATTATTACCAACTTATCAGGTCACTGTACTGTCACCAATTTACCAACTCACTTTTTCATCTTACTGCTGAAATAATCTTTGTGCCCTCAGCACTTTGACAAGTGTTTCCAGCTGTACATGCCTCGTTATTGAACTGCATCAAACCTGATCCCTTCAGGACTCCACTCACTCCAATCTGGTTTGCTGATGTTGCCTGTATCTGGTAGAAGCTGTTAAGTCTTTAAATATAGACGGGAACTGTGTAGTTCATTAAGGTGTCGTTATAAAGATCTTTAATTATGTTGTGAACATCTGAGTTGAGATAATCCCATGGTAGAAGGCTAGCTTGTATCATTATTCTTGCCCTCATCGGTCAAGTCTTTGGCCTTCTGTGCTTGAAAAGCAGAGGGAGATTTTTTCCAACTGAAATGTGCTTGTTATCAAACACTTTGATAATCCCATACTAACTTTGAAGTTATTTTGTCTTGGGTTTATGTGAGACAATTACTTCCACAGGATCGTGGGATAATTCAGGTTCAAAGGAACCCCTACTCCAACCTCCTGCAAGCAGTGTTAGATGTGAGACAAGGCTGCTCAGGGCATTAACCAGGCAGACCTTGAAAACTTTCAAGTGTGGAAACTGCACAGCCTGTCTGGGTCCCCCTTTCTCTCTCTTCATGGTGAAAAGACTTCTCTTATCCCTTTCACCCTCACAGTTTTTATGAATATCTGCAGCATTTGAAGCTAAGGGAATTCTTTCATAGTCTTTATTAAGCTGGCCTAGGTTATTACTTTAAAAATGTTAGTAAGTGATGGAAAAACATATAGCTATTAAATTATGCAAATCTGAACAGGAAGAGTCTTGTACAACCTTTGTTCTTTGACACAGAAGAGAGTTCCGTTGCAAAAATATTTTCCATTCTAAACTAAAGAACTGTGATGTTTTTTGGACAAACAAAAGAATACCTTTTTAAATACCTTTTTCTGTAGTAAGATAATATCCCATATCTTCAGGACAGACATGTGAGTGGCTGAAGGGTGCTGCTGCTGCTGGCAGTTGTCACTGTGCAGTGAGTAGATGCTCCAAGTCTAGTTATCACAGAAAGCACGCTGGGTTAGACAGCATCAGTTTGTGCTTCAGCTGGCAGAAAAGCTATGCAGTCCCTGGGGAGCCTGATCCAAGGCAGAAGGAAAGCTTTTCCAGAGCTGAGCTCTCTCTGTAGAGGAAATGGCATCTGCTTGCATTGTTTTATACCTGTTTTGAGAGTCTCTGCTGAATAGTCGTCTGCACTGGCGTGCGGGGCTGCCAGCCCAACGCACCTCACAAGCACTGCAATTTCCCTGTAATCCCTCCCATGTGAATTCAGGCACACTCTGAGTGAATTACTGGGAAGAAGGATGGGAATTGTGTTGTTCTAGTGGAAGCACTTTAGGAGCAGATATGGAGTGTGGGGAATGACTCCTGCACTGATCGTAACACGGTGTTCTAAAGTGCTGTCCCTTTGTCTCCCAGAGCAGGCTTAAGGGAGTGCTTTGGTTTATTAAATGTCATTTATCCCTCAGCTCTTACAGTTCTTCTCAGTCTCCTCTTCCTTCTAGTGCTGAGGAAAACACAAGTCCACACTGGACAATACTCAGTAGGTCGTTTACTCAGTAAAAGTCCAGCAATGTCACTAAGAGATGAGAAGCCTAATTCCAAATAGCAAATAACTGTTCCTAATGATGGACTTCAAACTATTCAAGCTCCAAATTACAATTTCTGTTTGTAGCAACTTTAAACTACCAGCCCAGCTGCAGGGCAGATGTGAGATATTTCAGTGTGAGCCTTTGTTAGAATAAATGAAGTTTCAAGGATTAAATGGATCCATAGGTTTGCTAGCCTGAACACTTTTAAAGTCTTAGTGTAAAGCCCAAAGTCTTTGTTTTAAAAGTGTGATTCCCAATGCTGTTGCTGCACTAGGTCGGGTGAAATGTCCATCCAACTTGAGTCTTATTTCAAACTGTGTCATTCCTGGCTACTTAAGGAAAGAGCATTTAAAAAGGTGTGAGGCAAAGGATGATATTTTTCCTGGTACATCTCCAGTTTAAAGACTCCCTGGGGCAGTATGCATTAGCAAGTGTTTCTGGAAGGTGTCAAGATAGCACACTGATGTGCCTAGGCTCATTTTGATCACTAGTTAGATAAATACGGTGTTAAAATTGAACTAGTGTTTGTCATCTCTTCTACCCTAATAATTTCTTTCAAATTTTACCTGATAAATTGCATTCAATCTAGGAAATTCCTCCTGATAGCCAAACTCTAAAAATCTCAAGAATTAGAATGTTCAGCTAAGTGGCACACATAACTAAAACCCAGTCCTTTCCCAATAGTACACATTATTATTTAAGTATTTAAATGTGGTCTTAGTTTGAATTAGCTGCAAAGAACTGCAGCTTGTCTTTGGAAGACTCATCCAGTTGTTCTTTTCTATTGTTTCCATCACTATAGGGCAGAGTTAAGGCTGTTTGGATGGCCTCAACTGTAATTATGCTATTGCAAGCAATTTATGAAATGTTTACATGCATATAATACATTGTATATTAACTTCATTAACCCTAATGCGCTTTGGATCAGGTCCAACACTGATGTGTTGCTGAATTTGTAAAATGCTTTGGGATACTTCAGATAAAAGGCACTGTGATAAAGTGGGAGTCAGTAATTACCATAAGCATGAGGAAGTGCTTATATTTGACTCTAGCCATTGACCCATAACTCTTGGAAAGAAATTGAAAACTAAATGATAGAGACTGCAGAGTAGCATCCCATCAGAAAACCTATGCAATTTCCTAGTGTCTAATCTAACTACCCAGTTCTGAAGGCAGAGGGTGAGGCATTTTTGTCTGGTTAGAGTTAAACAAAGTGCTGAGTGTTTCTTTTCCCAGCCTGCTCTTTGTGCTGAGCTGTAGGCTCACCTGCAGCCTCCAGAGCATCATCCTGGCCAGCTGCACTCTTGTAAAGACAATTCTGTTCTGCAGGGTCCCCTTTCCTCTCAGCTGCTGTGACCATCCCTTCCCCTGTTGCCTTGGCACCACGATGCACATGGTGCAGTCTTTGTGATCAATCACCTTCTGGTGGTCTGGTATTGGCATTTCCCTTCATGAAATTGCTCAGCTGAGTGCTGGCAAGGCTGCAGGCTGGCATGGTCAGGTGCCCAGCAGAACAGGAATCTGCCAGGCTCCACATCTCAGGAAATCTGGGCATCATCCATTTGGCTACCAGCAGTGAAACGTGGTTAGCAAGAGACAGGAGAATCTGTCTGAGAATTTACAGCTAAACATGTCCCACTGAGGCCAGGTTAGGGCTTTTCCTGAGTGTGTGCTTGTGACAACTGAGGGGAGACCTCATCCCAGTTTCCTCACGAGGAAAGGCAGAGGGACAGGCACTGAGCTCTTCTCTGTAGTGACCAGTGACATTTGAACAAAATCCTTGGGTCAGTGGTGGATTTTTGGAGCTGCTCTGTGTAGAACACGGAGCTGATCTTAGTTGTGTCCCAACCCAGGATATTCTGTGGTGTCAGTGTAAGAAGGGTAAGCACAGTCCTGCTGAGATAAGGAAGGAAGAGAAAACTTGCTGTCTAGTTTGTACAGTCAACAACTGCTAAGTACACCTTGTCCTTTTCTTGGGAATTGTATTTGGGGGTTTAAGTCGTCTTTTTTTTGCTTTTTGAACAGAAGATTGTTCAACTCCTGTATGTGTATGTGGAAAATTCTACTGGAGGTTATCCCAATCTCTGAATGTCATGATAGCATAGCTAAGAGCTCTCTGGACAGTAGGAGAAACATGGAAGCACTTACAGAGACTTACATGAAATAGATAAATAACTTTAAAATAATCATTGACTCTTCTATTGACAATGGATAATGGTCAACTTGGGGAAGAGGATATGACCTCCAAAGGCTTGAAGGAGGTGGTGCAATTTCAAGTGTAAAGTGAAACATGCTACTGAAACCAGTCTATCTCTGCAAATTCTGAAAATAAGGTCCTGGGAAGAGGTTTAATTTTCATCCCTCTTGAAAGAATCATGCTGTCTGTGTCTCAGGAACATGAATTCATCAGCAGTGTGTTATCTGTGTATCCTGCTGAGGGGTGCCCCTCTTCTGCCAAGTGGTGATGGGGTATCCTGTAGATTGTAGTTCAGCTGTAGTGCTGTGCAGGGACCTGAAGGCACCACAGGCAAAAGGGCTGAACTTCCTCTCCATTTTCTGGTATTTAATGACTTTCCTGTTGTATGAGAAATATTATTTATAGTATTTCCTATATTACATGGTAAATATTTGTCATGGTGAGTAATCTGTGTGTATGTCGTAGAAAAGGTCACATACAAATGTATGATTTGACAACAAAGTTATAAACCATCTCTTTCTTCTGGTGCCAGTTTTTGTGTACAAAAGCTGCTCCCCACTGCTGCAGAGAGCACAGTGGAAGTCCCAAAAATGCAAATATCCTTAGTTAGAAGATGGATGTCAGAACCATCCCCATCATTTACAGGGCAGTGTTGTTTCTGGACAGGAAATGTCCTTCATGTATTTAAAAACAAAATTAACAAAGCTCCTCGCAGCAAGGAGTTCAAACCCTCCTCTCCCAATGAGAAAGAAGTTAACTGTGCTGTGTGGCACTGGATATAATCTGCTTACAAAGAGGGCATATTTTTTGCCAGTAAAGCAATTTATTTAGAAAAACAGACATATCAATCTAAGGTAATTACAAATTGCAACAGGAAAAATTAAAGTACGTACCTCAGAGGCACTTGTTGTGGAAGGAATTTTCAAATAGAAATACTGGGTAGGAAAATACAATATGTATTGTTTCTGTCCACAGTGTAGATTAGTTGCTGCATTAATATGCAGTAATGTACATTTATGCACTCCTGCTAATCATATCCAGAGCACTTCTGAAGTAAATAGACTCACTGTGTTCCAGCTAGTCTTGTTGTACAAAGCACAGCACTAATCAAGCAAGTTATCTGTGCAATTAGGGAATAGAAATCACTGGGGACATCATGTATTATGATCTGTCTGCTCTATTTTTAAGATCCTGAAATGCAAACAGATAATAAATTGCGTTAGCGGTAAATTTTACGATTCTATCTTGAAATTAGTGTTAGACAGGTACCAAAATGGCACATATTGTCAGAAATTGCTGCCTTCTTTCATCCCTTCCCCCCTCCCACTCCCCATGCATGGTGTGTTGTTGAAGCACCTAACTCTCCTTCCTTGCCAGAAAGGCAAGAATGGGGCTACTGTTAGGTCCTGAGCTGTCCTAGAGGCAGATGCTTTTCTGTGCCTTGCAGCACAGCAAAGGGAGGGACAGAGGGGAGCAATCAGAGGGAGGCAGGGAAGCAATCTGTGCAGAACACTCTGAAATGCCCCTTCTGACAGAGAGTGTGAAGAGTCTGGGGGAGGGAGGGTGGCTTTGGGCTGGGCATCAGGAACCAAGAACTCCCTCTTTTTGTTTGACTAATTACCATCAGGAGGTCTCTGGCAGCCTGAGTCTTGTCATTCCTTTTGCAGCTCCAAAACTGGTGTAGAATAAAGTTTGTGACAGTGGAGGCCATTGGTGCAAACTGAGCACACCTTGGCTTGGCTGGCCCAGGAGAGTGACAGTGGCCAAACCAGCAAATTTTTAAGAACTAAGAGTTGTCTTTGCACGTGGGGTACCATCATCTCTTTCACAAGTTTGCCTGAACCATTCATATTTTGGCTAGAGTATAGGCTTGAACTCCCAGAATTACTTATGGTGGCTTCTTCTGTGTTGCCATTTATAGCCTCAAAAACTGTTGTTACAGAACCACTTCTAAAGTATGTCATTTGGGAGGAGGCAGCACCACAATGGTCCTGGAAATCAGTAACTAAACATGATCCATGCATGTAGGAACAGAGGAGATGTGGTCTGAACCAGGAAGAAAACTCACATTGTTAAGAGGTTTTCAAGTAGAATTTACTTAGTGGAGAAATTTAATCAAACAGCCTTAGTCCTTCAGACAAGTCTATACAAAGCTGTGACAGAAAGGTAGCAAACAACATAGGAAGTGCCTTACCAAAGTCTTAGAGGAAGATAAATGTATGAGCAGAGAAGGATCTGGCCCACAATGTTTGTAAATTCAGATCTTCTTTATCGTAACATCTCACTTGTTTCCCATAAAATAATGTAAAATTCTGTCAAGTGAAAAGTGACCAATAGTAATTTTTAATGCAAATGTTGGTATGAAGATGCAGAATGTACAGAGCAAACTGTTCCATCCCTCTGGGGAGGGAGGGAAAATTCTAAATATTAATAGTTTTGAACACTGGCTACATCCCACTTGTTTTTACAGGTTGCAAAATAACCTAAAAGTATTTGAAGGTACTTTATTTTCTCTGAACTAGTTGCTTATCTCCAAGTGATATAAGCCAAGCACATGTGAGGTCTTTCTGGGGGATTGGTGTCAGTGTGCCATAAACAGAGCTCTCAGACAGCCAGGCCTAGGAGCTCTGAACAAAGGGCAGTTGTTGGAGGGTGCAGAGGTGGATGTGGAATTTATCCCCAGTCAGCTCAGAAAGAAAGCCCTCCCTGCACATGTGCACTGAGCAGTGCATCCCAGGGGTGCTGCTGTCAGGTAATCTATTGATTGCTGGAGGAAGGAGAAGCTCTCACTCAAAACATGGTTCTCCTGCAGCAGGATGTACAGCAGCTGGAGCTGACCAAATCTGTGAACTGCCAAAACAGCACTTGGCATGTTTGATCATCCCCCTCCACTCTTTCCTCATATCCCTCAATGTATGGGTATTCAGATTTTTTTTTTTTCAGGGTGTTTGAATAAAGTGGGTTTGTTTTTTACAGACTTTCAGTAGCTGATAAATCAGTAGTTGTGGTTCTGAGGGGCAAGGGGGTGACTCTGCCAGCCAGCCATGGGGTTTAAGCCACAGCAACTCTGTGGAAAGCATCTGTTGAGAAAAAAAAACATATTCAGGCTGCAGAGAAAGGGAAAATTGAGCAAAGAAACTAAACTGATGAAAGTCAGTGGGAACCAAAAAGGAGTAAGGGCTGCAGATGTTGGATAGACTGAACAAGACAAGGCATGCTGCCTGTTCAGTGCTTCTTTCTCTCCATATTTCTCGTGTCTGCTGATCTTTGGAATTTTATGGGAGGTTTGCATTCATTTTCTTACATTATTTTCAAAATGAAAATCCTGGGATTTGTTAAAGAAAATAAATTTATTACTGTGTTCTCAACATTGCAGCGGTTTTGCTATTGGGGTGCTGTAATTTATAACCAGTAGCTTTTCTTGGCATCTCTTCATTGTTTGATGTTAGCTTGATGAAAAATTCAAATTGCAAATATTAGTCTGAATTACAGATGTTTTGAAAAGAGAAAAGACTTCCACTTTCCACCTACAGACCTTATAGGAAGAATATCTTGTTTTGGAGGCAGGGAATTAAAAAAAAAAAGCAAAGCGACAAAATAAAGCAAAAGCAAACATACCAAAGCCAACTGAACCCCCAAAATTAAACCCAAACCCTCTCCAGAGGGTTTCAGGAAGGTGCACCCCAGGGCTCTGGCTCAGTGAAGTGCTGCAGCACCTGCTTGGTTTCCAGGAGCAGTGCCTCTTTCAGCATCAATAACTGAGCCCTTAGAGCACTGATCAAGCAACTCTCTCATGTGAGACCAGATTAGCTTCAGCTGATTATATCTGTAGCAACTCCTGTCTCCTTCAGACCTTTCTCCATCCCTTGAACAGAAAACAAAAAGGATGTGTTTTTATACCCCTGTGTAAAATGGATTTGGGCTTCTTTGGAAATGTTACCCTGCTGTTTACATAGGACCTGCTTGCAGATGGGATAATCAACAGTGTATGCTGTGTCAGAAGGCCATGCCCTTTTCTCTTAATTTAAAACGGGGGAGGAGTTTTTAATAGCTCAATTTAAAATCTACTTTATGAAATATCTACCATTCAGTGGTGCTTTGTTATGCAATTGAGTATGCCCCTATAAAACTCAGTGCCAAAGCAAAAAACGGGATGAGAAAATCCTTCCAGTCCAGAAGCACAGCTGGGCTGCAGCTCTGGTGCCCTGCAGAGCATCAGAGCTCTCTGAAATAAACTCTTGAATTGTCACATAGTCCCAAATACATGCCTTGGATGTGGGCCTCAACCTCCATTTGTTGGGATAAGCTTGGTAATTTGGGGTGAGAACATGGTGCTGTCTGAGTGCTTGTCTGAGCAGCATCTGCTCTGTCAAGGGCATCGTGTAAAATCTGGATTTTGGTGACTCCAGTGTCTCAGTACTCTGTCACAACAACATCAGTGCACATCCTCTGGGTCCTAGTTTTTTTTAGTAGAATAACTTCTCTTCACCTTTAATCTTCTTCCCACATCCTCTTCCTCCAGTTTCTAGGTGAAAAGCCAAGACCATTGCAAGGCTAATGAAGCATCCTTTTCCATGCTGGGCCCTCACTGGTGTCTGTAGGTTGTGGTTTTAATGGGCAGGGTGACAGAGGCCAGGGGCAGGGTTCAGTGCCCAAGTTTTCCCCAGGATCACTATCAATGTACTGCTAGTTTAAAAAAAAAAGGAAAAAAAAAAATCTAAAAGGGGCATTGTTTTGAGTAGCTGACTGCAACCTATTTTTGCCAAAAAATGTCAGTTCAGGCAATGAAGTCATATGAAGAAAATGAAAGTTTGCAGGTGCCATGGCTAAATAAGTGCATTCCTTTCCACCTGAATCCAAGCAATGTGGATACCCATGTCCAAAAGCACGAAATATAATTGTGGCTAATGCTCACACAATGCCTTGGCTGCTGATGGACAGCAATTTTTAGGTTTTGGGACACTTGAAATGTGACTTTTGTCCCTGTAGTTGTCCGTCTTATTTCCTGGATCCTCCCTGTACAGCATTTCTGAACAGGCATCAGAGGATTTGCAAGGCAATGCAAAATGACATTGGAGATACCATTCCCAAACAAAGCCAGGTGAATGTATGATAGATACCAAAAGGTCAAACTCTGCACTGACATTTACCAAGATGTCTCTATAGGTCTTGATAGTTTTTTTCTATTATCCCCCTGCTTGCATTTTATATTCATGTTGTCTAGATTCTCCAATTCTCACCTCCAAGCCCACCTCTTATTTTAACCATCTCTTCATACCTGTTCTCCTCTATGTGTGCCTGTATCTTCAAATAATTGCACTATATATTTATGTGAAGTTATTTTACTTGTTTTACTAGAGGCAAACCATAGAAGCAGAAGGAGGTAGTCTCATAAGTCTCAAATTATGGCCCTTTGTGGATACCATGAAGTTAAAAGAAGTTTTGCCCCATTTTCTTATGGTAGCTAGATGAAACTAAAATATTAACTGCAAAATAACCAGAAGACCAAGCTTATCCTTAAATGAAGAATTTCTGAAGGCCAGGGGATGGTTGGTCTGAATCCTGAACTTTGCTCTTTGGATTTGTGAAAGCCTCAGTAACTCACATTTCTCATTACTGCATGCAGATCATGGGATATGACAGCTTTGAGGGTCTCCAAGTCCACCGTGGTGTATGACTGTAATTTAAAAGGAGGTGTTTGAAGAACTTAAAGATGACAAAGTTAAGGTCTAATTTGTTTGGAAATGCTGAAGTTCTTTGTGCCCCTTCAGTTCAACATCCTTGTTCCTGCTCTAAAATACAGTGTTTCAAGTACTTGATAATTTATATCAATGTGCAGCTTCTCTTTCTTTCTGAATTTGAGTATCTGCCATGGGTTGTAAAAGGATCTCGCAAAATAGAAGGGATTTTTAAGACTGTGCTGTTTAAGGTTGTGGAGGGGCACTCACCTTGTCAAAGCTTCCTCAGTGATGGGCAATTGCTTAACAGGGTCTTTTGTACAGGCAGCGTGTTGGAAGCATTACTGTCACCTCGTGTATCTTCCATTAAGTTAAATCAGAAGGACATATCTGGCCATTAAAATGTAACATCTAAAAAATGGTGTGAGCTGCTTGTGAAGTTCCATGTGAAACAACTTCAGTTAAAGGTATTTCTGAGCTTTTTTTTCTTCTATTGTAAGCCCTAAGCTCTTACCCTCAACCAGAACATGTTTGTAAATTAAATGTGTTCATAGATGCTGCAAGACAAGACAATGCAAGACAAGACAATGAAGTCAGAATAATCCTGTAGCAATTGTACCACTCATAGCAAGAAACCCAAATTTTCTTTTTTTTCCTTTTCTATCCTTTTGTACGTTAGTTGCTTCATCAGCAAAAATCTGGCCACCCCACACGGGGTGGGTGTTCATGGGGTTTTTAAAAACATTCCAGAATTAACTGAGCCATGGAAATTTGAAGCATTCTTCTTGTAGTAATATTGCTAATCATAAAATGATGCGTGATTAAGTGTAAATTAAGTAGTAAAACAAAATAACCAAGTGAATAAAAAGATCATTAAACTGAGCATAAGGTGATATTAGGGGCATAAAACTGCTGAGAAACAAGTTTATATCAGAGTAACAAATAGGTTCTCTAATCTGAGATCTGTATCTCTCAGCTTGTACTCAAAAAGCACTTCCTCTCTTTTAAGGGAAGCAGGTCTTTAAGTACTCAGAATGCAGGAGCAAGTTTCCCTTCTTGTCAGTCTGCATGAGGCAAACACGATTGGGAAAGAGATTACAAAGAAATAAAAGGATATTTGAAGTGTCAGTGATGACAAAGTATGATCCAATTCTGCTGCTGGTCTTTTTAAGTAGAGTGGTAAAACTGCATTTTTATGTAAAGTGACTTTCCCCTTTTGGTTCATCTCCCTTTTTAAAGTGCATATGGAGAATAACTCGTTGCACTGCTGTTGCCTCCTTTCAGGCAGGTGAGTTTTGATCAGAAGTAAGCTTTTGATGTCAGGTAGCGTTTATTCTATTTCATTGGCAATAGTTACGTGATCTCTGTCAGAGAGCAAGAGCTTTGCTGATCCCCCATCTGCAACCTTCCTTTTGGAATTAGCCCTGGGCACTCACCACTCACATCTCTGAACTGCTGCATCCCAACACGCTTCTTGTTTCACCTGTGAATTGTGCAAGTGCAAACCTTTGTGTACACAGAGCACTTCTGTAGTTTTGTCTCCTACTTCAGTGGGTTCTTTGTGCCATTCCCACGTTGCCCATTTTTTCTTTTTTTTTTTTTTTTTTTTTTTTTGCTTTTTTGTACAATGCAGCCTGCTTCACTTGCAATATGCTGTAGGTCGTGTGTGTTTGCTGCTGGATGAGAGAGTCAGCTTTTCTCTGATTTTAGTTTGCTGTGACTCCATGTCATTCTTAAATAAGACTTTATTTAGCATGACACTGCATTTATTTCAAAAGGAGGAATAGGACAGGTAACACTTTTTAAAATTAGAAGTAACAAAGGATAATATAGAAAAGAAAATACTGCAAGTTGGTTTAGGTACTTCAGTGAAACCAGCAGTAGACTTTCCCACTGATAACACATCAAATGTAAAAGTTGAGGACCTGTATTTTAGAGGAAAACCTGTATTTTGGATTTTAGGTCACTAAAGAATTATTATTACCAAGGATTATGTTTGCAAACAAAAGGTACTAAAGTCTTGGTGAGGGAAGCACAATTATAAAGCTCAAGTAGCTGTGCATAACTGCAAACCAGATGCTATAGCAGACTTCTGATCTAACTACTCAGCCAACACCCACATTGGAAATGGGAATAGTTTTCAGGAGAGGAATTAGATTCATCCATTGTCTCTGAATAAATACAGTTGTCTTTGCTTGTCTCCCTCATTGTCCTCATTCTATGAACTTGTATGTATGAGGGACAGATTTTTTTCTGTGTATAGAGATGCAAGGCTTATTGCTGGCTTCTCTAACTTGGAAGCTTCTGTCTGTAACAATTTCACCAACAATGAGGATGTTTATTGAGTGGAAACCCACTAGAGGTTGGGCATTTCAATTAGAGAACATCTCTCCTTGCCAGAGCCTACCATAGCAGATGTCTCATTTTCTAATACAGCACTGAATTCTTCCTGACATTTAAATTTTCGTCATGGCAATGCTTTTCTGCAGATATGGAGGCAAACCAAATTAATCTGCTGTGCTTTAAGGGGAGGAGAAAGGCTTTGAGTCTTTGTGCATGTGTGTGTGAAGAATATGGCATGACAAATAGCAAAACTCTTGATGGCTTTGTTACGGCTGTTGTTTGTTTTTTAAGTAGTAGAAAAGTATTCTGAAGACATATGGAAATGCAAAACAGTCTGAGAAATGAGAAGTATCTGATGGGATATGTGATGAAGAGCAGGTGTACTGTGTGGGAGGGCAGTGGAATAGCCTCCAGGACTTTATTTGTGAGAATGTCCTTTATCTCTGTCTTCCTCCAGCAGACGTGTGGCAAAACTGCCTTTTCAAAAGTGGATCAAAGAATGCTACCAATGCATTCTTCTCATCTCCCATTTATCCTTCCATGTCTGTCATACAACTCATTCATTTTAGGCTCCAAGGAAAGTGGAGAAATTAAATTGTCTGCCAACTCAATTTCAATGCCATCTTCCTTTGTTTCAGATTAACTGGTGCAGAGTGTGATGTTCTTAAATAAGCTGTTATCTAGCACAGTGGAAGTGATGGAGTGGCAAGGGGATACCTGACAGTGACAGTACAGCTGCTCCCTTGTAGGAGTGCTGTGCCTTTTCAGATGTGACTTGTAGTCTCAGCTTCTCTTCAGTAAATCACTGATGGTCCCAAATAAGTTCAGTGGGTGTAGGCACAGAAACATAATGTCACTTGGTACTAAAATTTACCCAAGCTATCAGAAAGAAAACTTGTCCAGTACTGCTTAGGTGCCCTGTGCACCTTTAAGGTTATTTCTCATGTCATGGGTGTGCTGAGGTGCATGATCTTGCAAATGACCTGAGAGCTGGGTTGTCCTTTCCTGAAGCTATTCAAACACCCTCCTAAATTTTTCCCTTTCAGATATTTTTTTTTAAATGGAAGCATATTAGAAAAGTATCATCTTGCAGGTGAACAGAAGCAGCCATTAGTTGAACATTTTCCCTGAAGAAAGGAACAGTCTCTTTTTAAAAATCACAGTTAAAGCAGTCTTGCTGTTATTAGATCCTTTTGGGAAAACTTCAGTTACCCTGTCTCTAGGAGGAACAATGAGGGCAAGTGAGGGTGGAGAAGGGGGAAAGTAATGATGAGAGAACAGCCAGAAACTGGGGCCTGTGGAAATGTGGGAGATTAGTCTCATCCAGGTCTGCCTTTGGATCCATCTCTGCTCTTGTTGAAATCACTGGCATGGCTCCCACTTCCTGCAAAGGCACGAGAAGGAATGCTGAACCCACAGTGCTGTCTGTTTTCTTAGGATACATGTTTTGGAGATGAAAAGAAATGGAAAATCATCAAAGGCTCTGTCAGCAATTGCATAATTGACTGTTTGTCCTCTGCTGTGTGATAGCTGCAGATAAGAGCAGGGGGCCTCAGCTCGCTGTAGGTCATCACTGCCCTTCTGCACACCTCTTGGTAAAGATGAGGAACAGACTTTCCAAGACACATGTGCTAAAAGAAACAGAATAACTGGACTCATCTACATCCATGGATTTTATGAATGGTATGTTGGAAAGAGCATTAAATACCAACAGGACTCCAAGTATGCAGCCTGCATTGTTCCTGTTCCAAGAGCGCAGATGGATAATTCACTATGCAAGAGATTTTCATGACCAACATTTCAAGCAATCCTGTTTGCCTTGGACCAGCTTTCTTTAAAAAGAGAAAAAAAAATCTTAACATTTTGTATCTGGAAGTTTTGATTCTTTTGGATAGAGTGTAAAGAGAGGAGGCAAAGAGAAAAGCTGCCTAAGGAATTCCCCCCCACACTTCTTAAATGACTGAGAGAACACAGGATCTTTGTTAAATCCAGTTAAACTGGAAAGTGGCACCTGGAGGTTGGATGGCAGTGAGTCTTTCATAAGATGTGTGCTATGCTATGAAAGTCAGTGCCACAAGATTTCATTCTAGCTAGAAATTTAATGAAAACCATAAAAGTGGTTGAAGTATTAATAATATTTTAAATACTTTTTCAGAAAAGAAAGCTTTAAAAGATATCTGAGTCTTTGTGGTGTAAGCTTTTTCTTAGACCACAGTGAAAGAACTTCTTGTATCATCCTTACTTCTCTGTTCCCTTCCCTTCCTCTATTGCTTCCATTAGTGCCTGCTGTCCAGCTTGCATTCTGAATCACCAAACTCCACACCAAAAAACTCTGAACAAACTGAGCCTGTTCATTGTGAACAGCAGTCTCAAATGCATTGTTCCAGGAGACAGTTAAGTACTAATCTGTTTGCCAAGCAACAAGCTGTGAGTTAATGCTCCTGGGTGCCCACCCTCCCATTTTTGTCTGATTTCTGTTTGTGTTCAGCAGACAGTGAAAGTGGAGTGCTAGTAATGATGATTTTGGTACAATTCATTGTACTGAGTCACAGTACCTGTCTAGAATCCTTGCTGGCTAGAAGGATTCTCCCTTAGCATGCTTGCTGATGCCCCACTCATATTATTGGGCAAAATTAAAATCCCCTTTTGTAATTGGCAGATGAGCCTTCCTAAAGGACAGTGCCTTGCCTGGTGCTTAAATGCCTGTGGAGCTGATGAGAGCTTCTAATGCACATGTTCAATATATGCATGCATGCACGAGTGCATAAAGCTGCTTTTTAGATCTTAAAATGCAAGCCCACTCTGGGGAATGTTTTCCATTCTCCCAAGGGAAGCTTTTAAATATCTATATTTAAATAAACATAAAAACCTCTGCTAATTAGTTCGCAGTAATAAGTTTTTCATGTTTGTCTCCTCACCCATGTCCACTTAACATTGTGCATAATCAACACAGGTGATGAGAGCAGCACTAAAATTTCTATCTAATCAACACTAAGATCAGGTATATGCTGGCAAGAGGAGGTAAAACAATGGTGTAACCACGCACAAGATACCTTGAGCATCTTTTCTCCCAAATTGCAAACATTGTTTCAACAGAAAAGCAAATATTTTGCCTTCTATTTTGTCCCACAGTCATCACTGCTGAAGTTTAGAGGTTGCTTGCCCCTTTCAACTTCAGCCTCCACATGTGAAAAAGCAACATTGCTATGGTAACAAGCTGTTTCTCCCATCCATAAAAATAAAGGGCCATTTTTTCTTCCCCAGTGATAACATCTTATGTTTAACTGCCTTGAGCAGTGCAGACAGGGGCAATCCTTGTTACAACAGCTGGTTCTTCAGCTGGTCAAACAAATTAAAAAACTACCTGCAGAAACAGACTGTGATGGACCCAATCATAACTCCTTAACTCTGACTGAAATCTAGTGCTCTAAACTAATGGATGTGTGTCCCTCTGGCCCTCCTTCCCAGTGAGGTTCAGAGCACTCATGTTGGTTTCTTATTTGGAGTAAACATGACGTTGAATTCTAAGTGTTTTTTTGGCTTTTTGTTTTTTGGTTTTTTTTTTTAATAAGGTTTCAATCCACAGTGCTTTAGGTTAGACACAGTCTGGTAACAAGTACCAGGGACTGCCATCTAAGGCACTTCACAGGAGTAGAGGTAAAATAGAGCAATTACAAAAATGTGCACAGCCCTCTGCCCTAAGAGATCATTGCATTGTGTCCTCTGCAAGGATTCCTGGCCACCTCCTGCCAACCTTCCTGCTGCTGTACCCCAATGCTTCTCATGTGCCCTGCTGAAGGACAGCAGCCTTCTCAACACACTGCTGAAAAATGAAATGGGGAATGGGAAGGAAGAGTATTTCTACTCAAATGTGTTTTCATGTGTTTAGAGCAGCCTGTGCTAGAAATTACAAGTAGATAACTCATAGGTTGTTGAGTTTAGTAAAGGTGTGGAGCTGAAAATCCAAGTGCCTCTGATCATACCTTGGAATGTATTAAGCTAGGGAGAAGGATGGTAGGACCTGTGCTGAAATGACTTGCCACAATAGCCCAAGAAACTGATCCCACAGCAGTGAGATGGGCAAGAAATGCAAATTGGCATCCTAGTGTTCAGCTTTCCTTATTCTGAAATGCTCTCTGGTTATTCCCTCCGTTATTCAGATGATGTTTGGTACAGCAGGCTTAAAATTTGGTCCACCCCAGGAAAGATGCTGCTTGGGAGAAGAATAGTTTCTTCTATTGTTGTCTGGAGTGACAGTACTTTGGAACTGGAGTGTACATCAATACCTATTGGAATCTGTATCTTAAAACAGAAACCATGTACAGACATCTAGAGCCTGAAACAGACTCCATAAAACAAAATAATTACACTTAATGCTAAATCTTCCCTGCTGGACCTACCACTCTGGGAAAATGTAAGAAATCTATACTTTTGAAGTGTACCAGAGTGTTCCAGTGATGTTTCAAAATGCATCCAAAATGTTGCCAATATGTCTGTATTTCACAGCAAAAGCTAATCCTTTCCAAGGTCTGAGGGCAAGAAGCCATGTTTACTCATTGGCTAATAGCAGGCTTCAGCCACTGACAAGTCAGCCCACTGATACACAGCATGCAGTGGTAGCTGTTACTGCAAATGGACAAAAAAATATAGGTTTGAGTAACTTGCATGGCTTTTTGTGCACTTGGCGTACAGGCATCGTCTTGTGCAAAGGTTATTCAGGGCCATTCCAGCCCTCTCTGTGCTTTGCTTAATTGGAGTCCAAAAGCATTTGATAGATAAAAAGGTGCTTCTGCAAGCACATTTGAATCGAGGTCTTTGAGATTTCAGAGGCTTTTCTCCTGCCTTTACCAGTTTATAAGACAAGGCACCTGGGGAGCTCTTTTCATTGCTGTAGCCATGGCTCATGGGCTTGCTCAGTGGTAGGAGGGTAGGTCAGACAGTGTCTCCTCCTGTTCAGCACAGCTCCCTTTGAAGAATGATGTGGTGCCATTCTGGGGTGATGGCAGTCCTTAGGAAGCCTATATTCCCATCCCTTTCAAGAGACCAAAGGAAATAATTGGTTTGTAATGGTTGCCAGCAGCGCAAACACCGTGAGAGGGCTGTTATGTGTTTCTCTGCTAAGTGATCACTCCATGGGACCTCCTTTACTGATTCTGAACACACCCAGGGCAGCTTCCAGTACTCCTCCAAGGCACCCCTCTGCGTGTGCTCTGCTCAAGCTAAAAGAGACCATATCACTGCTAAAAACTTTGGCTGCAGCACTGCAGGTGTCTGATGTGGGTCCACACTTAGTGCATCTGATCTGTGCATCTCTTCTGCACTGACTGAGGGACTGAAAATTGATTCTTAATTGTTAATATTGCTGGAAGGTTGTTTTCTTTTCAATGATTGTTCAAGTGTAGAAGTCCACCATGCATTCATGGGAATGCTTTAAATAATATCAGTTATTTTCTCCTTCCTTGCTTTCTTACCTTGCTCAGTAAAAGCCTTTTCTCCAGTAGTCAACACTGAAGCAATGCATCCAAGTATAATTTTTGCCTTTGCATGCAACAAATAATTAATGAAAACTACCCACTGCTGGATGGCTACTTCCTGGGACTTTACCATCATTATCAGTGTGGAGTAAGATTGCCCTTTTTTTCCCTGAGGAGGGAAGGAGGCATGCAAAAGTTTGATCAAATACTGTAAGAGTTCAGCTCTTTTTCTTGATGTTCTCAATTCTATCACCCTGTAAAATTAATCCTCCTCTACCCCTTCTTTGTTTTTTTCCCCCTTGCTGTTTTTGGTTTGTTTTGGTTTTCTCTTTTTCCTTTTCACACTAGTGGCAATATCAGTAAAATGACCCAGCAATACCAACTCCTGGAAGAAAGCTCTCAATCTTTATAGATCAGTTTTGAGAATTTGTGATGAATTTTACCACCCTTTAAATGAAAATTTTCTTCCTTCCTGTGTGTTTCCAGTTCATGTTGAAGTTTTAGTGTGAAACCCCAACAGACCTCAATGGGTGAATTCAGGCTGAGTACAATGGGTAGAGGGGTGTGTTTATCTTGGAACATTTCTCACTGTGGAGAAGAGAAAGGAAAAGGGAGAATGACCTTTCCAAACCTGTCTTGAGCTTTACTTTGGAGACAAAATGAAAAAAAAAAAAAAAAAAAAAAAAGAAAAGACATCTAGGTTTGCCAAAGAGCGTTATTAGAGTGAAAACAGGCAAAACTCAATAGACAAATTTTCTTCCTGTAACTAGTCAGCTACAGGTATAAACTTTGAATAAATCATGCTTCTCTTAGGGCAGCAACATAGTTTTTGACAGCACAAAGTAATTTTGCTATTTAGATCATTGAATTGAAAATAGAGGGGGTCTGAGACTATAAGCAGAGCTCTGGGGGTTCCCCTTGTGCTTCTGGGCATGGTGGCTTTTTGCCTGGGTGGCTTTTTCCTCTGCTGTAGAAGCACAGGACTGTGCAGATTTCCCCTCCCTGCCTGGGACTGCTGCATTAAAACACAAAGGGAAAAAGAAGATAATGAGCCTTTTTTCAATTTATATTGGAGGGGTGTGGAAGGTGTAGCAGAAGATAAATGCAAATTCAGCCTTCCTGTCCATATAAAACAAGTAATAATTTATGCACTTTTAACTGGGTGCACCTCATTACACAGCAGTAAATGTTGATGCCAATGTCTTACAGCTGGCTTGGGTTTAAAAGCCCTGCACGTTTAATTGTAGGGCACCATTTGAAAGGGAAACTCTCCTCAAAGACCACACAGGCATTACTGGAAAGGATATTGTGGTGTGGGAGAGATCCAGTGGTAGGCACCCAATGGTTTGCTTCTACCTGAACTTAATGGATGGTAATGCATCTTTTATGTCATGTATAATGATAAATTTACTACTCTAATAGGTCCATATGCCATAAGAATAGACCACTGCTCCAGTAAGTTCCTCTCTTTTATGAAAAATTGCTGGTGCATTGAGAAGAGGTTGACAGATAAATTGCTGGATGCTACCATCTTTAGTACAGTGATGAACTATGTCTCCAGTGAAAACTATTAAATCAAAGTCTGCTAATGAAAGAAGGAGGGGAAAACAAGAAATTAGGTAAGGAAGATAATTACTTTCTCTTAAGTAAACATACATAGAATAGGACTGCTATAAAGAAGGGCTCTGTTGGACTGCTGAGCTACAAAACAATACTTACAACTATTCAAATATTAACTTCTAATAATACACTTCCAATGCACTTGCTAATCTTTTCTTTTCCTTATTACCTTAGCATTAAAAAATATGTGCCAACTATCTACTCAAAATATATTGAACTATCAGTCAGAAGATACTCAAATTGTTTGGCTTTTTTACAAATTCAGAATTACTTGGAAGAAATCTATCACGCACCTAAGATCTCTGTAAGTCCCTCCTTTCTCTCCCCCATTTCCCTTTCTCCCTCTTACTCTCATCCTTCCTTTCACTTTCATCCCCACTATGACATCAGCTTAGTGGCAACAGGGAAATATATTCCAGAAGAAGCTACAATCACCTCTTTAGACCCTAGATGCAGATGGTGTCCCTTAAATTAGGGCAGTAGGAGATGGGGAGGGTGCTGGCAAAGAGGTGTGTTTATTTTTTGAAGGCAAATCTCCACTGAGTAGGTGAATGACCTCTGTAAGAGACACCAGGAGATCTGCAGTGGGAGGATCATACAGGCATCATTAGCACCCATTATTTTGGCTTAACTTTAGCTGAAATATTTTAGCATAAATTAATGTTTCTTATTGGAGATCTCTCCAGCAGCAAGAAAAGCATAGGAAGAAAAACACTAAGATTGCCATTTTTAGCAGATTGTCAGAAATTTGGGCAGAGTGGAACTGTGTCAGCTGATCCTGCTGGAGGTCATGGCTCAGGCCTTTACACAATGGGACTGGATGGAGAATGGATGACATTTGTCAAGAATCAAAAATAAGCGCAATTATCATCATCATTACAGCCTCATTGTTTGCTGCACCAAAGAATGAATGTCACAACTGTGGGGGTTTTTAAGGGCTATTATTAGATCTTGACCCTGAAAACATGTGCCAGAACTCTGCTAAAAAGGGGGGAGGAAAAGAAAAAGGACATTTTATTTGAAAGAAATTCATTTTCTGTAAGCAAAATAAAAGCACGAATTTAACACTCAGCTATCATCTTTGAAAAGGCACTGTAAAATTTCTTCTCTGTGAATAACAAGAGAAAATGGACAATTGTGAGCCAATTTCTGCTCTAGGGGCTTAAAATCATCTCTGCCAGTGTCATAGAAAAAAATCCAATTAACTCCAGTAAGCACTGGGTCAGGCCCATATTTTGTAGGGTATCTTGCTAGTAGAGTCTATCCCAACAGTTCCAAACTCATGGGGCAAAGCAATTATCAGTGTCAGGCTGCAGTCCACAAGGGCTGCCTATGCTTGCATCAAAACTCCATGTGATCCCCCTTTTCTACTGCTGAAATACATGTCAGCCTTCATTGTGCTGCTTTCCTGCACATTTGATTAAAGAATTATATAAAGTGAGGCTGTTTGAAAATGCACATATGGTACTTGAAGGATTTCAGATTTTTAATTATTGGTTTATCACGCCTTAGAAGTAACAGAGGGCAAAGTTGTGGTCAGGGCTGTGTGCATCTTGGCTTTGCTTCCAAAGCAACTTCAGACAAAGCTCTTGTACTGTATTAACAATGCTGATTTCTTCTCTGCTGGGGCCCAGGAAGTGAAACCTTAAACAGGCTCAAGGGCTGCTAAACCAGTAACCCAAATGTCTGCATTGACTGGAAACCCCTGTAAGCAGAATGACCAGATTTATTATTTTTCTGTTGCTATTGACATGGCAGTAGGTAGTAAGGCTGCAACACAACAGCTGCAATGCAAATAGATTTTTGGAGGCAGACCCAGCTCATAGTGATGATGAGTAAAAGCCTTTTGAATTGCAGGATAGGACTGAGACTCCTGAGTAAGCTCTAACCCAGGTACCCTGAGTACCAAAAGAAATTACTTAGTGGCCATAGTGTGAAGCCACCTCACATTTTCTCTTTGAGTTTGGAACTCTCATTATGGGCTCATTTCCAGTGACTGTGGTGGTGGAATTATCATGTAAGGAAGAAAGCAAATGTAAAAGGGAATGTAAGAGTTTATGAGACAGAGGTTGCACCCAGATAATTGAACAGTGGAGACCTGCTGGAGGCTATTTCAGCACAGGACATTTTCTGGAGTGCACTTCTGATCCCACTGACCTGTTCTTTCAGTGCTCAGGCTTCTTCAGTCAGCTCCACCACACATTTACTCTTGTTTTCCATGCCTTGCCCCAACCTTTCAATGATCAAAATGGCTCACTCTACCCTTCACAACCTGGACAAATTTCCCCTGTAAATGGGTTCTCATTCTGATATAGTATTAATCATTTGGAATAATGCAAAATTCCTCTCTTGGATTTAAGCTGTGTTTATGTAACAAGGACTCAGTTCCTAGTCCTAACTAAGTTTTTATGCTCATTGTGGCTATCCACTCCTGCAGAGTGCTGGAACAGTAGTCAATGCACGTATTATTAAGTGCATAACCATTTTCCAAACATTTTCTGGCAAATCCCATAAAATACTCTTGAGAATAAAAAGCTTAATTAATTATGCTGAATGTTCAGGCATTGGTTCCAAAATACCACAATAGAGAATTTAAGGGAGGAAAAATATTTGAAAAGAAATCTTGTTATGTTCCTGTTTATGCCAAAAGCCATATAATTGTTCAGCTTTATTTGTGAGTATAAAAATGGAAGTTTTATCCCCATGATCATTTTAGCAGGAAAATGCAGATAATATTTGTCAACCATAAACAACTAATTCTAATGGGAAGTAAGGACTCTAAATTGATGAAGACATGAGAATGAGATAGGAGTTTATCAAGGAATTGCAGGGGATTCTGCCTGGGACAACAAAGAAAAATAATTAATTTTTCAGTATCATTGCCAGCTAAAACAAACTGATGATTTAAAGAAAGGAAAAAAAAAAAAAAAAGGAAAACAAAGTAATTCTCAAATCAAAATGTCTTAGCAGTATTTCCTTAAATGTCTTGCTTTCAAGAAAATGCTGTCCTCCTTTTCCCCTTTGGCTTGTACTCAGTTTCAGGACTTTTTCTCGTGGCAGCTTCTCTTCATTCTCTACCTGTGGCCTGATGCTAATGGAGCTAATAGTCTCCAATATTCAGAATGTCCTGGCAAGAGTTTTTGGGTACAGCCCATTTCTTCTGCAGTCCTTCCCTCTGAAAAGGCTGCTTTTCATGTAAGCAAAGAAATATAATTGAAGTACAGGAGATCCCATTTTATGCTGCCTTGTAATTTATCCAGAAAAATAAGGTGCTTGAGAAATTTGTCATTAAGTAGCTGTTCAGATTCTATTTAAGATTTAAATATTATACCAGAATGGAAGCTTACACATCCTTTGGTAAGACTCTGGTATGAGTAACATCAAGCCTCCAGTGTTAACCATTAATTTTCTTTGGAAAGAACTTGGGCTGGATGCATCCAGAGCAGACCTGGGTGCTACACCTGCCTATATCCTCCAGGCATCCACATTTGGAGAGATGGAAGAAAAAAAACCTATGAGCCTTGCTATTAATAATAGAGTGATATTGTATTTTGTGGCCCTAGCTGAGGAGCAAAGATGTCACGGAAAGTGGAATTGTGAGGCATAATTGTTGGGTGAGTTAAAGTTCAAACCCATCCTAGAAAACAAACAGCTTCTAAATTTAGCATGCTTCATCTACTCTTTTCCAAGCTCCCTCATCGCCACTTTTCACCCATTAGGCTGTGACATCCATCATCCCCTCAGCCCAAAGAGGCAAGGGATCTGATCACTTCAGCTGGAGGTGAGCAGAGAGAGCCTGACACCATCAGCCAGTGCCCACCCAGGCAGAGTGCTCTGATCTCCCTCCACTTTGAAATATTCAATTAAAATAGGTGTAAAGGATTGACAAGACCCACTGAAAGTCGCTCAATATTTCAAAGAGAAGAGCTTGTCATGCTGGGCTGCAGGGTGTGAGAATCTACATAGGAGGGCAAAGAGAAAAAGATTTTTAGTTATAAAATATTCAGGAATATCTTGGCTCAGCTGGGGAAAGAGGATAGGAATTTGCTGCTGGAAGATAAAGCTCACAAGAAGAGTATTTCAAATTTAAACATGTCTGTATTATTCATCCTAGCTTGAAAGAGATCAGGCAGTCCCTGTGCTTGGAGAAGTTGATTTTTGTTTTTTTAAATCCTGGATTTAAGTCATGGCCACTGTGGCCATCTTGCCACCACTGGTTAGGCTGTTGTGAGGTGAGTGCAGAGCCCCTTGAGTTTAAAAAAGTGAATTTGCAACCCTAGGTATAGAAAACACAAGCAGCCTTTGCACTCTGGGCTAATTGTTGGCTTTTCAGTTATGTTTTTCCACAGTGGCTGGAGATTTTCTTTAGTCAGGTTGATTTTGAAATCTGGTTTGCTCTGGCAAAAGGAGGGATATTTTTCCTCCTTTCTCAGCAGACTCAGTGCAGGCTGATGGTTGGTTTTGTGCTTCTGACTCCTTCCACTAAGAGTTTAACTGGGTTGATAGTGAGCTTTCAGTTACTCTTGACACAAAATTATGTTTAATTCTTTCCGAGCCCACTAGAAATGCATTTAAGGATTTGCAGATTTTGAGTAGGTGATGGCAATTTCCCGAAACTACAAGAATCATGAATTCAGAATCAACTTGCTGTTCAGAGCAGCAGCCACGAGCTGCACTTGCTCTTGTGAAAACTAAGTAACAGCACTATGAGGATGCCCCTCAAATCTCACTCCTCCTGGTGGTGCTTGAGCATCCTGAAGCATTCAGCTGTTTGTGACTTGAGCAGTGGCTGCTCTTTCCTTACACAGTGCAAGGGGTGTGTAACGAGTTGCTGTGAGAGAGCAGTGAGGAATAACTGGAGAATCTGTGAGTAAAGGGATCCAGAAATAATGTCAGCAGTGAGGATGTGCTGTGGGTCCAGCATGCTCCTTCCTCACTGGCACAGCTCATTATTGAACACATCTGGGCAGCTTCCCAGAGAGAAACCTCAGCAGATGCAGCAGCTCTTGCTCACATCCCAACAAATCCATGGGCAAGGCTTGTTTCCCCCATAACTCTGCTGCCTATTCTTGCATGGAGAGCTCTGCTACATTTATAAGATGTATAAATTCCCTTTTCTCCACCCAGCTGTATTCCAGGCCCCACCCCAAGTGCCAGCCCAGGGATGGGAAATGTTGTTTCCTGATTGCTTGCTCACAGCCAGCATGTACAGTCCTGTCGTATAAATGATTTGCAGGAATTTTTTGAAAATGTCATACACACATAAATCTTGGGATGATTCCTACTCGTGCTGGAATGTGGGGCTTGTCTTCATGAATTTATAGTTTACAGGAAACCAAATGTGCACCCTACTAGAAATTACTGGAAGAAAATGCTAGTTTTATTTAACTGGAATGGAGAAGGCAGTTTTTCTAGCACTTGTGCACATTCTCCTAAAAAAGCAGTAGGAAAATTATTGGTGCTGCATTTCTCTCTTCCTTCCTCTGCATGTGGAGCACGCAGCCTGCAGCCTCTGGAAGTCTGTGATTTCACCTCTGGCTTGAATATCTTTCTGTGGGTTTGCATTTTGGGGACTCCAGTCTTCTACACTGGGGAATTCAGGTACTGTCCAGTGGTGGGAACTGCCAGGAAATCCCACACCTGTGGGTGCTCCTTCTTGGAGCCACTTTGCCAAAAAACACAGTGGCTGGAGCTGCTCCCTCCCTGGTCGGTGCCCTGTGTAAACACCTCCACCTTCAGTGTCCCTTAAGGCTGTGCCAGCCAAGTGTGGAAACAAGGGGAGGGTTCTGCTGGACACCTCCACTAAAGAGGAATATCAGGGATGTGCTAATCTGAGCTTTCTCCTCAGATGTCTTTTTGTCTGTGCTCCATGTTAGGCTTAGCTGAGCTCGACTGAGTTGTGGTGATAGCTCTGCAGGGCTCTCCTTCCTTTTATCCTTTCAGCATGAGGGCCAAAGGTGGCTCTCTTTCCCATTTCAGGGAGAAACAGGCTAAGGATGTTTAAAGTTAGCATTGAGTTAGGGTTCACTTGGTAAAATTTGGTGAAATGAGGGGAATCTTTGGTAAAGTGCTACAGCCCCTTCAATTCTGGGAGCAGGTAACAGTTCAAGACAAGGCTCAGGTGAGAGCTGAGGGTACTGTAGGAGGGGAGAAGGTCAGACAAGCTCACAGACATTGTCTCCCTCCATTACTTTTTGCCTGTGTTTATATTCAGATCACAAACCCTCAAGTAACTGCATCTTTCCTTTAAATGAATGCTTTTTTTCACTCAAAAAAATGAATACTGTTTCACAGCTGAAATACTTGCTTGAAGAATGAGTTCCTGCTATTTCTACAGCACTCGTGTTTAGGCATCCCAATAGTCTTTAGGATGTCACTGCCAGTGTTCTGGGTGGGTCTGAGAGGTTTGGTGATTGTCACAGATCTGTGCCTGGCCTTCCTCCTTCATTCATGGAGCAGACATAAAGTAGATCTTAAACTCTTTTATTCCGTGGTATTTCAGAACAGCTTTATTCTTGACTATCCAGTGGAATTTGCAAAAAAATAAAGCCTTACCCAGCTTTAAAATCTAAACCTTTTTTATTTTCCAATATTAAGTGGAGTGCTTTGTTTCGTTTTGCTGTTTAAAGAAGAAATGAGGTGTCATTAAGTGACAGAGGAATTCATCCCAAACACATTTCCTTGTGTTTCAGGATGGAAACCAAGCAGTAGGAATTAAACTCTGTGCACATCCTCTGTCTCTTGTGCACACATGCTGAAATGTGTGGGGTGCCAGTGTCACACATTGGTCTCCTGCAGTAGGGTTGTGGCTACTGCAGGGTCTGGACCTTTGCCACTGCATGGAAAAGCAGATCCTGGTATTCTTGGTAAAAACTGACATTAGGGGACAAACAATTGTGTCGTGGCAAAGTCGTGGCAAACAGGTTCTGTTTTCGTTACATTCACAGTTGTGTTTCAGTCCTAACAGCAAAGTAGAAAGGTCTCAGAAATATTCCAGTCAATCTCACAGCATCTTAAAATATCTCTCCCTAATTAAACAATATCCATTTCCTTGTGTGGAAACAGCAATTCATCTGTGTCATGGTTTTGAGGCCCCAATGGACAGTGTTTTTAACTTTGTGGATTGAATAAAGACCTATGAAATAAATTATTTCAATTCTTCAAGCTGAATCCTTGCCAGCCTCTCAAAATACAAAACTGAATACAATATTAAATATTGAACCCTTGTTTAAACTGCTGTATTTGCTATCATGCTGCTTCATTTTGATGGCTTTTGCTGCAATCTTGTGCAACTCTGTCAGAAATCTTCAGTAGTGTGTGTTATGTGATCTCACTTGACCAAGCAGATGTGTATTCAACAATTTAAATTCCACCAGGACAATCAGTATATTGGCATCAAATAAGTTTTGATCATTGTTTTGCTTTTAAATCTAAAGATGAAGCTGGTAACATGGAATAGTTTTCTGAAGTTACATGCAACTCCACCAGAATATATTCATTGTTGTAACCGTCTGTGTTGTAATATTAATTATTTATCTTATTTTACAATGGATGGAACGGATCATAATTCTGTGGAAACTGTGAGGAAAAGTAGTAGAATTCCACATAACTCCCCTTTTCTAACTTTTCTTCAAGATCTTTCTCCATCCTCCTTGGTTCTGCAAGCAGTGCCTTAATGTGAGCTTAGATTGCTAGTGAGTCCTCAGTGCTCCCCAAGCTTATTGAAGCCAAATTTAACATAGTTTTTAAACTGTGTTCCACAGTGTGCACTTACATCAGGACAATGGTGTTAAATTAAGCAAGGCATAATATTTGAAAAGGTTTATTAGGTATGTACAACTGCTCCAGGGAATGACAGGTGCAAAGATGCTGTCTGGGGAAGTTCCTACCTACATTTGAATGGGATGTGAGCAGTGAAGGTCGTAACAGAGGGGGGAAGAAGCACTAAACCTAAAAGTTACTCCCTAATTCTATGATCCTTCAAAACTTGAGCTCTCCAGCAGCATTCAACTGAGCAGTTCTGTTAAATATAGTGTTTGGCTGTGTCTGTTTGAGTTCTCATCCAGCCTCCTCCACTCTGTCTGTCTTGGTAGTTTTCCTGCTTCCTTTTCCCTGCTCTTGGCGCTCTGCTCCCTGGCTCCCTTGCCATCCTTTTTCCCCTGCCCACCCTGCCAGGGAGCTGAGAAGGGGTTTGCTCCCACCCTGTGAGATGGGACAGCAGGACCCTTCTCCCTGTGAGGCTCAGCACAGGCTGCATCACAAGCCTTCTCTTTGGATGGCTGAAGAGCAGCTCCTTCACAGCCTGCTCCAGAGATTTGGGAAAGAGAGCAGACAATGATAAGGGCTGCTGCTTTTTTCAATTTTTTTTCAGTCCTTCATCTCTCAATGCACCTGCCTCCTATTTCTTTAAATCTGCAGCAGCAAGATAGGCAGGAGGCTGGAGGGGAAAAAAAAAAAAAAAGTTTGAAAACCATAACAACAGGTCTCTAAGAAAAAGGCAAGTTTTATCTGCTTCAGCTGAGGCAGCCTGTGAGTTGCATTCTGCCTAATTCTTTGTCCATCTCCCTTTCCAGCAATGCCCTTGTCTGCCCTGAGCACAGTCCTCACCTTCTCTTTTCTTTGACTATCCCCATATGTTGGAAGAATTCATGTTCTCATTTAAAATGCTAGTGTTGCTGGCTCTGACTTCTCATATTTTCTTTTCTTTAGACTCCTGTGGTAGCTGGATGTGTTTTTCTATACAGAGCTCAAGAATCTAAGGGTTATGTGAAAAGATGTTTTTATTTAAAGGAAGTATTTCTCTGGACTTTCGTTTAATATGAAGAAAAGTTTGCCAAATAACTTAAATGTTCTCTAGAGGCTCAAAAGGGCAGCAAGGGTGCAATTCTCTGCTTATTGATACCTTGGGGTTTGATCAGCCTTGTGGTTTTTGGCAATGTGACACATGCTGGTTTAGAGCTGGAGGTCAGTAAAGCTGGGTGAAGGGGCTGCTTTCTGCATCTACAAAGAGCAAAATGAAGATCTCACACCCAAACATGCTGCAGTTAGACACGGATTCACTTTCCTGTGCAGAGTCACTTCTCACCTCAGTGTCTATGTGATCTAAAGTACCTCATAGGTGTCCCTTGAAAATATGCACCTAGTAAAGGCCTTGTGTTTACTTTTGCATATCAAAGCCCAGAAGAGGCCAAAAAAATAATATTCCCAGCAGCAATATTCCCTTCCCATGGCAGTGCCTTAACTCTGTAGTTACAGGGACTGAAAGGGACCACCCCAACTCAATAACTTTTTTTCTCTGGTAAGAAACAAAAGCTCTGACACATAGAACAGCTTTGCTGCTATTTAGGAGAGAAGGAGGAATATGGTGTTATGACACTGGTGCTGGGGAAACTGAAAAGATTGAAGACAGTATTCTTATTTTTATTGCCCTGACAGGTCTACGTCAGTGGACTATATGAGAACAAATACAGCAGTGTTGTCAAGAGCTCCAGCAGTTTCTCTCCAAAGAGAGATCACTGCTAGTGCTGTTGATAGATTCTAACATGGCCTCAGATGTCACAGAACATCACCCTAAAGATTTCCATGTCTCTGCCCTCTTCCTGATGGCTAGGAAATGGCAATCTCTAGGCAAAGTGTATTCTGTGCACATGAACTCAGGGAAAAAAAAAAAAAAAAAAAAAAAAAACAAAAGAACAGAAAGTTGCAGCTTTATTATCCCAGCACAGAACAGAGGGACCAGAGTCACCACTGCTGTCTGAGCAGTACCACTAATCCATAGACTCAGTCCACTGCAGCATGATCCTGTGTCATCCAGGTGGGGAGGGGACACAGAGTGCTTTACCTTCATGTCCTCCAGCAGTTTTCTGCAGAATGGCAAAAGCACATTGCTCTAGACCTGCCCAGGGCCCTTCTCACCACCCAGATCTTCACCCTAGCAATGGAGCTCAGTGGCAGTTCAGCATTATGGAAGGGTTGAAGGGAGGAAGTGTGTTTTATTCTGTATTAGAGGGTTTATTATATTCTTGGATCTGAAATTTTGAATTTTCCACCAATATATCAGGCAATTAATTTAGTGATTGGTGGTAAAACAGTTACCCAATATTTTTGCCTCAAAACAGAGTCTGTGTATTTCTTTTTTATAGCAGATTTGTGTAGACCCTAGAAAACAGAGCCCAGATCTTTAGTTGCATTAATTCAGTGACTGACATGATTATTTTTTTTTTAAATTATGAGTACTCATGTGGTGGTTTGATGTACTAAGTCAGTCCAATGTTTATTAATATCTTTCATTTTATATTTGCTTCCTTATCTTTTTAATAAAATGAGCATATTATTGAACAAATGAGATACACTTTCCCTGATATCAGCAAAAATGGATGCAATGACTGAATCATGGCCACAATTAAAAGAGAACAGATAAATCTGGAGACTCAACTGAGCAAATCACCTGATTAATATGGCAGATAACTTGTCAAGGGTTATGCAAAATGCATTTGGTTTGTGGTGCTTTGGCATGAGGGGAAGTTGAAGGAGACTATTCTGTTTCAATCCATAGCTTGAGCCTGTCCTAGGCAGCATGGTGTTGTGACCTAGACAGCAAAGATAACACCAGTCCCTTCTGGCCTTAGGCCCTTGCCAAGTGGCACTGCCCAAAACAGATGGCAATCCATCCTGGTTTGTTTAATTTGCCCTCGGCAGCTCTCTGTGAATGTGCTCCCATCAAATCTCACTGTTGTTGCAAGTTTCTAATTTATTGTTGGTTTTTGTTACTTATCCCTTCTGCACAGTAAGGCAGAATCTGTCAGCCACATAAATGCTGTTTGAATCCTACACATTAGCAGTTTTTAAATGACATTCCTTGCTGACTGTGAACTGTGCAGAAATGATGGTGGAAGACCCAGAAAGGGGCGCTTTTGGGAAATGAGAATAGCTAAGGAGCAAATACTATTAAACATTCCCTAAAATGTGTGTGCTCACATTCATTACTAGAACATGAAGACACCTTTTCATCTTGATAAAAGTAAAATGCCTTTGAATTCTCTCTGCTTCTTCTTTTTTTTTTTTTTTTCTTCAGTGTATTAATGTCCTGTGGTGCCAGTGGCACCACAGCTAGTCTCTGCTGGAAGCTGTCTGTCAGGTTTTTGGGTAACTTGACCAGGCAGGAGAGAAGAGGCAGGTGACATTGATGTTGGCCAGAAAACTAGTGCTTTTCCTTCCTTCTGCCCTGCAGTTTCCCACAGTCATTTCCCAATAAAGTGTTTTTGGGATCCTTATTGTCCTGAGCATTCTGGTGGGAAGGAGGGGACACACTCCCCTTGCACCCATCACTGGTGGACTCCATATCACAGTGGAAAATCCCATAGCCAAATAAGCATGGATGCTGCCTTTCTCCTGAGTTTGTTTGGCTTTTTTTCCCTGGAATTGCCTCACTGTGTTGCAGCCAGGTGTTGTTCCAGAAAAGCAGATCAGGGGGAGGCAGTGAGTCCGTGCCAGGAAGAAGGGTGTTAATGCTGCCACTTAGGTTAATGGACATTAGTTCTGCTGACTGTGGGTCTAATGATCTAATCTGCACAGTCACTGCCTTTTCCTTACAGTTGCTATTCCTTGATCTAAATTAGGAAATTAATAGTTGTAAGATCGTAAATTGCTCTGATGACTTTTAACCTAGAATCAGAAGTTGCTTTTGCACATCTCCAAATAGATTGCTTTTCTAACTAAACAATTAAAATTTTCCCAGCTCAGCTGGAAGCTGAGCCTGTGTCCCTCATGTGTAGTCTGAAGTGTATGTAATTGGCTCTTTAATTTTTATTAGAATATGAAGCAGCAGCCTAAGGTTCATCAAAGACATGACAAATCCTGTAACCTTTACAGGAGCAGCGTTAGTTCCATGTTTGTGTGGTATCAGACTGTGGTCACAGTGGCAATTTATTCAGAAGTCGTTTTGGTGCTCTTTACAAGGACTCCAACTTCTGCTTTTTCTCCAAAATAAATCCCTGTTACAGAGAGTCGATCCTTGCTGATGATGTAGAGAAAAAAAGCAACAGTACTTGCCAGAGAGCAGAGAGCATTCTGAAAGCAGGCAGGAGCTGAGCATGTACCCATCTGTAACATTTGGGTTTTTATCACTGGAAGAATCTTTTTCCCTTAAGAACAAACTCTTCTTTCCACCTCCACCTCCTTTGCCTCATCTTCTTACCAGGAGCAGTGCTTTAAAGTGCCTCACCAGGGAGGGCAGATGGGCAGGGACAGGGCAGATCTGTCCACAAGGCCATGAAAAACTTCTTCTAAATATTTTCCTGTTTAACCTCAGGAATTTTCCTGTTTTCATCAGGAATTGCTGATTTGCAGTGCCCTGGAAGAAGGGTTGATCCAGCTTTTGTAGGTGTTGTGCTTACTTTATATAAATATTAGTCCCTCTCCTTAACCCAAGGGGATTGAGGAATGGTACCTGTGTTGGCTCCTGTATTCACCTTCTTACTGCAATTAAGTGTTTAAAATGTCTCCTTATCCCTTGTACTATAAGTATCTAGACAGCTTATTGTATGATTATATTTGTGCATGCTTCCTGTGATACAGGCTGATTATCTTGTAAAGAAAAACAGGAAAAAACCTCCCAAGAAACTGGAGAAAACCAGAAAGATCCATGGGGGTTTGTCCATTTCTAGGCATACATTTGTCTTGTGTGTAGCACTCTGGCAGTTACTATACAGCTAGAACATTTCAAAATTTTCTCTTCCTGCAACAAATATCCTACTAATAGCCATTTCTCATTACTTAGACTGCAGTAGCCTAGGTGTGCTATCTCTGTTCCAGAGACAGGAGCTGAGTCTTAGAGTCAGATAAAATCTAGAAAGAGCAAAGACACAGGAACAAAAGAGTGGGGGCAAGGGGAAGGCAGAATCAAATGATCACAGCAAATGCTGGGACAAATCTCATCATTTCAGATGTATGCTTGGTTTTCTCTGTTAAACACATTTATTTCCCCTTTTCCTGTCATATAAAATCAAATCAGATAAATATACTGACAATTCATGTGGATTTATTAAGCAGGCTTTAAAATAATGTAAGTAAGCAAAGACACCTCTTCATATCTCTCATAGGAAAAAGAACCTTGTTTAAATTCTAGTTTAAAAAACATGAGTGGAGTTATTTTGTTGGGGATTTTTTTGCCATTTTTTTGCCATATTGTAGGGCCAAGATCCAAGTCAGCCTTTCATTTCAGAGCAAATGCCATCCTTGTTTTACTCCAAACATGGATACTGTATGTGTACTGTATATTATTAAAAGCTCCATCACAATAACTCATGTTATGCTGTTTCAAGATATAGGAGCTTTGCTTTGTCCCTGTTCTTCAGGGGATCACCAGAATCATTTGACTGAGGTCAGGAGATACTGACACCAAGCCAGGCTAAATGACAGATGAATCAAGCCACATACCTAAAATAGATATAGTTTATTCATTGCTTGAGTTTGGTATAGATTTTGTTTTTCTGATCTCTCTGCACACAGATGAATTTTGTTTCCAACCATCATTTGCTAGGAAAATAGAGATGCCGTATTTAGCACAATCTAACTCAAAGCTCAGTGAAGTGTGCAGAGACATTCCTGTTGATAACTGAAATTTAGGTTAGACCCATACAGTTTTGGGCAAAATTCACATTATATTGATTAATCAAGCTCCCAAAAGCAAGAGTGTTGTCACACTTCTCCAAGTGGCACAGCTGTTCGCAGAGGTGGCCTTCCAGCATTTGGGAAAAAGCAGGATCTGTCCACCAATCCCCTGCAAAAGAATCTCAGATCCCAGAAATTGCCTCCAGTGAGCATCCTCTAACCAAGGAGAAGGTAGCTGATGAACAGCTGGTTTCCAGCTGACTCAGAGAAAACATCTGCCACCAAAATAGCCACCGAGCACTCAGCACAGTCTCAGCCAGGATTTTGAGGCACTTTCTAGGTATGAAGCCAGAACCTAGCAACACAGCATTTGTAATTTGCAGGCATAGGTTTATGTGGAAGGAATGGGGCCAGCAGGAAAGGAAAAGGGAAAAAAAAAGAACAAAACCAACAAAATAGAACGAAACAAAACAAAAAGGCCCAAATCCAACAACAACGACAAAATCAAATTCTGCCTGCACAGTACATGCAAAGAAGTGAGTTTATGTTCCAAGATGGGGAAGAAGCAGAATGCCACTTCTTGCTTTTGGGTGAGCATATATACAACAGCTGTTGTATCTGCATAACTTTGTGAAAGATGTGGCTACTTTTCAAAAAGCAATTTACACCAGATGTCTTCGAGGAATGAGCAATTCAGAGGTGTAATTGGAACCAAACTTTGTGAGCAGAGGAATGATCATTCAGTGGCCCATCTAGAGCTAGGAGATATACTCTATTTTTTTCAGAATTTTTTGCTGGTTTTGGTCTTCATGAATTTGCCAGTGTAGTAGACAATGTTGCCCAGGGATAACACCAGGGGTGTTTTTCTAAGAGCCACTTAGATATTTGCCATCTCTGTATTCTGTTGGCCTGCTCAGGGATGAGATTTGGGGCTGTTATGTCATTAAGGATGCACTTAAACAGAAGAAAAGTGATCTGGCAGTATGGGAATGCCTTTGTTATCTTTCATTATTCTCTGCACAGCAGTAGGATGATCCATGTCTAGACTTAAAGATAAGCCATGTAGTTTCTGGTTTTGTCCTGGTGTGCCTACTGTATATGAAGTGGGTGATTCTCTTTTCATCTAGATAAGTAGAAGTAACCTTACTTTAGCATTTGACATGTCAAATTTGGGAGTTTTGGTTTTATGGTTGTTGCTTCTGATGTTTTTTTCTTTTTTCCCAGAAAGGGAGATGCTTCAAGAATTGCAAAAAAAAAAAAAAAAAGAAGAGAAAGTGAAATGATCCTAAGTATAACAGAATTTCCACCAATTAAAAAAAAAAATCTAGCTTTAAAGAAAAAATAATTAATTGGGAGGGAAAGTGGTTTTTTTTAAACTCTGTATACTATGCTTATGAAGACAAGTTTGTAATTTGTATGCCTCACCAGAACTGCTACCTCTGTTCTGCTATTGTATCCCCTCCCTGC
This sequence comes from Muscicapa striata striata, assembly GCA_030060385.1. Lineage (NCBI taxonomy): Eukaryota > Metazoa > Chordata > Aves > Passeriformes > Muscicapidae > Muscicapa > Muscicapa striata. Next base: position 3,103,777 of record JAREIS010000033.1, on the reverse strand, counting down.
AAAAAGAGTGCATGAAAAGTGAGTGTGGCTCTGAAAGGACACAGGGGCTTAGCTTGTCTACAAGTAACAACTTTTCTCCAGCTGTTGAGGATTAGTGGATTAGATGCCATTCCCTGTGTCTGTGGCTCTTAATAGCTGATTGCCACATATATACATTTTTCCTACTTCCAATAGCTTTGTTTGGAGACCTGTTCAAATTTTTAAAATTTGGGATGCTAATTTTATGATTAAGTCTCAAGAGAAAAGTTACTGGGGGTATATCATCACAATCAACAGGGTATGTAAATCAAACTGCAGGGAGATTAGCAGTGCTCTGAAAATCCCAGCTATCCTGGGGTGCTGCCTCTTCACATGCTTTGGACTCTTCCTGAAGCCTCACTCTGAAGCTATGAGCTGTTCCTCTAGTGCTTACCAGGCTGATCACATATCTTGAATCACCTGTAATGAACTAACTGGTGTCAGGAAGGTAGGTGGTCAGAAAAAAAAAGATACAAGAAACAAGAGATGTAAAAATAAAATCTAGAAGGCAAGTTATGCATTAAGTGGGAGAAAGGGAGACCTGTATGGTAATTCCCCATTTTTCTCCAAGGTTAGGCATCTTGGTTTGTCTTTGAGGCTCCTTCTTTGTCTCCCCACATTCTGTGAGTGCTTTACTATCTGTTGCATCTTTCTTTACAGAGACCAAAGGCTTCATCCTCATTTTAGCACCATCATAGAAATCCTAATCCATAATCACACAGAAGTGCGTGGCAGAGCAGTAATGTCTGCCCAGATTTTAGGAGAGTGTCCTAATTTTGGGCTACACTTTCAACACATCAAGCATCCATGCCAAATGCAAGGTGCCTGCAGCAGCTGATGGCAGCTGGCACACATTCATCAGCACCAAATTTGTGTCTAATAGTGCCTAATTTGTCTATTAAAAAGGAGCTCAGTTCAGAGCATGTTTAGGGTCTCTGTCCTTTTCCTATTTGTCTGCTTCAATGAAACTTGTAGGGATTTAATTACTTTGGAGAAATCTGTGATTCTCTAGTTTGGTTGAAAGCAGCCAATTAAATAAATAATGTATGAGGGAGAAAAGAGTTGCATGCTCATAATCAGTGTAATCCCATAAGCCCTGTTTCCACTGGAAAGGAGGCTGGGACCTGACCTCCTCACTGTGCTGTGAAGCTCTTCAGTCTCTAACAGAGAGGATGCAGCAGGAGCTACCTGCACTGAAAACGAGCAATAACTGAAAATGATTAATGCCTCTGTAAAGAAAGCACACGTAAGAACTTAATACTTGTGGTTGTTTGAAGCTCTCTATGAAGCTTTTCTCCCCTAAAGTTTTCACAGTGCTGTTGTAGGAAATTATTTAGCCCAAATGGGCCCATGCACTCAAAAAAAAAAAAAAAAAAAAAAAAAAAAAAAAAAAGTAGCAGCTGCAGCAAGATTAAATAATTTCTCAAGATAAGTTAGTTTTGTTGTGGTTGTTCCTCTAGTTAGATGTGAACCAACTGTGATTTCACTAATAGCTTGCAGTGCTCTGTTTCCTGTAGAAGTCCTGATCTGAGCAACTTAGCTTTTCAATCAATGGAGAGCCAATCTCATTATCATTCAATAAACCAAGAAACTTTGGCTGGTTAGAACTGCTGAAACTGGTGGGACAATGGCTGTCACTGTTCTGAGTGCTCCCAGGGTATTACCTGGGAAGACTCTCTTAATATCACACACCAGTTCCTATTTTGTCCCCTATTGCATGATAAGTAACAGCAAAGACAAGTCTGTAATCTTGATAATCTTCTCTTTGCCAAACTGAACATTTTATAAATGTGGCAAGAGGAAGACAAACCATTCCTTCCCCTTTCTCAGCATAGATGGAATGACAGAGTGGGAAGTGGTTTCCTCTGTATTCCAAAGGTTTCATTACTTTTTATAAAATACAGTGTAGCCTGTTAAGAAGAATGATAAATTATTAATTTTAAATTACATTTCTCTGAATCAATACACAATCTACATTTTGGTGATAGTGTTTTTTCCTCTCCTTCTTTACTTACTTAGTAATTAACAAAATTCTGTAATGTGCTATGGGTCTCCTAGGTATTGCAAACAGAGAGAGTATATGGTAATTGCAGCTGAGAACCCCAAGCTGCCTATTTATTTAATGCTGATGTATCTTCATGCTTTGTCACTATCTACATTTGTACATTTTCCAGAAATCTTTGCTTCTAAGCCATTTGACAGTCTCTAACAAAGGTATAATTTGCAGAGTGCAGTTGAGCATTTGCCTCTGGAGCACCATCTCTCACGGGTAGGGGTTCTCTGGATGAGCACTCTTGGCTCTGCTGCTCCTCCTCAGGCTTGGTCACTTGGTCACTGCTGGGCTGGAGCCATGGTGGGCAGCTCAGGTCTGCCCTGGGCAGCTTTGCAAACAAGGCAGGGAGACATTGTCTTTTAAAATCTCTACTGGGGCTGCTTCCCAGCAAAGAACAAAATTCTGTAATAAAGTGATGGCATGCTGGGTTTAGGAACCTTAGAGAAAGGTGGTAGTGCAGACATACTGGTGCTTCTAAAAACTGTTTTCTCTGTATTTCATGGTGCCAAGCTGGTTAAAAGTGCTTTTGAAGGTCAAACAAGGAAACAGTTAATTTTGATTTAGCAAAATAACCCAGGTGGGCTTATAATAATAGTAAAAAGGATCTGACCAGACAATCCAGAGCTCACTCCCCACATCTTCTGGGTTGTTTTACTTTCTCTGAATGATAGATATGTCCCATGTGTATTAGAACAGATGAGTATGACTGGGGGGAGGGTATGGACTGGGTCTGCCCCATCAGTATTACAGAAAAATGCACTGTTATGGCAAACCCTTAACAACGGTTAAGCCTGAGAGAAAGGAAAGAATTACATACAAATAATCTGTGCTTGAAAAAAATATTATTGATACAAGAAAAGAGAAGCCTTCTTCTATGGGAAAAAAAAAAAAAAAAAAAAAAAAAACTTGAAAAGTTCTAACTAAAACTTGAAAAGTTCTAACTAAAACTTGTTGCTTGAGGTGAGGAAAATCCCCAAGAGTGCCAGGAGATCTCTTGCATGGCACCTCATATGTCCCCTGACCCTGAGCAGAGTTAGTCTCTGTTACTGCAAGAACACATCAAAAATCCTCCAGCTGGGCTCATGAGCTCCTGAGCATTCACGTTTCCACACCATATTTAACAAACAGTGTGAGAGCAACAGTTCTGCCTTTGTCACTCCTGAAAGCCTTGGATCTGGGATTATTTTGCTTCATTTGCTGCAGCCATTGGCACTAACCTCGACTCTGGAGACATGCAATGTTAAAGAATTTTTTGTTCACATCCAGTCCAGATTGTTTTAGCTTTCTATTTGGACAAAGCCTAGAAGGTGATAATCACCTTTCCATGTCCCAAATAGGGGTTTTGCCAGCATGCAGCATTAACAGGCCCCACAGATTTGATTGTGCACTGTTGGAAAGCGTTCTGCCTCAGTATCAAAGAACATTTCAGGCAGCAGGCTATTAAGGCAGCCATAATTTAAATTGAAAAAGATGCTTTGGCTGAAGCGTGGGTAATAGACACTGTTCTCAAAACAAGGGCTGAAACTTCCTGGTGCCACCTGGCAACTGAGATGGGGGTGATGTGAGGGAGTTCAAACCTCTCTGATCCCTAAACATTGCTCAGGCAATTGTTTTCTAGTGTGTGAGGAATTTCTGCCTCCTGGTCACTCAGAAAGTACTTGGGGTTTTGTTCTCTTATGATCCCATATCTGTTCAGAGGTGGATTCAGGAGGTACCAAGATAAATGAAAGGGTTTTACTTGACTGCTAAGTAAGCTTTTCTAAATCTCCTATGCTGTACAGTTTGCATTAGTTTTAGATTAAGTTTATTTTTTAGATTATCCACACTGGTTCAGCAATCCCTTCTAAAGCCCGAACAATGTAATAAATAATAGCTGAGGAAATCAGGAACCAGGCTCCATGTGGAAGAATCTTTTTAAGGCACACCAGATGTTCAGACTGGGAGATTGAATCAGGGCACAGGTCCATAAAAGGAGAAGCATAATAAGTGAATTCATTCTATCAAATTTATCTTGAAACATTCCCATCACCACTACCAGAACAGTTCTGTAGGTGAACCCATGAATTCATTAGATAGCCTGTATTTGCAGAACCACCACCTTGTCTTCTACACTTCAAGGTGAGCTTTTCTTTAATAGTTTCTAGTGCTGTAATAAAAAGAAATGAGCACAAGATTCTCTAAAGTTCATAGGGAGATAATAGCATGTAAATCAAGGACTAACTATATTAGTCATGAAAGCTGATGGGAAAAAATCCTGGCTAACTAAAATAACTAACTCACATTTATTTCCGTGGGATCAGAATGTCAGCCAACTTCCTTCCAATGCTAATACCAGACTCTACCTCCTCATATGGGAGAAATCTGAGGGGGGAGAAAAAGACAAATTATGACCTTGTATAAGAATGGAAGCTTTTTTTACATGACTCACACAGCTTCTGGTACCCCTATTAATACCAGAAAGGCTACAGTTCAGTGATGTAACTTACATTAACATAGTTTGAGTTCAGTTCCTTCTCAAACCTGAGAGCAGGGCTCCATGCAAGGCTTTGGAGAGTTACCACTCATCTCCTGTAAAAAGTTTGGGTAATAAAATCAAAGTAAAGCAGTTTGTTCCTAGCCAAACTTCTCAGTGAAAATTCATTCTTTTTTTTTTTCTTTTTTGATAGTCTGAAATACTAGATACTCTTCATGCAAAACAAATGGCAGACCTCACTTAGCTGACAAATCTTACCTAGCTACCTTCCTTAAATTCCATCTGTAGCCTGTGGTTGGATTGGAGGAGGAAGCAAGAGGAAAGGCATGGACACACACAAAAGTAGGGCTGGAAATTAGGAAGTGTTGTTCCTCTGGAGGGTACAGAAGGAAGGCAGCCCACTCACCTTTGCTGGTGCCAGCCCAAGCCCCTTGCCCTCACCCTTGTTTTTCTTGTGGCTGGAAATCATTTGGGCACACTGTGTCTAATAATGCTGTATTATGTTATTATCTTATTCTACTTTATTACATAATACTCTCATATTCTACATACTCACACTATTGCTTCATGGGGTTGAAATGCTACAAGCCTGCATTTCTCCTTCCTATTATAATGGGAAGCAGCATCTCTACACCTTCACTTTTATAGATGCCTTTATGGGGCAAGATTGAGAGGAAAAGGTATCATTAGTGTAATAATGAGTGTGTAAGATTTTAGCAATTACATTTTCTCCCTACTTTGCTCCTGGAAAGTGCCAGGTACCTATAGGGAAAAGTTTTATTTTCTTGCTAGCCCAATGACTACAGAAACATCCAGAGATGGCATTTCCTTTGCTAATTATTTAGTTAGCAATCACTCTGGCTGTCCCTGACATGAAACCAAGAAACAGAAGGAGTATAATATATAGAGAGACTGGGGTTGCTGACCAGGAAAATATATCACAGTTGAGTGGCAAAGGTCTCAGTACATGCTTTCTGGAAAACTGCATTAAAAGTAACAATAAAACAAAGTTTAATTAAAAATTTAATAACATTTCCAGCAGAATTTTTAGTGTATACACTAAATGGCTAGTTGCCTGAATAAAGTTGTGGTATACAAACCTCTTCCTTGTTTTAAGAATGACTGAATAGCTATAAGAATTTGGTTGCTTTTATTCTCTCTATATTTATTCAATTCACAAAATTTAGACTTGGGATGTAAATCACTGTCCAAACTGAGAACTCTTCTCTTCTCTTCTCTTCTCTTCTCTTCTCTTCTCTTCTCTTCTCTTCTCTTCTCTTCTCTTCTCTTCTCTTCTCTTCTCTTCTCTTCTCTTCTCTTCTCTTCTCTTCTCTTCTCTTCTCTTCTCTCTTCTCCCAATTAAATGTTATCTACTGTAGTTACACAGTACTAAAAATTCATTTCAATTCTCTGTAGAATTTCTAACTGTGAGCATCCCTCCTGGACCCTCTCCCCTTAGGGGTGTTAGTTCATGTATGCTTGAGAAAATCAACTCCAAATAGACATAGCTCAACTGTTTAGTTAAGAAAATCTGACTTATTAACTACATAACCCCGCTGGGACTGGCAGTACCTCCTCTTGCACACTCACAGGGGTATGCAGAAGTGTTATCTCAGCTTTTCCCAGCCTACTTAAACAGCCTCTAAATCTCTCTTAAAGAATTAAAGGGAGATTTCAAACGTGCTTTAGCGAGGAGTGCGTTTTTGCCTTGAATTATCAAAAATAACAAAGCTAAGAACTTTGCTATATTTAGGCATGTCTGGGGAGGAGATGCCACAGTTCCCTGCCATCCCTGTCCTGTCCCAAGGTACAGTTTGAGGGGCTGTTTTGCTCCCAGCATGCAGCAGCAGCACTGCTGCCTAGCCAGGAAGGTGTCTCAGCCCTGTGAAAGCCATGGGCTCATATCTGGAGAGCCATCTACTGGCACCTCCTCTGTTATATTGCACATCACACACCCTGCTCAAGCATACAGCTCCACAGAGCTGGCACGCAGCAGACTTCACATCTCCCTGCTATGGTGGAAATAAGAACCATTTCAGAGCACTCTGAGCTCATAAATCATAGATCTCTCTCTGCTCTTGCTCCAAACTCCTCCATGCCCTGTGCAGCTTGCAGTGAGTCCCTGGCTAATGCAGGACAGGGGATTGCAGAGAACTTTCACAATTGCTGTGTATTTCTCCTGCACGGAGTTTAGTGGTGATTGCCTAGCACCAAGGTTGGGGCAAGTTCCAGGAAGCGAAGAAAAAACAAACAGTGAAGCTGTATTCAGGGCACAATGTGCCACTTCCACAAGAAGTCAAAGCCTTTGCCAGTCCTGTCCTCATGCCCTCACCCTTCTGGGGTTGAGATCCTCTATCAGGGGGTGGACACTGAACCAAGACAACTTGTGCCATAGAGTCCCACTTCTCCCAGCAGTGTGGGTCAGTGGGATAGCAGGGTGTGTGCTGTGCCTGCAAACCTCACAGCACAGGGGCTGGGAGCAGAGCAGGGTCAGCAAAGACACGGATCACCAGCAGGGGAAAACAGCTGAGAGGTTGTGGACAGGGATGAGCAACTTGGTGGATATCACGAGGGCAGAGGTATCTTGCTCACCTTCAGTTTGGGTCTCCCTGTATTAGATGCAAAATCCACTTTTCATGTGTTGGGCAGCAAATAGCCAGGATGCTTTCTGTTTGTGTGTCACAGACCTATGAAAAATTACTCTGCCACCATTTTCAGAGTAGATGGGAGTGGTATTTAGTGCAGTCTGCCTTTAATTCCTCTTTCTTTAAATGGAAGCTATTAAAGTTTCTGGTTAAGGCAACAAGGAGTTCTGTATTATTCCAGAGCTTTACTTGATGTACTTGACAAATCTTTTTTTTTTCTTTTATGTTACCATTTATATATATAATTTGACATCAATGTTTTTGCTAGTGAAGAATCTTCATTTGCATTTTTTACTGTTTTGAGTCAATATGCCTTCAAATAAAGGTAGCTATTATGTAGAAATTGTCTGACTGATCATAAAAAAATGTTTCTATCATACACAAGCAATGACATTTTGAATTAAAATTTAATTACATGGAGTGAACTGTTTTCAGATTTCAACAATACTTCACTGTATTGCTGTTTTGTTTCATTTAAGGTAAAGTTAAATACATGTGTGATGGCTTGAAAATCAGATAGGAGATTAGTGTGGCTTGCTAAGAAACTCTACCTAAGTATTGGTGCCATAGATTAAATGGGAAACAATATTCATTTTCCTTGGAACACCATCTCTGTGCTTGCTGTTGGTAGCCTGTTGTGTACAACGTCAGTATTGCCAAAACATCCCTTTCAGATCCTAAGATGAAAAGTGCCAAATGATGTTTTACAACACTGTAGCTCTCCTAGGCCTCTCCCCTCTCAGATGTGGAATCTGATTTCATAATAGCTAAAGCATTATGTTTCATGCATGTGTGTAGGTATGAGTGTGTGTATGCAAAAATTCCTAAGGATTTTCACTTCTGATCCAGGTGCAAATCCTTCTTATGGAAATCCTTCAAGAGCCTTAGTGGTTTCTCTGTTATACTTAATTTTCATTGATGCTTCACTCCCAAGGACAGCTGGGAATGCTCCTGTGACCCTTCAGTCTCTGACCTGAGACAGGCTCTCACTGAGTAGAACACAGGATTACTCTGGTCACCACTTTGGCACAACACCAGGACAGAGTAGTTGAACTTATCCCAATATTTGCCTGGGGCATACAAGTGTCTCCTTTAGTTCCCAAACCCTTGTGTTTAACAGGTAACAGTGTCTTTGGGCTCACACCCTGTACCCATGCAGGACAGCAGGGACACTCTCAGGACTGTGGAAGGGACACTCCTGCTGGCAGTGCATGCAGTGCTAGACACTGCCCACTGATGCCTCCCATGAGCAGGGACACAGGTGCCAGATCTCTATCCCTACCCAAAAGGAAAGCACAGGCAGGATGTTATCTGTTAGAATGATTTAACAATATCAGGAGACACGGAGCTGGGCTTACAGATAAGGGCTGGCACAAGGTGCTGAATACAAAATGACTGTTTATTGCTTCATAATGCATGATGTAGGAGTATCAAATGATGTTAGCAGGTGCTGAGTTTAGGAAAGTTATCTTCTCCCACAGTTTGTGAAGCTTGTGACCACAGGTCGTCCTGGCTGCCATATGTTCATGTGGTTTGTGGGAAATTCATGGAAACAAAATCTATCAGAAGCTATTAACCACAGAGAGACTCCCTCTTATCCCTGAGCAGCACCATCCACCTGTCCTTAAGGCTTTGCTGGAGACAAGCCAGAAACAGCTCCTATGATGAGCAGTGCTGAACCTGTCTGTGGCTGGGCTCTCTGCTCTACTGATAGACACAGTTCAGCTGCCCCTCTTGACAGCATTGCCAAGAGACAGGAGAGACAGGTCAGACTGCTTGGGATTTGTTCAGTTAAACTATGAACTTCCCTTGGTGGTTTGCAGGAATTGTATCTAGGTGGTAAATACTGCGTGTTCAGCTGAGGTGAGCTGAAGGCAACTTCTGCAAGCTCCAGGTTCACAGAGGGTGAAGCTAAAAGTTGACTGAGAAACACCATTTGAAAATGCTGGTTTATGTCTGAGTTGTTTTTCTTTTTCATTGAAACTGATTTATTACCTGCTCAGAAGAAAAGCAATCACTGCAATTCCAATGAGGTGAAGTAGCTAGAAAGACCAAAGGTATGCTAAGGCTGCACTTACTTTTACATTATAATCCTTTCAGGCTCTTTGTTTCAAAAACAACTCTGGGCAACAGAACCCAAAGATAGAAAATGAAAACAAGAAATGGATGTTACATTTCATCAGACAGAAGAATGTGTTCACATGGCTAAGAAACTGGTGTCACACAGAAATTATATCTGTGAATAGCTGCTGTGGGTTTTCTCCTTGCAGGCCCTAGTTCTGAATTTCCATTCAATACTGTGCTGGGAAAAGGGCTGCAAAAATAAAGCTCAAGTATCTCCACAACAGAAAAGGTTCCCATCACCTCTTTGAATCCACTGCAGTGCTGAGAGATGGAGGTGATTTCTACTGCTGGTAGAAATCCACTGTTCCAAACCTGCTCATAAGAGCAAAGGTCTTTGTAAATCAGTCATGAGAAAAGAATTTTAAGTTGGCTAACCCTGGTAGTAAACCAGAGTTATGAATTTCTTCTTTTCCCTTGAATATATTTTGTTGCTCTTCAGAAATAAACACTGCTGAATAACCATGACTTTTTATAAATAATACACTCCCTCCTACAAGCTGCATGAAATGTTAAAACTCCAGAATGGACTATAAACGGATTCATAAATCTTTAGGATCCATGCATTTCAATCCATCTATTTAAAACTGAAGGTAAAAGGATCACAGTATTTATTTACGTTTTCCATGCCCTTTGTGCACTTTTTCCTGACATCAATTTCATGTGTGGAGCAGAACAAAATAGTGTTCCAGTATAAATTGCAATACTTTGTTCTGTCCCTTGGCATGTGCTGGCAAATTCTGTTGAAAGCAAAGTGTAACACAAGGCAGCTTTTTTGGCACCACAGGTCACCAAAGCAGTGGAATGTTTCAGTCAAAACTCAAAGTGTGAGACGTTGCTGAAAGGCAAGTTGTCTTTCAGGCAAAGCTGAGACCTTTCTTCATCTTTATACATGAGAAGTCTTGCTCTGAAGCAGTTAATTACAATGAGAAATATGGCATGGTTTTCTCATAATTGTACATGAATTGTGCTTGGATTCCATACTAGTTCCAGGGAAGAACAAGAGCCATATTTTGTCTCACAAAGCAATGGGGGAGAAAAAAAATTCTGCCATGCTGTAGATGAATGTAATCTATTTGTTGTTTATAGACCCAAAGGATCCCTCAGAGCATTAAAAATCCATGTGATATCCAAGAGTGGCATACTTTGCATGGAGATATGTGATTTAGCTGAAAGCTGTGCAAAATCAGTAAAACTGCATGCAGGCAAAGAGCACCCTACTGCCTGTGCATTCGAGTGAAGCCATGTGTGCTTTTCCTGCACACATGAAAAATAGATGATCATAAAATCTGCTTCAGATGCACAAACTTCTGACAGAAACACGTGTCTAGGCTAAGTATGCCAACTTTTGGTCAAACCAGGCCTGAAAATACACAGACCTGAAATAAGCATTGTTCTTCCTTGGTGAGGGGAGAAATTCCAGCTTCACACACAGCAAGTGCATGCATGCTGTGTGTCCTTCACTGGTCATATGCTGGAACAGGGAACATCCTTTCCTTCTGCCTGGGATATTTTGACAGGCAAGTGGGCTTCCAAGGCTTTTCTGGTGGGATCTTTTGAATCAGACCCATATTTTGTCAAGGAGAATTACCATTGAAAATTGGTGACCCCCACACTCCATTCTCTTCAGGATTGGCTGGGACCACCATGTTTGGGCAAGTCTCTTGTAGGTTAAATAGATTTTTTTCACTTTTTTTTTCTTAGGACCTACAACTAGTGGTGGTAGCTTGCAGTAGGTCACACGTGTGCAGCTCTCCTTCTCTTCAGAATTGTGCAGAGTGGGGTTTGTGCAGAGTGGGAGTTTTTTCAATTCTGCAAATGTGTGTTTCAAAAACAGGCTGTGATGTGGTGGCAACAGGGAAGAGGCTAGCCCAAATGTCCCTTTTACATTTGGTGGGATTTGTTTTTAGCAGCTGTGGAATATTAATCCATACTTCTAGTGCTGACTCAAGAAAATATTGTTCACAAATATTAACTTAAGTGTAAAAATCCTTTTTTCACTGGTATTCTTGACCAAGGTTACCTTCTTAGGGCCTTTAGAGACAACAGACACAGAACATAAAGTGTTTTAAAGGTAAGGATCCATGAAGTTAGCTTCATAGTCATAGCTTCATAGATAGAATAGAAAGAGAGCTGGGTGTTGTGTACCTGAGCTTGTGTTGCTGAGGAGGTTTTGGTACACTCATCTGTACCATTTGGCTTCTCCCAAGCTCTGGGAAACTTTTTGGAATCTGCAGCCTCTCAAGAGCAGCACAGCCAAGATATAGTACAAGTATGAATAACTGAGGTTGTGTAATCCCTCGCCAGTACAGCGCCTGCTGGCCGAGCACAGCAACAGAAGGCATTACTCACAGACATGGCTACGTGGGACTGGGATCAGGTGCAGTCTGCCCCAGGCCCCCCCTGCCAGCTGCTGCTGCCCAGTGCCAGCTGGAGGAGTGCAGTGCACTGCCAGGACCCACCCTGCCCTCGCTTTGGGACCTGAAACACCTCCAAGAGCTGCTGGTCAGCTGGGGCTGATCTCGGAGCGCACGGCATGGCCACGTGTCTTGGATAAACCTGCATGGGAGCAGCTGCCCTTGAGTACACCCAGCAGCCTGTTTCCTGTAGCATGAGCATCTCACAACTGTGCAGGCCACAGGAAAGCTCTACAAAAGGTGGGTTTGATATTTAAGATGTAGCCTGCCCTCATCACGTACGAGAAGGTTGTGATTATTTTTGCTGCTCACCTGGCATTAGACTCAAACACGTAGCTGCAAGGAACCCCACTGGTGGCTCAGTAGCATGACCTCAGTGTTTCAGTGAGGAGATGCTGGTCGCAGTTTGTACCTCACACCAGCCTAGAGCTGCCTGCGTGGTTTACAAGTAGTAGTTTTTGTGCAGTGGTGAGGTGGGATGGGCACATCAGGGAGTACAACACTGTAGATGTCAACTAGCCTAAGTGTTGAAGTATAGCTGGGAATAATGTGTTGCTGAGAGGTTGTGTGTGCAGTGTCGCATTAAGAGGGTAGAATGCTTTGGAGCTAGGAACTACATGAAAAAATGATTGTATCTCAGCCTCTGTAACTCAAAAGAAATTGCTAGAGAGCGTAATTGAGAAAAGGGGCTTGTGGGTCTAGCCATCCCTTTTGGAACAGATGTATTTTTTTATCTTAACAAAATGTTTTTATAAGTAGAGTTTTCATATCAACAAGGAAAATCTTTTTAAGGAAGATACCAGCACTAGGCAAAGCCCAAACCATGTGCCATAAGGAGATTGCCTTGCAGACGCTTTCAGGTTCAGGGTTCAGGCATCAAGATATGGCAATTACAGGACCTCTGGTGGAACTTCCACATCCCAAGAACCAGTGTACAGAGGGGCTTCTTGTCTCCCCAGGCAGTGCCTGCTGTGTGAGTAGCAGGAAATAAAGCAGGGTAATTGTTAGTCAGCACCATGAGCCTGAAGCTCGGTGGCTGTGGTGTTACAGGGCACTCTGGGGACAGCACGGGCCAGAGCCAGGCTCTGCTGCTGGGTTTAATGGGACTCTGTGAACACCAGGTACATTTGTGGGGGTCACCTGAAGCGCAAGGGACAGTCAGAGAGAGTCTGGCTGCTCAAAGACTGACCTAGCACTTCCATTCCCCATGTGGTCTGGTTAAACTGGTCTGAAGGTGAGGCCAGCGGTGCCTTTATGACCTGTAGCTGTGTGGAAATGAAGGCGAGCTGGGGTGGAAAGTGAAGGAAAAGAAGAAGGGAATAGAAACTGCAGGCTTTGCTAATTGCAACCAGGGGAATGGAGAGAAGTGAGACCACGCAAAAAAAACAGGGAAGTGGGAAGAAGAAACAAGGGGGGAGCAAAAAGGGGAGAGGAGAATATTCCCCTGGTGACTGTGGTACCAGTAGCCAGCCAGAATATTTTTGATTTTCAAGCACCTCAGTGATATGTCAAGCAGAGAGCCGAGTTTTAACAAGCAATGATGAATATGAGGGAAAATAAAAAAGAAAAAAGTTTAAAAGGAAGAGGGGATGAGGGGACAGGGGGGGAAGCAATGTGGTAGTATATGAAATAACTGAATGGCATGAAAAAATGAAGTAAAGAGATAAAAGGAAGGAAAAAAATTGATCTGGCACCAGGTGCTCAGCTGGCAGATGCTCTGTAAGCCCACAGAAGATGAAAGATAAGATTCAGTGCAACCACTAGCAGGCAGTAAAAATTAGTATTTTCTTTCTGCTTAGGTCTTGATTAGTAAATAGGAAACTGCAGGCATGGATTTGTGTGGATCAGAGCTTTAGAAGATATTGGAATGTGCAAATTGATACCCTTTAATTGTAGCAAAGGCTTCTGGAGTACAGGTGTGCAGAAGAGGTCAATACAGATAACAGCAGGTGGGCAGAGCAGGGAGCAGACATAGATGTACGAGGGAGAAAGGAGGCAGAAGAAAACCTGGTTTAGAGTTTAGGGAGAAGCTAGACAGGAATTAACGGAGCGTGAAGTATTCCTTGGCTCCCGCATACCATATAGGAAGGGATAACAAGCAGTAGTGCTGCTGTAAGGATTTGTGCGGACTTTCAGCTTAGGGGTCGAAAAGGAGGTCATACTTTCGGGAACGGCAAACTTCCAGCAGGGTCTCCTCGCACACATTCGGGGGTCTCCAGGCCCAGAGGGTTAAACTGGTTAATACCAGGTTAGTACCCTGCTCCCGCCCGCACCGCCGCGGCTCGCCCGTGCGGTGCCGGAGCCCTCGGGGATGCCGAGCTCCATCCGATGGGCGGAGGAGGGGCAGGACCAGCCAGCCCAGCCCAGCCCAGCCCTCCTAGCACCGCACAGAGCCCGGTCCTGCCCGGCCCGGCGGCTCCCACCGGCAGCCCGTGTTTAGAATGCGTTTCCCTGCTGCCATCTGCAGAAATCGAACCGATCTTTTATTTTGTTATTATTATTCTCCAATCTAACGAGTCCTTGTCATCTATCCCGCGGCAGCAGGGCCGCGCCGGTCGGGGCAGGGTCGGATTCACCTGGCGGGTGCTGGCGGCGCGGCGGCGGGGCGGGATGCGGGCGGAGATGCGCGGAGCAGCGGGCCAAGTTGGGCCGCCCCGAGCGCAGCCGCTCGGCAGCTCCGGCTGCGGAGCGAGGGTCAGGGGACACTGCTGCCCGGGGAGCGAGGGGAGTCCCCCCCGACCTGCTGCAACCGAGCCCCAGATAGGCGGAGGGAGGAGGATGCGCGGCGCAGGGCGCAGCGGGAGAGGCGGCTCCCGCAGCCCGTGGCACATCGCCGGCTGGAGGCGGCGGGATGCTGCTCCGGGATGCTGCTCCGGGGCTGCGCTCCGCCGGAGTGCCTTAGGTGCGGGGGGCAGAGCAGCGCTCCGTGCCGGCGTGATGGTGCATTTTCCTCCGGCTCCGTCGCGGGGATGGCGGGATGGTGCCGCAGCCCGGGAACACCTTGGCCGCTGCCTGCCGAGGCTGGGCGAGATCTTCCCTGTCTCTCTTCTCCCTGATTTCCCCGCAGTGCTCGTTTCTCCCCCTCCTCACCTCTCCGGCCCTGTGCCCGCTCCAGCCCCTACAGCCGTGACGGTGTTTTATTTTCCTATAACGCGATTAAACACCGGCACCGGGGCGCGCGGTTGGCACCTTGGGCAGCGCCGGGGCGTGCGCGCCAAGGGAGCCGCGGCTGTCCCTGCCCGCGGGCGCGCTTCCACCTGCGGCTCGCTGCGCGCACACGTCCGTGCGCGGAGAGGCGCGGCGCTGCCGTCGGGGCCGGCGCATCCCGGCGGGACGGCAGTCCCGGCGCAGGGGTGCGGAGCGCTGCCCGCTGTCCCCGCGCCGCTGTCCCCGCGCTGCCGTCCCCTTATTCGCGGCCCTGCCCCGGGCGCTGCCGCGGGGCGCAGCGGCTCCGCCGGCCCCGCCCGCCGGGCCCCGCGCGCCGCTCGGCCAATGGGGGCGGCGCGGCGGCGCACGTGACGCGGCGGGCCGGGACCTGCTGCTTCCCCGCGCAGAGGGATGCGGGCGGCAGAGCGGGGCAGGCGGCGGCGGCGGCGGCTGCGCGGCGGCGGCCCCTCCGCGCCCTCCCCGCTCCCCGCCGCCCGGCCCCTATGGCAGCCGCTCCCCGCCCCGCCGCCGCCCGCACCCCCGCGCCGCCCCGCCGGGCTCCGCCGCTCGCCCCAGCGTAGCGCCCGGCCGCCTCTCGCCGACCCGCCGCCGCCGCCGGCCGGGGCCCCGGGATGCGCAGCGGCCCCGCCGCCCGTCCTGCCTCCCGCCGCGCCGCCCCGGGCACGCCGCCGCCGCCGCCGGAGAGTTGAGTTAGGAAGTCATGGTGCCCTGGGAGCCCTCCCCGCCCCGGCAGTGCGGCGGCGGCTGGACGCTCTGCGACTGCTGCTGCTGGCTGCTGCTGCCCGCCGTGCTGCTCGTCCTCGCCCGCCCCGACAAGCTGGCGGCCTTCCCTACCTCCTTAAGCGACTGCCAGACGCCCACCGGCTGGAACTGCTCCGGTAAGCACCGGAGCATCCCCGCGCCCGGCCCCGCCGAGCGTCCCGGCAGCCCCGCCGCGCCGCGCCGCGCCGGGCGCTCGGAGTTGCGCGGACGAGCCCGAGGGAGGCAACTTCAGAGGGCGATGCCGCGTCCCGTTGGATGCACGGGAATAGCGAAGGCTAAAAGTGCCGGGCGTCGGGGCTCGCCGCCGTTCGCGGTGCTACCGCAGCCCCGGGGCCCCGCTTGCCCCGCGCTCCGCGGCGCCGGGCGCGGCAGCCGCGCCCTCCGCCGGTGCGGGCGGCTCCCCGGGCAGAGAGAGACACGGCCCCGGCTCCCCGGGCACGGCTCCGCTCCGTGCGGGGCTCTCGGCGTGCGGCTGCGGGAGCGCATCCTGCGGGCGGCTGCTCCCGTGCGCACCGAGCGCAGAGCGGGTCGCGGTACCGGCATCGCCGCACCGGCAACACCGCTGCCTGCTCCTTAAAGTCGGGCTGACCTTTGTGACCGGTTTCCTATGTAGGTCAGCAGCCCGTCCTTCTCCGATACGGAAAATAATTCGGAAATGGGGCTGTAGTAGCTTTCTGAGGGGAAGAGCGTTATTTGGGGTGCTGCGCGCATCGCACATGACGCGTTAGATCGGGAGGAATTTGCGCTGTGAGCTCTTCGTTTTAAACATGTAGCGATGCTGTTAAGAGCACTCAGATGTTTTTTTTTAAAAGATCAATGGATTCCGATCTTAATGGGTTTGGAGTCTGATATAGCTGTTTTGTTTAGTATCTTGCCACTCGCTGTTGGAGTGGGAAGTCAGCTAGCGAAATCTGAAATTCATGCTTGTATTCGTGAACTGAATCTTCAGTCAGATCTGTTGGTTTTTCCTGGAGAATATGAAGGCAAAGAGCTCGGTTCTCTCTGCGGCTTGTAGGGAACCTGGCACTTCTCCTGTTAACTTAGAGGTCATCAATCTTCATTGAGATCAGGCAGACCATCACAGAAAACACACAGCCTGTTTGTCTTTATTATTGGGGGCTTTGTTGTGTCATGGGCTGGAGAAATTCCATTTTGGACGTTTGTCCAACAGATTTGTGATCGGATGGGGATAAGTTGATGACATTTCCAACCCAGAGCCATGAAATAGCATAATTACTGGGTGGCTTCTGAGGAAACCGGGTCTGTGAAATAGAAAGAAAAGTGCGTGAGGTGGTGGGGAATAAGAACTAAGAGAAACAAGAGGAAAAGTGAAAAGCTGAGGGCAGGGAAGGACAAAAGGAAATCTGGACTCCATCAATTTCATCAACAAGGTTATTGTGCTGTGTGCATAAAATGCAATCATCCCATATTGTTCATCTTGCTAGACCAAAGCTGACTTTTTTTTTTCCCCTCTCTTTACATTTGAGGTTACGATGACAGAGAAAATGATCTCTTTCTCTGCGACACCAATACCTGTAAATTTGATGGGGAGTGTTTAAGGATTGGAGACAGTGTGACTTGTGTCTGTCAGTTCAAGGTAAGAAGATTGATACTTTGTTCTCTAATTCACTAATGAGAATACAAATCATGGGTCTCCCTTTATAACCTATCACTTGGCAATTTATTTCTGTATGTGCAGAGAAGTTAGAGGGAAAACCTGGCAGTGTGTGTAAAAGCTGGCAGGAGAACCAACTGGTGTCAAGAAGACATAAGTTTCTCTGGGAAAATGCAGATGCTGTGGCTTTAAATGTCCCTTCGGGTCTGTAGTTCCAGGTTGTGCATTTCTGATTTTTCATCCCTGCCCTTTTAACGAGGATTTAGAGCCCTTTCTATATTCATTTCTGATACAGATCGTGGCTTATTGTATTCGGAGTTCTGATCTAGTTAAAGAAATGGATCTGTAATGTGCTTATGCAATATTTTCAGGAAGGGCTGCATAGTGACAATGCTTCTGCCTGTTTATCTGCCCAGCTGATCAGATTAAGGAGCAATCCCTCTGTTCCAAAATGATGAACTTCCTTTAGGTTTTATATAGTTTTAGGAGAGCTATTACTGAGTAGTAAGGGGTTTTCCTTCTATTCTCTCTTCGTCTCTCAGCTACATCTAAACCTCAGCCCTTCTCAAAGTCAAACGATTTCATTATGAAGGATTCCATTTAATGTTTTAGCTAACTCGCAAAACAGCTGGTCTTTAAATAATGACCTGAATAGAAACTGCACAAATTAAAGGAGTTTAAAGCTTTTACCAGCACAGGGTTTTATGTGTGTTAATGCCTCAATGTTTTTCTGCATTTTAATGTGGATTGGTGAAGTTGTGAAACTTACAATGCTGATTTGAGTGCTTACAATGGACCAGGCCAAATAGTGCCCAGCTCAAGATTGTGCTCATCTATAATGACTGTGTTAATATTGAGCTTTGATCGACCATTCATGTTAAAGCATTGCAAATATTGTTTATATTTCTAGAGCCAAATGTGCCTTCGGAGATAAAACTCAAATGATAAGTTCTTTCATTTTAAACAAGGAAAGATTTTCTTTAATAAGAGCAAGACAGTAGTTCTTAAACACTTGTGTTTCCCATGTTGGAAGGGAATTAATATTGACCATAGGAGTCTTTTATTCCATTTGGAGTTTGCATGCAATCAAAAATTCAGCATGAGAATGCTCTTTTGAGCATTTGCCTTGGCTCGGCATATGCAGTGATAGAGGGGTTATGGTCTGGTCTGTTTTCTCTTTCTAAGGAAAATCTGTAAGGCAGTGAAACGTCTGTGCCTTGTCCCATTGCCTGGTGATAAGCCAGGGCAGACGTTGTTCCATGAGCCCTGGGAGCTTAAAGCAGCCAGTGAGAGTGCTTGGGTCTTGTCTTTGGTTCCTGTCTGGTGTTGCCATTTGGCATAAAGCAGTGAACTCATGGCCTGGAGGGTACAAATTCAGATGTTGCCATTGGCAGGGAAGAAGGCATTGGAAGTGCTGTTTTCTCAAGGCATGGTGCTGTTGCCTGGGGATTTGGGGTAAATGAAGCCAGGTAAACCTCTCCAGGCTGTGTGGTGCCCTCTTTGAGAGGTAAACAGTCTTAAGTATGCTGAGTTTAGCAGATCTGTAGGGGGCAGTTGAAATAGGTTTAAGGAATTCAGGTTAATTGGTATATGAATATGCAAATAAGATCAAAGAGTGAGTTGGGCAGTTGTGGGCCTAATCACTAGGAAATGGGTTGAAATCAGCAGCAGTCTTAGGTTTCAGTGGCCTTTGGATCAGGCCCTGTAAACACTCAGAGCTCTTTGTCTTGCTGTGAGCCCTCTGTGGAGCCTCAGGGCTGGCTGTGACCTTGGAGGGCAAGTTACCTGTGGCTGATGCTGTGCCAGCTCTGCCAGGGGCACTCTGGTGCTGGGGGCTTCTGTAGTCAGACACGAGCACTTTGATACAGGCAGAGCTTGGGGGCATGTTAGCTTCTCTTGTAACATCAGTGGACAGCGTGACAGGCCAAAAAGATGTGCCACTGGAGTAGAAAATTAATTTCTAGTGTGGTGTCTGAGGCTGGCTAAGTGAGGCAGAGCTGGCCAGGTAATTTGTGTCACGAGTAAGGGGGACCCCCATCAGAATTCAGGGCTCCCATTTTGGTGACAACTCTCTGTGGTGGTAGTGAGAAAATCAATAGCAGGCTCCTCATCACTACAACTGTGCTTTATGACTTCTTCAGAAATTTGAGAGAACAGACAAGGATAGAGAGCTCATTTGGCCTCTGTACTGAATAAAGTTCAGGGCTGACCAGCCTGTGTCTTGAGGGGCTGAGAACATGGAAGTGGAGAGCAGGGCTTCTGCAGTCTTTGTCTGGGTTTGTTCAAACCAGAATTACAGATGCTTCACGTCTGCCTAAGTGGAGTTAAAATGGATTTATTTTTATTTGAAAGGAAGGATGTGATCAGACTACTCTGGAACACCCAAGTTAGACTTCCAACCCTGGGGAGGGGTTCTAACCCAGCAGGCTTATGCTGAGGAAGAGGTTCATATTGGCTGGCTCTCTTGTCACAGTCTACTCAATGAGACATTTTTACAGAAAAGCACCATGTCCTGCTCTGATAAGGAGATGCAGACCCATCTCCAAGGCAGACTTTGGTGCTGGCAGGGAGGGAAGGCACTGGGACAGCGCTGGCTTTAGCAGGAAGGCTCAGCACAGGGAAATCACCAGCCCTTCCTTGCCTCAGGCTCAGTGGGTCCAGCAGAAGGTGCAGGCTGTGCCAGCAGGGATGTGCTTGGAGACGTGGCTTGCTGGGGTCTGTACCTGCTTGCCCAAAGCCACAGGTCTGGCAGCTTGGCTCTTCCCTCTTACATGCATGAACATATCAAAATAATGTACCAGGAACTTTATTAGTGTTTTTTCTCTTGAGTCACCAAGCCTGTGGACACTCACTGTTTTCTATGGGAGGAAGGAGCCCCTTTTTCATGCATATTGTGTCTTCCACATGCTTCAGTGTTTGTGGAGCTGCAACATCACCCATCCAACTTCCAGCTTTGTTACATTTCTGGAATGTATCTAGTGCTACTCTGTTCGGGATGTGGGTGGCATTTTGGGATCCTTGAGAGTAGGAGGAGGTCAAGCTTTTAACATTGTTACCCGGAGGAGGAGTTCTGCAGATTTCCATTATATTTAGGAAACAAACCGCCTGTTTCCAGTGCTCAGCCCTGATCCAAAGGCTCCCAAAGGTGATTTGTCCCTGGCTGTGACAGTGGGCACTCGAGGCTACAGGTGCTGGGGAAGGCAGCCTTTGACTGACACTTGATGGAATTGCCTGAGTCCATTTCCCTGCTCTACAGGGAAATGGAAAAAAAAATTTTTAAAACTGTGTTTTAAAAACTGGCCTGTGTAAGAGAGGAGTGGACAGTGTGGCACTGTGCTGCTGGGTTTAGTGGGAGTTTTGACATGGATTTCCCTGAGGGCTTGCTCAGTCCTTACCAGGGGATGAAGAATCATTCCTGCATCTAGGGCCTGGTCTAGTGAGCCCTATACCTATGGCAAAGACATGTCACTTGACTGACAGAACTGACATTCAACACCTGGTATTCTCCAGCTCTAGCAGGAGGTGTTTTGTGATGGTGATGAGCTGTGAGTGCAGGGTTCAGCGTGGGCAAACACAAGAGTCTGGCTCTAGTGGGTTAGGGCTAATGTCACAACCCTCTCATCAGTGGTCTTGTTTTCTTTCCTGGGCAACTTCCACTACAGTTTCCAGCTCAAAGCCAAGGCAGGATCCATATGGAAGATATTCCTCCCTTTGCTCCTTATGACTCCTGATTTTGCCATCTGAATTCTACTTGTTCAAATGTGCTGGTGGGGAAGAGTGGACTAAATACTTCCCAGGATCCTGGTGTCTCTCAAATGCATTTTAAAGTTTGCAGCCTTTGGAAGAAGTTCCAGCCTAGCTCATAGCACTCCTTTGTGTGGATTGAGATTTCACCATTTATGTGGGGCTATCTGGCCTTTGAGATCTGCTGCTGAGTCCATGTCAAAGATCATCCCTTGCTCTGGGCCAAACCAGCAGAGGAGCTGCCTTTGTGTTTTTCTGGGGCAGAAAAGTCACTGCTGTGTTTCTTGAGCAAAGAATCCAACCTTGTTTCTACATCTAACAAAGCCTGCTGAGATACTCAACGCCAAATTCCTCACAAATCCTTGGGTGACAAGCAGATATTGCACCTAAAGCAAGCATGATTTGATGCTTCATGCTTTAAAAACCACACGATTGTGTTAATTGTCCTGGTTATGTATTCCAGATCAGCCTCCAGCAATTGCTGTTGAGCTTCTGGATGAAGTTGGCATTTTATGCTTGAAACATTGCTCAGATTTGGAACATAATGATGAAAATAGCCTAGAAACGTTTTTAATCAACAGTTTAAAATCTCTGCATGAAGGAACCCTTCGTGAGGAGCACAAGGAGAGGATTTCTGCTGTTGTGGCTGCTGTTTTTCTTCCTTGTTCTGAGGGAAGAGTGTGCTGGGGGTGGGCAACATCTTGGGAAGATTGAAGAGAATACAATGCAAAAGGAAAATGTCATTTGTTTTGGCCCAATCAAAATGTCACTCTGACCAACTATGAATAATTTCTTGGCAGCTGCTCTGTGTGGAGGCCTGCAATTAATGCAATCTATGCAATTGTTTGTGTTAATCACTTCTGTAGTCATTCAGTTTAAAGCATTTTTGACGTTAATATCCCTGATATTTCAGTTCTGCCTTTCACGCTGTGCCCAACAAACACACCTCAGACACACTGTGGCATAATACAGCTAAATAGGATGTATGTGATCTTCTAAATTTTTACTAGGATTTAGGCAGAGGTGAGCATTTGTCAATAATAATTGTGATCATTCCATTTGTTCTAATTAAACAATGAGGCATACAGGAGTAGGGTAATCACGAGATAATCATATCCCTGGTGTAATTGCCATGTACAGGGCACATCCAAGTGTTTCTAAGCCTCCAAGCATGATTATCTTGTGATAACTGCACCCTGTAGGTTGCCCAATTTTCAGTATAAAATGAAACTATTATTTTTTTAAATGAACAAGAAGGGGCAAAACTGTCTTCCAGTGGTGGAGGAAACTGAGCAGAGCTCAGCAGCTCTGAGCTGAGGCAGGGTGTGAGAAACTTGTGCAGTGTCTGAGCTCGCTGCAGTGCTGCTGCTCCTGCCCACCGTGGGGAGAGCTTGGGCCTCTGTGGAGCATCCCAGCTGCAGCTTGCTGGAGCAGAAATGTCTGTGCAGAAAGAGGGATGGACTGATTGCTGGTGCCTCAGGATTAATCTCCCTCTGTGCAGTCAGTACCTGAGCAGTTAGACACACACTTGTGTGCGTGCAGACCCCCGTGGCACTGCAGGGCTCTGTGTGTGTGCAGGGGGAGGGAAGGGAGAGCCTGTTCATTCCTGTTTGTCTGCAGCCCTGCAATGGGAACACAGGAGCTGTCATTGCAGGTGTCAGGAGTCATTTGCCTCACCCCTGTTCCTCCCCTGGGAGTGCCCCCTGCTCCTGCTGGCAGTGAGAGACCTCTCTGGGGCACTTTGCCCATTCAGATTACCTTTCCCCTAATCTCTTCAAATCTGGCTTTTCTTTGTAAAAGCACTCTTCCTCTCCCCTGCTAGCTGTAAAAGTGAGAGAGGATTTGGTGTCTCCCTCTCTGCTGCTTTCCCAGGTTTTCATGCTGGCAGGGAGCAGGGAGGATGTGTGAGGGCACCCAAGTGGGTTCTCTTCCCCTGCTGGTGTGACTAACACTGCTGCTCTCTGTCCCTCCCCACCAGTGTAACAATGACTACGTGCCCGTGTGTGGCTCCAATGGTGACACCTACCAGAATGAGTGCTACTTGAAGCAGGCTGCCTGCAAGCAGCAGAGTGAGATCCTGCTGGTGTCCGAGGGATCGTGTGCCACTGGTAGGTATAACTCACCCCAGGCTGCCTGCTGACCCTGCCACACCCCCAGGAAAATGGCCTGGGCATGGCAGAAGCCATTGAATTCTTCATCAGAGCTCATTACATTCTTTAATTCATTTAACTCATTCATTCTTTACAGTTTGGGGAGCGACAAGGCGCTGCCATCCTTCACTGTTAAGAAATTTACTATAGGCTCACAGTCCCTGATGCACTGTGCCCCTGGCACTGTTTGGAAGAGTTCAGCACGGAAGTGGATTTGTTTTTTAATTTGTGTCTTGTGCTCCTGATCATCCTGTGCCCTGCCTACACTTCTGAGCTGTTAGGACAAGTGAGCTGGTAGCAGATTAAGTGAGCAGATGTCTGATAAATGGGCATCTGGATTACCACAAACCTCTGCATAATCTGGAGAGAGAGAACTGGAGCATTATTGCCTGCAATCCAGTTCCTTGGTTTTTCCTTATCCTTGCAGGGCCAGATCCCCAGCTGGTACAATTCAACAGACCATAGTTGTAATGAGTGCTGCCAATTTATGCCAGCTGAAAACTTAGTCAAAGCACACCTAATGAACAGGTCTGTGCCACAGGTGTTTGGTGTGGACTTGAGAAGACTGACTGGCATGTGAGACAGCTTTGCTCAGCTCTGAGCCTTGTGAGCTGTTTATATCTCAGCTTGTATGAAAACAGCCAGAAAGGTGACTGAGCAAATTCTGTCAGGAAAACCAAGTTCCTTATGTGCAGGACTTCTTGATGTTTTTCTTTCGTGCTCAGTATCTGTTAGAGGTGGGCAGTGAAGTTAACTTGAAAAGAGCAGGAGTAAGCCTTTGTTCTTGAGAGAGTTCTTTAAACTTAAAGCAGAATTTTTTCTTGGCTGAGGATGGAGGAGTCAATAAAAAGTACATTAGACAAACTTTTTTCAGTGCTGTAATTTCATGTTTCATACACCTGAGAGAAAATAAACTCCTTTCTCTGGAAATGTTGTTCTTCTCTGAAGCTGTTACCTGACAATTTTCAAGAAGAAAAAAACATATGCTGCAATTTTTTTGTCCATAAATTGGTATTAAATGGAACTCAGGCTGACAAAACCTACTGCGGTGTAGGATTTGTTCAACTTAGTAAATTCTCTCAGCACAGCAACTGGTCTTTTTGGCTCAAACTTTTTGATTAAAGGGATAATTTCAGTGCATTGCTACAACTTTTCTGAAACTTATTTGCCTGCTGGCAATGACTGTGTAGGCAGCATTCTCTTTGAAACACATTGTGGATTTCAGAAACCGAGAAGGAAAAAAAGGATTTTTTCCTGAAGTCTTGATCAAGGTCTTTGGTCTCTTTTTCCATCTCTCAAGGAGGACCTCAGTGGAGAAGGGAACAGCCATTTTCCTTAGGTTTTCCCTATGGGATGGAGCAGAAAGAAAGGGTGTTCAAGAGCCCCCTGCACAGACCTGGGCTTCTGAGAGAGCTGGCAGTGAGCAGCCCTTCTGGCCATGCCTGGCCAGAGAGATCAGGAAAATTCAGGACATGGTTACTGGGAAAACACCATTATTTCTGTTCCCTTTTGCATCTGACCTTTGCAGCCTTGCTGCATAAATATGCCCTTTGAAGCAATTCTTGCAAGCAATTATTTAGCAAAGATTTTCCTTTTCTTTCTTAGTTTTGGGCAGTGATGGCATGTGCAAGTTCACCAGGCCTCACTGTCAGCAAATGAGATTTAACAGTTCACAGGGTGCTTTGATCCCAAAGCAGCTTTCCCAAACTCTTTCTATTAGTTTTGGTGCTGATAAATGCATAACTCTTCCACTGAGGAGGAGAGTAGGATGGCAGCCCCCCTCCCTTCCCTGCAGAAGAAACTCCTCTTAGGCATTTTTTTGGTAGCCCTATGTGTTTGCATTTCCATGCTTTGGAAACTTAGAAAGTTTCTTTCTGAATCTCAGGGTTTGGCAATTTCGTGATGTTGCACTTTCTAAATCTGTGACTCTCATCAATCCAGGCAACAAAATGTCAAGTAGAGAAGAGAGAAAGCACTCAGTTTGGGAACTCAGCAACAGCCTTGAGAAAAATGGCATTTTAATCATTTACCTGAAGACTTTGAATAATAGTAATTTAATGGTTTATTCCAGCTAGTTATAATTTGATGAGATGTCCTGTTTTCTGGAGATAATGATACAAATTTACAACTGCTCTCTTCTCAAACAAATGGCTTTTAAAATTTCTCCTTGCTGAGGATTTGGTAGCAACCAAGTGGAGGTACTACTGTTGGGAACAAAGATTTATCAACCTAAGTACAATAAAACAGGGTAGAGACTTCTAAGGACGTTGCAGCACTCTGTGGCTTACAGTATTTTCATCTGATAGAGAGACTTTAAAGAAAAAAAAATGGAGAGACGAGAGAGATGGCTTGAGTGAATTACATTCAGATTAGATCTGTATAATTTACCCAGGGATGCCATCAAACGTGAGGTGCACTGTGGTGCTCTTCACTGAAGCCTTGCTTTGCATGCTCACAGCACATGCTGGAGCACATGAATGTAAATTTCTTTCTGTTCTTTTCTCAGATGCTGGCTCAGGATCTGGGGATGGAGGTAAGAGCCCTCTCTTAATATCTCTGCTCTTATGTGTACACATACTGTCTCCCACAATTTTGGATTGTAAGTGGATATGCTTTGCAATTTAAGTTGTTGCACTACAAATTGTCTTTTGCTTGGCTCTGTCTTTGAAAAAAGTGGTATTTTGCATTTCAGTCAAGCTGGAACCTAATCATGACATGCTGTTTTCTAGGGAAATTCAGAGAGCTCTGTTACTTCTAATAGGGCTTGGAATTATTCATAGATTGTGCTAGGAGCTCTATCTCCATCTACTGTTACAGTTGCACTCATTTGTTTTATGTTTAGGGTAATATTTCTTTTGTTTTTAAAACATGAGCCAAACCCTTGGCTCTTCCTCACTGGAGGATTCAAGCCAAATATTTTGTGGTAGCAGAGAGCATTCTTTCAAAGATATGAAGAAAAGTCACAGGGGAGGAGCAATGTGTTTTTATAAGAACAGCAACAACAAAACTGAACGTGGAAATAGCCTGAGCCCTTTGTGGCATACAGGGGATACAGTAAAATGTAGGCAAGTTAGCATTAAGTAGGGGGTTATTTTTTTTATTTTTGGGGTTTTTTTTTGTTTTGTTTTGTTTTTTGTTTTGTTTTTGTTTTGGGTTTTGTTTTTTTTTTTTTATTTCTTGGTGCAGTCATAATGGATTTGCTTGTCTGACATCAGTCCTTCTTGGAAGTGTAAGTGTTGGGTCTGGGCAGTGCCCTGCCTTGGGGTAGGGAGTGTGACTTTTGGGACTCGTAGGTCAGGCTTCTCTGGGGGCCAGGAATAGTCTGGATTTTGTTCAATTTTGGTAACCAGGATATGTGTATGGAAGGTATTTTTACCTGTGAAGTGGTCAGCACATGAGCATTGCAAGGGGCCTGATTTTCTGACATCACACTCAGGCTGCTTTCTGAACACTCCAAGATGCTTCCAATCTGGCTCTCCAAAAACTGCAACACAAAATATTGCTAGCTTTTTCCAGCTATTCCTATTTTACACTAATGTTCTTTTAGATTGTCTTTTTAAACCGTTACACCAGAAAAATCTTGTTCAGTGCTTATCAGAAATCTGCAGTTTGATTTATATGTACGATAGAGTTTTCACTCCTATGGTCAATAAATTAGTTTTCAGATGAAATTGCACAAAATTCATCATGCATGTACCAAGGAAGACAGATAAGGTTTTCAGTGTGTTTTGTAAGTGAGGAGGTGGGAAAACAAACTTGACCAGTTTCTGAAAGTAAGGAATTCCATTCTCAGAAAGCATAGGAGTTTAAAATCATGATTTCTGAAGCTCAGAATGACAGAAGAAGAGCAGAGCAGGGTCTAGAGGCTGAATGTGTGGGTAGTAAGGAAGCAGATTTGTGAAGGAGACAGAACCAAGTTGGTACATGTGTTTAAGGGTCTACAAAGCTGCCTTGTATTATTCTAGATTTAGTAGGCAGCTATGGCTGTTCTTGAAGTACAAAACTATATTTCTGTGCCCTAAGAAGCTAAAGAAGCTAAATCCAGGCAAGTAAGTATTGTCACTGCATCACTCTTTACTAGACATGGCCTTGCTGTAAAAGCTGTAATAAATTTTGGATGTCATCACAGTAAGTCTTGTAAAATCCACTGCAGCAGTCATGAGTGGGACATCTTCCTATGAGAAGCCTGAGGTCTTAGGCAATGGTTTCTGATTTTTCCTGAAAATTCTTTCTTATGCTTCTACAAGCAGTCTTGGTTAACAAAATTACCAGTGCAGCATCTTTTTTAGCAAAACTGCTGCCATAGGGATGGTCCCAGCCAGCCAGCTGAGATAAGGGAACAAATTTTTCAAGAGCCTTGTATCTTGTGGTTGGATTTCTTAGGGGTACACATCTAGTAAGAAATTAACTCAAGTTGTGTTTTTCTGGTTCTTAGAGCATGGTAAGTTTCCAGCTTTGGGGTGGTTTCCCCTGTGACTGACACTAGCTCAGCTCCCAGTAATGCTGTTCCTTCAGTGGAGCTTGTCACAAGGAAACTGTAATTGCTAGAGGGCTCAGAAATAGCTGGAGAGGGGTTGAGCAGATGTAGATAAGCACCATGTGGTCATACAAGCCTCCTTTTCTCAGAAAACTGGCCAGAGCATGAATAAAACAGCCAGAGGCTGTGTTTTGCTGCCATGTTTTCCTTTCAGGTATTCCCATCTGGGTTTGCAGGGAAGTCTTCTCAATTCACTGGGTAGGATTTGGGGTTTTTTGTTATCCTGTCAGGGATGCTGAGATAGGAGAGGTCTCAGCTTTTCAGCACATTCATGATCTTGAGGGCTTTCCAGAGGTGATTTAATCCTCCTTTATGCAGCAATAACATGCAAAAGTCCCCTTATTTGTAAAGTGATGAGGGAATCATAATCTCATTTGATTACTGAGCCTTCAGCATACACTTTTGGGGATATCCAGGAGATGGGCAGGACAGTAGGTGTTCAAGTTTCTTACAGCAGAAGACATTTTTCCCTGTAAATGAAGATGAAAAACGCAGAATCAAGAGCCATTTCAGTGTTTTGATTGCAGAAGCTGGGAGTGTGGTGTGGAATTATTTAAAAACCCACATCCCAGAAAGATACTAATCAGAAAGGCAGAAAGGATGAATGTGAAAGACTTTATACAGAGAGTAATTTAAAGAGATTCCATTCATTTTCATCTCTGCCGTTCTCTAGACAACTGGGTTTTTTTAGAACCCAATGATTCATGTTTTGGTCTTGAGCAGCTCTATAATGAATTCTTGCTCGTTTCCTGGCTTCCTTCTAACAGCAACAAACTCAAGATGCAGTATTTCATTATAGCCCTTAATGGGCTAAGAGCATCTCTCCCTCGGTTTCATTTTCACACTGAGCACCTCTTTGCCCTGCCTGCATTGTCTGCACTCCCAGCTCTGTTGATTGGCTTTCTTTCACAGTCTGATGGATTCACTGGGGGTGGCTGTCACCCTGGTGTGCTGTGACCACTGGCAGGGCAGTGCTTAAGCACCTACCTTGAATTTGTTTCATAGCCTCCTTCAATTTCCATTCAAGCCCTACTGACTCCAGTGGGAATTCCATGGGGCCCTGGGTACACAGATCTTACACTAGTTTGGTTTCAATGTTATTTTTCTATGATCTAGACTAAAGCAAAATTAAACCAACCAAATGAGTGATAATTCATCAATATCATCATCACCATTTATTTTACAGTAGCATCTAGAGGTGCTAATTCTAAGATTAGGACTCCAGGGTGGTACTCCTGTGGGGGAGAGAATAAAAACTGTGAAGCAGAGCCTGGATATTCAAGTTAGGCAAGGACTGGAAGCTGCATCTCACTCCAGTGTCTGAACTGGGAATAGCACATGCTGCTTCAGAGCTGGGGCAGTGCTGGGGCTTTGGAACCCCAGTGTTTGTCAGCAAACCCATGTGACATCCAGAAAGAATCAGAGGTTTTATTGCTCTTAAACTTATTCCTGACCTGTTAGATAAACCTGAAAGCCAACAACCTTACAAGCCATCTTCTTTCCCCCTCCCTGCCCCTCTGCTTCTCTTCCTTTGTGTGTATACTTTAAGGATGAGCATGACTTGTTTGTTTGTTCATTCTTTCAGTTTATACATTCAGTCTTAGCCAGAAAAAAATTAAGTCCTGCAGCTTTTTGTACGTGCTAACATGTAGATTTAATGATAGATTTGGTATTCTGGTCTGCCTTTCCTGTTGACTTAGAGATGTGTGAATAAACACATACATATTATAAATCTATATGGAGCAGCAGTCATCTTGAAACACTAACCCACAGAAAATAGGCAGGAAAAAGATAACACTTTGGATCCTATCTTATTTTTTTATGGCAAACCATAATGCAGCATGTATATAGTTTTCTTTCCCTTTAATCAACAGGTAAATGGCTACTTTGACCCAGCTGCATTTGCATTTGTCTCCATGCTGGTTTTGAATGGCTTGCTTGAATTCAGCAGCTCTGCTGCTTTGCCAGTGATTTTGCTTTCTGCTTTATTACAGTGTTGATTGATGGGCAGGGCTATGCAGAACATGCTGAATATTGCTGTAAACACTGTCCTAGCAATCACACTTGAGGCAAAATGCACCATAAAACCTGGAGTGTATATTGGTTTGAACGAAGCAGTGTATAAAATGCAGTGCTGATAAACACACACATGCACACATGTTCTCCATAAAGGGGAAAGTACTCTGACTGTTCTAGTCTAACCTTGGAAAGAAAGGGAATTCATATTTTGAGCTACAGACTATTTTCCCAGGTGTAATAGGTGATTCAAGCTTCTCTCATGTGAATTCAGAATATCTGCTGACCCCACGTGCGATTGTCAACTGCAATAAGGAAATAGGGAAGCTTCTCCTACTCTAATTTGATTTGGGAGATACAATTTAAAGCAGCATCAGAAGGTACAGAGTCAACTGTAAGCAACGTGCACCGACTGAGTAAATACCTCTGGAGGGAATGTTTAAATCTGAAATGATTGACCTGCCTGTGGTTGGTCAAATATGTCTCCTTTGTTAAACGGGTTTTTACCTTGTTAACCTCAGCATGGCACTGAGCCCAAACCAATAAGCTCTTTGAAAGGCCGGGTTTATTAGCTCAGGCTCTTTGCTGTCCTAACATGATTACATGACTTCCAGTTCAGGGCTGGAGCTCATCTGACCTACAGAAGAGTTAGGTCAGAGAAAGGCAGTTCATGTCTCTTTGTGGCCTTTAAAAATTAGGAAAGGATGAAGTTCCCATATGTTTTTGTTGACTGGAAGAGAAGCACTTGGGCATTCACAAGTGCCAGACTTTTAGACCCCTGCCAGGGGCATTTTGTGCTGGGTAGGATGCATTAGCCATTTTGGAAAATCCTAGGAAGGTATGGAGATGACAGGAATACCAGTTTTTGGACTCCTCTTAGGCTCTCATTTAAGCTGAGTACTGAGCTCATCAATCCTGCTAGGCTGAGATGCTTGAGCAAATAAATCCCCATAGCTCTCAGAAGCTCTCCAGGGTTGTAGATAAAGTACCAGCCCTGGAAGATGGTGGGCTTGGATTTAGTTGCCTGGATTTTGCCTGTGTTTTGCTTGCTGCTTCTGAAGCTGGGATGCAGACATGCAGCAAAAAGTGCTGTGTTTTCTACCTGTGTGATTGATGGGCAGCAGTCCTTGCTGTGCTCCTGGTCCCATCAGGCAGGCACTGAGAAATGCCACAGGGAAGAGTTGATGGGTATTGAATGATTTGTGGCCTGTTTTCAGCCATTCATGCAAAACTGAAGGGGAATGAATAGAAGATGCCACGAGGATCCACTGACTTCTGTGGGCAGGGAGTATGAATGACGTTCATTCACAGCCTCTTTCCTGCATTATGCAATCCTTTAGGTTTCTGGCACTTTGTGTAAGTAGTTCAGAGCCACACAGGGATTCTATGAATGGAAGATGCTCACCTACATAAAAAAAACACTGAGGATGCCCTGGTTTTGCTTTAGAAGTCAAAATTGCTTCTCTGCATAGAAACAGAGGAAAAAAATCCAAAATATGCTGGCTAATCAGGTGCAATCTGTAAATCCACTGATAACTAAGTCATCAAATCATCAAACAAATCCTATGATACTCCAGCAAACAGATTAAAAAAGCAGTGCCTGATCACAAATACTCATTTATTGGTCTGTTATTGTAAACACAGCAAGAGATATAGTGGTCTGCTACATCTCTGTAAACCTGGATTAATTTTCCTTGTGACAACTGTGGAATCACTAGAGATTAGCCGTGGTGACAGTGAGAGGCAAATCTAGCCCACTGTTTTTCTTTTTTGTGCAGGGAGTTCTTCCACAGGGAAGAAAAGTGGTTTTTAAGCTTTCAAATGGCTCTTCCAAGCTTGCTACAAAAACTTTCCTTCATGGGGCAAGAGCATGTGTTCAAGCTGCATTTTTGGGACATGCTTAAATGCCATTGACTTTGAAATTTTTTTTCTGAATGTGGATATCTTGCACAAGTGGGGTCTGAGGCAGCCTGGGAGTGACCAGAACTGCTTCAGATCCTCATACATCTCATCATGATGTGTTCTGTGGTTTAGGGATTGAAGAAGCTGATTCACTGGGCACTTGCTTTGAACTGGTTTTGGTGTGACACAGGATTTTGTGAGATGCTCTCATGAGATCTTAAAATGAATAAATGGGATGAAAACTTCCAAGTCTCTCTAAACGTTCGTGTATTCGCTTTCTCTAACTCCTGCATTTCAAACCTCAGCTGCATCTGGCAAATTTAATGCATTCTGCACTTGATGTTTAAACTCCTTTTTGTCTAAGAGATTGGGAAATGCAACCAGAAATTTTGCCTGCTATTTTTGAAGTCAGTGGGAGCTTGTCTTAAGGAAGAGCATAACTGATTCCTAGACACTTAGCAAACTGGAGACAGCCTCCTACTTTATGTAAATGTGCACACAGGACAAGTTTAATGAGTGTGGTGCAAGCCCAGAATCCAGTTCATAGTCTTAATCAAATCCAGACGAGTTAGAATTTTATGGGAGAGCACTACCAGTTCTTTAGATGTTGCCATGAGCCCAGGTTTTTGAGTAGCTTTATAGAAAATGCTTGGTTTCTAGTTTAAAACAAACATATTGTTTGTTGCTCAGGAGAATCCTTGAATAGAAGCCCAAAGTGTTCAACAATAGGGATATCTCTAAACTGCAGTTTGAAAATGCCTCAACTCAGGGAAGAAGAGGTCTAAACCATTTCAAGTTATTTAACATGATTTTTTTTTAAATGCCTTGGACTTTTTTATACCATTTCTTCTAGCTGCATGGGAGTTAGATAATGATGGTGCCTATATAAGCCCATTGAAAAAGCAGTTATCAAAGCAGGGCTCTTTTTACTCCTGCAGCCCCAAATATCTTGCAGGTAGCAGTATCAAGAGAGATAGTTAAGGAATTTTAATGTTGGTTTTCCATAAACCTGAGAAGATGGGAAAGTTCTAAAGGTCTGAGAGAATGTAGATGTGTAGGTATTAAAAAGGGTAAGGTGGGGAAAAGAAATCAGATATTTATAGGCCTGCCAATCTGACATTGATTGAGGCAGAACAGGACATGCAGTCCCAGACCTGCTCAATAAAGAAATAAATGAGAATTAATGCTGAGCAATATGGGGTGATGTAATAGATTCTGTCAACTAATTGAAATGTTATTTATGAAGCTACAAGTTTGGTTGATATAGTGTACGTGGATGTCAGTGAGGCATTTGGCATGCTGCTACATGACACTATGATTAAGGAACAAGAATCATGCAAAATTGACATGGTATGTAATTAGTGGAGTAAAAACTGCCTTTCAGGATGTAATTATACGTGGATTTATCATTGTTAGATAGACAGCAAAAGGATCTGCCTTGTGCTCTTTATTTATTTGTTTGCTTTACCAGTGGCCTATGTGGGCACGTTTCTCACTGGTCAGGTTCTCAAAGTTAAATTTGGGAAACTAAGAAATGAGTGATTCACTGTCACAACCCACTCTGATTTATTTGCTACTCTGGTGCAAGAGCAGGTCCTTTAACATGGCCAAACATAAAGCCACAACCACAGAGCAAAGACAGGGGACAGAAGGTGAGTGGGGAAGCAGTGATGCTCCAAAGAAAGCTGAGTTTTGGTGGTGAGTGGGCTTGTGTGAGAGTGCTCTGCAAACACAGCAGAACACTGGTGTGTTTAAATCAGGCTCTTGGGCAGGGGTAAGGGTGCCAGGTGACCTCCACCTTCACCTGACTGCAGCTCCTGAGAAGCAGGCTGTGCTGCCAAAGGTGTGGCTGCCAAGAAATGCAGCCCTGGAAGCTTTGATGCCTTAGGCTTTGTCAGGGGGGAGGAAAGGTTTCTTAGGTCACCAGCAGCAAGTACCAGTGCAGGGGACACAGGCAAGCAGCAGGCTCTTGATGCTGACAGACAAAGGGCTAATGAGATGCTGGGCTGGCAATTAAAGCTGGACTAACTCTGAGTGAAAATTATCTGTGTGTTTGTAAATGAGGGCAATAGCACAATGAAGGAAGTGATTAAAAGTTATGTAGGATTCTGCAGTGCTTGGGGTCTTGACCCTCGGGTGTTTGGATTGCTCTGCTCAAATGAGCATGGATTTCAAAGTCCAGGGCCTCTGCTGCATGGAAGATACTCTTCCAGCAGATACTCAGCAGTTCTTAGTTCTAGGTACCATCAATTAGTTTACATGTGAATTAGGCAGAGTTTAGCCTATTTTGTTCAGCAAGATTGCCATGCTAAGCAGTCCATAAAGGGATGGATTATGTGGATGTGTTTGTTCCTTTCAGGACCCACACAAGTGTGTTTCTCTGCCCTCTCCTATCTGACTGTGTACATTTACATCTGCACCTAGTGGAAGCAATGTGGGCTTTAGTAGCTTGTGGAAAACTTCATGCATAATGCTCTGCTAATTGCTCTGTATTAAAAAATAGGCCACACTACACTGCATTTCATCCAAACACTTCTTTATGTTGCCAGGCACTGGATAACTTCAGTTATCCTAATCTCATCTGAGTTTGAGCTTCTCTCTGTCCTGCACTGCTTCCCTGACTCCCAGTGTATTTACTGGTCTATTCCAGCTGGTGCTTGCTGAAGGAGAGGAGGATCCCCAGATGTCTCTGGAGGGTCTGTCCAGGATTCTTTTCTCTCTCATTTCTCCAGGGGAGGGCTACACCCAAGGAGCTCTGAAGTTCCAACCAGTATTGATCATTATTAAATATATTTTGGTTTTTATCTGTTGCTACAGAGAGCCTCCCTGTGTTTGATGTGGTGTGTGTGATGTGTTTGGGAGGTGAAAGTACTGGAGTAGGCTGGAATTGCTCATACACATTGTCCACTAGACTCAGACATAGAGGCATCTTCATATTTGTTATAATAGGGCCTTGATAAATAAATAAATAACAACTTCTTTGTACAATGCCTGAAATTTTCATCAAAAGAGGAGGAAGCCTCTTATATGAATCACAAGGCCAGTGCAGGACAGTACTGTGCTGTAATTAATTTAGACAAATGTTGAAGTGAATTGATGGACTCAGGTTTGTTTAGATTAGTGGCCTTTTGAAAAATGAGTTGTCCCGTGTGTACAATTTTTCAATCTGTTTACATCTAATTAGCTGTTCAGATTGGCTAAAATTAAGCAGTGTCACTTGTAATGCATTCAGAGGTGAGGATATGATAAAACAGGCTCTTTTATTATCTCTTCAGCAAGTGGCTTGGAGCACTGGCGCAGTGTGAACTGAGGGCGTGTGGCAGATCTGTCTGTAAGGTGGAAGCAAATATAATCAAGCTGCAGTCTCAAGAATGTAGTGAAGTGTCTATAGCACCTCTCTGGTGCTTATTCAGAGAAAGAGAGAGCAGATTTTCCTGTCATCCTCTCCCAGGACTCCTTTTTGGCAGATGTGCCTGGCTGGCTGGGGTGTGGTGCTGGGGTGGCTGCCCTTGTACCCTGGCATCTTTACCTGTTCCACTATTGATTCCTGCAGGCTACATATTCCTCCCTGGAGACAAGTCATTTGAACAGCTTGAAATCTAAAAACTGATTGCTGCAATGTCAGGTTTCTAATTCTGCAGCACAGCTGACAGCTCTGGAAAGTCCCTGTCAAAGGCAGAAAATACAACATTCTTCAGCAGACTTTGTTCTGCCACCATACAACCCCAGTTCTATTTTACTGCTCCAAAGCCTACAGGCTTTCACATGTTTCTGACCAAAAACTCTGCTATTAATATGGGAGCTTCTTGGCAATTAAGCTGTGCTTATTGCTGCATCAGTGCTTTTAGACTGTGACCAGCAAGCAGCACCCTCTGTGTGGCAGCAGCAATTCACTTCTCATGCTTAGTCATGGATGCACATCCAGGGAGATCTTGGCACAGGTTTTCTCAAATATTTTTGGAAGTTTTTTGTTAGTCTTTTCTTCCTGCCTTGGCTCCCTGGAAGCTTTTGCTAGGAATGTGCAGAGCAATCCCCTGCCCTTGTATAGCAATCCCTGAGAACAGAGCATTTTGAGTGTTTGCAGAACTGTGAGCTCTGCCAGGGTGAGTATTGGTCAAACCACAAGGCTCCATCCTTGTTGCTGGAGCTCTTTCTTGGGGTTTTTCTCCTCCTGCTCCATAGTGACTGTCCCCCTGCTGGGCTGCTGTCTGGCCAGGCCAGGTTCCCTTGTGTCAGCAGGGGAAGGTACATCTTCCCTGTGCTGTGGGATCCTGGAAAAACGTCCTGCATCAAATCTGGGGCCCTCAATCCCAATTCTTCCTCAGTCTCCTGAAAGTGAGGATGACAAATGGCTAAGCAGTGTCTACAGGCAGCAGCAATAATTTTGGGTTTTTGTTGAAAAGAGTGCATTTTACACGGAGAGGAACTCTCTTAAACCAGTGGAGTAAATCTGTATCTGAACCCATTAGTGCTACTCAAGGGCTCAGGATACAAAGGTGCAGTATGCACTATCACCTCTGCTGTAAGGAACTCTTTTCTGGATGCCCTTAGCTGCATAACAGCTGCTTTTAGTCTGAAATTTTCCTTCTGTTGTCAGGAGGATTTTCTTGGATTCCCTTTTTGTTTGAAAACACTACCATGAGCCACTTTTGAATTGACAATAATACATATGAAGTGAAAAGTTTTGGGTTTAAGGCATTCATTCTTACTTGAAAAGAGCAGTTTTAACAGGCATGAGCTGGTACTGGGCAGTCTTTGACAGGATTTTCTGTTTTCTTTGTGCCTATTCATCTAACCTCTACCTGAGGTTTAGGTGCTTCCTTTCCATCTCAACTCCTCTGCTGCAACATTTGTTGGTTGAAAGAGAACCTTTTGGTTTCCATGGGCAGTTATGGTCAGGTAAATCTGTTTTACAGAGATCAGCTACACTGAGAGTAATCTATACTTTGATATAGTCTCAAGGCAGTACAGAGGTGGACAAACAAATACCCTTGATTTGGAAGTAAAGCTGAGAAAATCTGTCAGTGATTTTTGTATTGGAAAGAATTTCTGAAGTAACTTTCTAGAGCATTGCAGTTATCTGCAAACAATTATAAATGCAGAGCACAAGAAGATTTAAAGTTGATAAACAAATGGGAAGAAACTTTTACACATAGTATCCTGGGAATTCACCAGGCTACTTCACCATATTTTCCTGTCTTCATCTCTAGATTTTCCTGCTAGATTGCTTTTCAGCTTCACAGGAAGGAGAGATTTTGCTTTGTCTTAACTAGGGAATTAAACAGCTGCTAGGGGCAGGAAAAATGGTGGCACAAGCAATCAATCTTTCATCGTATTATACAAGATGTATCTCCTCTCTTGAAGGGATTACTGGTGCAATCTATATAATTAGGAATATGCACCCCCATTTGTTTTAAACAACACTTGGTGGCTGGGCACATAATCTGCATTTTCTCCCTTCTCATACAAGTGCCTTCAGGATCAGGGCCACCTCTGTCATCTGCATTTTCTGTGTTTAATGGCCTTGTAGAACTAGCTGATGAAATGCTATTAATTTGGGGGGGTGTAGAAGGAGCATAAGATCCCCAGCAGACTCTGATCTGACTGCAGTGAACTGCACAGGGAGCTGTCAGACTGCACAAAGTTGCTAAGGCCAGGTTAAATTAGTGCCCAATTACTTGTGCAGTGGTACTAGGTGCTGGCATGTATGATACAAGTGTCACCATGTAAATCCCTGCAAATTCCAGTCTTAAATTAATGGCACGGAGCATTCATTTAGCCATGTCACTTGTCAAATGGCAGTGTCTCAGAGTGGGGCAGGAAGTGAAATTCCTTTTGATTTTTAGGACTTAGTATAACTTCTAGTGTTATTCATAATGGGTTGGACTTGAGCAGTTCTAGCAGCCCTCATTTTCCTTACCTTGTGTGAAGGGGGAAAAGTGGTGGTGAAGGTGCCATCATCTCATGGAGACAAAACTAATCACAGTCTCATAGTGGTGTTGGTACATAAAGAGGGGTGGGAGGGGACACTGAGGAGCACCCTGGCCTTGTGACCCTTTGGGACACATGCTGAATACATCCAAGAGGTGAGGGAACAGAGGGATGCACAGAAGAAATAACCTCTGGTGAGGAAGGGAAAGCTCTTCTGATATCTCACCCTCCTTGCTGTGGTTGCTCTGTTGTTGTCTGGAAAGATTTAGTGCCAGAGGGTTTCATAAAAGACAGTAATCCTGCAGGTTGTGTTGCAGAACTTCTCTTGCTGCAAGGCAGGCAGTCACACAAGGCTGCTGGAACGTGGCTCTCAGCAGTAGCAGCCAGCTGTGCCATAAACACCAGCGAGACAAATGTCACATTTACCAGAGGCAGCCACCAGGTGATTTATCCAAACCTTACTCTGCTCCTGGCCTGAGTAATTTTTGCAGTATTTTAGGTTACACTGCCATTAAACAAATACTTTTAAAATAATAATCCTCTCCTAGCCTGAGTTTCTTCAAAGGGCTCGACAAAGATTCCCTTCTGTTTGGAGGAAGGGCAAAATGTGTGCTTTTCAAGAGCTCCTGTTGTAACCACCAACTCACTGTATAGTTTACAGGCACTGTAGAGGATTAGCTAGAGAGTACTCCAGAGGTGCTCTTCTCCTGTCATCCTGCAGCTGACAGTGTCATCTGAGGGAGAGAAATGTAGGTAAGGCATGCAAATAAGACAAAGAGAGTGGTGAAAATGTTGCTTTTTCCTTTGGCTTGTCTTTCAAAAGCAGAAGGTGTAATTTCTGATCCTTTAAACCCACCCATGAATGAAAGCACGTCAGGGCATGCTCAAAAACATTCCCCTACTAGTGCCTTCTGTGTAGAAGCCATTCTGACTATGAAAAGCTGTGCCTCTGCTTTTACACTCAGAATTGTAATTTTGAAAAAAAAAAAAATCAGGTTTTTAAGCCAACCACAGCATGCTTGTGAGAAAAAGAAGAGAAATGTTAGTGAAGCCTGTCCTTGATGAGAAGCAATGCCACCAAAAGAAAAAAAAGGGTGGCAAACTGAGCCATGCTCACATGGGGCAAGCAAGAATCAAGCTTTTGAGTCATTTCAGCTTCTCCTGGACAGTCATTTTCAACTAGATCCAGTCTTCAGCTAGATTTAATTGAAAAGCTGCTTTTGTTAATGAATTTGTAGGATTTTACTGGCCCTGGAAGTTTTTGCTGTAATGCACTCAGTATATTATATTAAAAATGTATACCACAGCGGAAGCAGTTTTGTAAAACAAGCTTTAATGCAGCATCTGCTTATTTGTGCCTTGGGGATGTGAGACAACAGCAAACTGCTTACTGCTTGAGAAGTCAGCATGCCACCACAGGCATTGCTCTGGTGTTAGAAGTCAGGGCAGTGCCTTAATCTGGATGCAGATCAAATTGCTGTGTTGATAATTAGAAGACAATAAGCTTGCATGAAATTGAACCAAGATGTATTGAAATCAGGTAGTAATTTTCCTTAATGCTGACTGGAAGTAAGCCATGTCAGAAAGTAACCAGAATGCATTATTGTTTGCCATTATAAAAAGGTCCATTTAAATGACTCTCTCTCACTGAGGGCTATTTAACCTTTTGTAGGTATGAGCATTACAAGGGAGCATATTTTGTGTGCATTATTCTGCATAAGTGCATGCCCACAATTTTGATGTTTCTGTGTGCATATTCATCACGAATCAGGCTGGGGTCAGTGTATTTCCAAATCGTGTCACTGGAGATAGTCAGGAGCAGCTGTCTCCAAAGAAGGTGAAAGAAGCTTCATCCTTGAGCTACCCTACTGGGAAATGGCTCCCTGAAAACCACCAGCAAATGCTTGGCTTGTGCAACAGGATGAGAGTGTGAATGTGAACTGTCTCATATAAAAAATGTTTGTATTACATAGCTGTGAAAAAACCTAAATGCTAGGGTCTGGTGATATGATAATGATCTTAATAGTGATCCCTTTGTGGGAATGAAATCGATTGCACTGTTATTCTGAAAGTTGGACACAAGACCCTTCAGGATGCTGGGGACCTTTCTCTGTGCTGCCCCTTGCCTTGTTTGCCTCTGTCTGCTCCTCTTAGCTTTAACTCCTTTGTAAAAGATAGGTGGTTTTTTTTAGGGAGCTTAGCTGCTCTTGGGAACATTTTTTTTCCCAGCATTTCAGCTCGTCCATTTCCTCCCTGTGCTTTTTGTACACTGCCTTCTGTGCTAATAGGACATTACTAGTTACATCTCAATTGAGTACTGTTACTAATTGTTAGGTGATTGACTATGGTGTTCCCACAGCCTGCCATAACTGTCTTTTTGTATTTTGTAGTGTTTCTTTCAAAACAGATGAGCTTGTGCTTATGTTGATCAGTAACTAAAAGGAAGATGCTAAGGCAGCATTTGAAAGCTCATAGATACAGTACGGCTGTGAGCTTTGGCTTGCTCTCATCAGCAGCCTTATGGTGGGTTTAATTTGGAAATCATTATTTGGACAAAACTGGGGCAGATCTGCATCTCAGCTGGTCCCGAATAACCTCACAAACATCAGCCTCTCAGTGCCTGTGCAGCTCAGGGAGCAGATGCGCTGTTTATTCACAGACAGATGTAGCTGGAAGCTCAGATCCACGCCTGATTTTGCACTGCCACAGGGAGGAGTTCTGAAAAAACTGTGTGGGCACCTTGCCATCACTGAGGCAGCAGGACAGGAGACACGTCCTGTGGAGCTTGGCCAAGGTAGCACCCAAAAACTTCCCATTGACTCCTCTCCTGCTCTCAGCTCCACAGCACCACTTCAGGTGGTGGCAGCAGTACAGAGCACAGCATTAGGATGAAGTTTCTGTTGATGGTGTTAATTCAAGTATCAAAGCCATAGCAAATGTCCCTGCTGGAACTGGAGGTGTCACTTTGCTGTTCATTTTGGCAGATGAACTGGATGGGTTTTAATTCCCTTTCTGCACTCCATGCCAGAGCAGTCTGGGTGCAGGCAAATAGAGAAGGCCAGTGGCGTTGGCTGGAGATTTGTAATTTCCAAGGCTGCAGCTGGAGGAGTGAATCTGGTGGTGGTGTAGCTCTGCCTGAAGCCTGATAGCTAAATTAAACCATCCACCCAGCCATGGCAGTGTGTAGTCATTTACTGCTTCCCCTATTCATGTAGTAGTGCAGAAGGAAGTACAGGTGATCTGAAACATTGCTTCCTGAAGTCTGATGCCCCAGGAAATGCCTTTGTTTCTGAATTTTCTGCCTCTTGGTATTTATTCAAGCACTTAAGGATCATTTAGTCTGGTGCTTACAAAACAAATAAATTCCTGGAAATATGTTAAATGTTTTTCATCTGTAATGTCTTGAAAAAAAACTGGTGTAACCTCATGTCTTTTCCTGAACCAGCTGGGGGAGGGATCCTATTCAGAGGTTTCCTCCCAAATTTGCCCTAAATCAGGACACCTCAGCAGAAAAATTGGTTTGTGCCATTCCTCAGGGGGTCAGGATTCAAAGGTCTGACTTTAGTGCCTCCTGCTTAAAGGCATTTAAATGGGTGATCCTTTTCCTGCTTTGTTCTTCTGAAAGATCACTTTCTCTAAATCTGAAGGCATTTTGTGGCTATTTCTTAGACCAGAAGAGAAGAGCTGTGTGTGTGTCAGTGTTTTCATATGCATCACATAATATATGGGAATATAATAAGCAAGACTGAGTAACTTACATTTTTAAAAAATCAAAATGATTGGTTCATTTATTTTTAAAGCCATGGAAAGCAGGATTGTCTTCTTTTTCTTTCTTTTTTTAAAGGCCTGCAGCAGGCACAGACTATGGAAACCTGCATTATTAAAATTGACAATCACAATAA
The DNA here is from genome assembly GCA_030060385.1 of Muscicapa striata striata. Classification (NCBI taxonomy): domain Eukaryota; kingdom Metazoa; phylum Chordata; class Aves; order Passeriformes; family Muscicapidae; genus Muscicapa; species Muscicapa striata. The sequence goes on along the minus strand of JAREIS010000033.1, from coordinate 3,062,323 downwards.
TGCTCTAAAATCCACAGGAAGAGGCTCTGATGATTGAAAAGCCAAGGAAATAATCAGTAGTCAAGGGCAGACCGGGTTCCTAAAGGGATTCCAGCTTGTAGAGAAGAAATAATACACCAGGAAGTAACAAATGGAATTAATTGGTTCTTCAAGTAGAACAGTTACAGAAGGAAGGAGGATTATACATATGTATTATTATTTAAATAACTGAATGAATAGAGGACTCCAGACCTGCGGGTAGCACACAAACACTACTAAGAGACCCTGGGCTGCTGAAATAAATCTGCATTACAGCTGGGCAAGGAAAGAGGATAATAAGGTGCAGCAGGTCCACTTGAACTTATTTTTGGCTGATGATGAATTTGTTAAAATGTTAGACCTTCAGGTTTTAAAAGCCCATTTTTGAACACTGAGAAATTCCATTTGCTTTTCATTTGTTGTTTTTTTTTTTGTTTTTTTCACGGGTCCTTGGTTGCTCCAAAATAAGCATCTTCAGAGTTAGAATTCTGCAAGCCTGACATTTAAATGGCAGTTTCACTTGTATGTAATTTCCTTCTTCAGTCCTTTTGGGAGTATTTTAGTGTCCTATTATGCAGTGACTGTACTACAAACTGGAGTTGTCTGTGTACAGTGGATTGCATGTCCTCTTCCATTTCATCTCTGGCTCTAGGTGGGAGTTCTGTGTGGGAAGCTTGTAAGATTTGAGAGATGTTGTTGTTTGTAACTTGACTGTGTGCTCTTTAAGTTTGAAGGTACTGGATAAACACGAAGTGCTGCTCTAATTGTGAAGTGGAAAATCTTCAGCTATCTAAAGGCAGAAACTGGTCATAGCAGCTACACTGTTTCCATTAGAGGAAATCCCTACAGCATCTCTCAAATAGACTTTGTGTGTTTCTCCTGAAAAGCATAAACCGACTTTTTGCTTTTCCCAGCTCTTATAATTGCAAGGGATAAAAATGTTTAGGATTTCAACGAGCCCTTCTGCATGAGTGCAGATGTGACTCTTGGTGACTCAACCATTTCCCAGAACTTAACTCACCCTCTATGTAATTATTCCAAAGAATTATCCTTCCAAAATTAGAAGAAAAAAAACATATAATTACAACTGCAATATTAACATAATGTCTGAGCATCAAGTCAGAGACCATATTTTCAACAAGTGTATATAAACTGTGAGCAAAATTACTTGGGCCACTCCATGTCTTCCACAAAGATGCTGAATATATGAGCTCTGCATTTATGCCATGATTGGCCATGGAACTCTGTTGAAGGCTGTTGAAAATCTTAGAGTTGCATCTTGTTTATGGGGTTAGTCAAATAGAAGCACTAGAGCCTTAGGTAAAATCAGGTTGTGTAAAGTGAGCATCACTTAGAAGTTTTGGTGACTGTTTTTGGTTTTTTAATAAGACACCTGGTTGTACTCCCTCTTTTTTTTCAAGAGGACTTTGTTTCGTGCATTAGTAGCTGGTTTGACTCCACCTGTTTGAAAAATGAGTTTTGAGATTGTTCAGCCTGATTAAGTCTTGCTAGACTTCAGCTCACAAGGAGCTGTGAGAGCTGGAGTGTGGGAAAGGAAGGCAGCACACTCATATAAGGGGCAGAAAATGTAACTTGCAGCACAGTGTTGCAGTTCTGTGACGTGACATGCTCATGTGAATCAAATGTGCTATTTTTACGGCATGTATTAAATGTGAAATTGTGACTGGTGTTAGAGCAGTGCCACAACTCCTGCCAATGTGCCGTGTAATTTTATTTTAAGAATGAAAGGCCTTGAATGAGAACCCTGTATTTCCAGCAAATTTATTCCATTTGTCTAGGGTCAGCTATGCCCATAGGTCGTTTCCCCCTTTATGTTTGATTTCTTCCTTACATGACATTTGATTTCATCTCAGGATATGAGCAGAGAAAGCTGAGGTGGCTTCTGCAGCTGTTAAATTGTGTACAGTGCATGGGAATGACCCTTCTGTATGAGGTGTGCTCCACATCCTCAGCCAGTGTTGACTGAAGTCCCTGCAGCTGTGTTAGGGTGGGTCAGCAGAGAAAGAGCATAACCCAAGAGGTGAAGAGTTGAAGCACCCTTGGCTAGGAAATAACCCCTCCCAAAAATGGGATGGAACACCAAAACTGTGGTGCTGTGTACAGCAGAGACAGCTCAGGGCTCTGTTATTAGTAGAGATTATCCCAGAGCATGGTAGGTAGTTTGTGGATGCCTGACTTGAGAATTTATTTTTTTTTCCACCCTAAAAATGTGATGTTTCAGAGGAGCTGGCTCCTTAAAGCTGTGCCAAGGAAAATGCCTGTCTGCTTTTAAAATATGGGCATGGCTTTGATCCCTCTGTGTCAGAAGGAGGTGGGTAATGCCAGGGACAAGGTGACACTGGAAAAGGAGAGTTGTGATGGGCACTAGACTCCTGAGGAACTCCCCAGCTGCAACAGGGGCCAGTGGAGGAGCAGCAGTGAGTCAGTTTTGGCTAATTGAGGTCTGTACAAAACAGAATCACTGGGGACAAAAGGAGCAATACGCAGGTGAGCTTGGCAAAAAAAGAGTGGGGGGTTCTGACACCTCTGAAGTGTTCCTCGTCTCTCATTATGTTCACCTAAGTTCATATCTCTAAAAATAAAATTTTAAAAAAACTCAAATATAACACAATTTCAGGAAATTATTTTATAGTAATTATAGCTAATCCAATTAAAGGTGATTTGTAATGACTGCAAATTAATTACAGAAATACTGGATTTAATGAGTGGATTACTATTTGTTTTGATGAAAGAGAAAATGCAACTATCAAGCTAGATTATTTAGTTAATTTAGATCACGCTGAGCTCAATACTGCTAGATTTACAGCACCATTTGTTTCCACAATGAGGGAGAGCACAGTCCCAGCTGAACACATGGGGACAAATACCAAGCCCTTTTCCTTTCAAGGAGTGCATCTGTATGACATGGTTAGACTTTCATGATTTTCCTGTAATGGAAATCAGACATGATGTCTGGGGTCAGAACTTAGTGTGATTGTTAAGTACAGAAGTATCTCTTTTTTTTAAGTAGTTTTTGAATCTAATTTTCAGTATAAGCTTGCTGGCTTGTACATGGGTTGCTGCTTGACAAGATGCTTCCACCTGCACATGAGATACACCCCATGTACTTGTTCTCCCATCCAGCAAGAAGCTGGATCATTGCTGGCTCTACTGTGGCTTGATCTGCAGTTGGGAGCATATGCAGGGAAATGTGCAGAGTGTGTGTTTGTAGCCAGGCCAGGTAACTGGCAGCAATAAATGCATGGATATGGGGAGGGATGTGGGAGTATTGCATCCTGCAGCTCTGAAGTGAGGCAAGGGCAAGTGCAGGCTTGAGATGTGCAGGGCTTTGGTGGGTGCTGCTTTTGGCTGGGGGGCACCAAGCAGAAACCTGCTCTGCTTCTGCACCTTCCTGGGCACAAGCTGTGTGATGCTATCCTGCTTCCCATGGATCTGAAACACAGGGGATTTGAGAGCTAGCACTTGGGGCTGCCTGTGTGTGTTGGAGGTGGAAGAAAGTGTTGATAGGGCTCAAGTCTTGGGAAGTCACCAGGTTCACAAAGCCAAGAGAAGATCCCTTATATGAGAGCACAAGTCTCCTGAGGCTCTGATGGGGAGCTTCCCAAGCTTCCAAGCATTGAGGAGCAGAAATGCAGAGGCTTGTTCCATAGAGGTGCACAGACCTTGGCCAGGTGGCTCCTTAGTGGGCTTGCCACCTTCACCACCCTTGTCCTGCCTTTTTCTCATCTCATCTCATCAAACCTGTCACTTCATTTTGACTGTCCATCAGCTTCTGATCTGTGTGCCACCACCACAGCATCCCCTTGCTCCCCTGGATTCACTTCATCATCAAAGCCTTTGCAACTCTAAGTCAGCCTTAGAGCCTTGATAATGCAGTTGCATTAGCAGTTTTTCTTAGAATGTAACTCTGGTTTTGTTGTCAAAGGTGACTGACTAAGTAAATGGAAATGAGCTTCCTTCCCAGCAGCTCTTGCAGCAAATTAGCAATGGAACAAACTCTGGTTCCTAAGGAAGTCAGAAACTACTGAGCAACCTGTAATCAAGGTTCTCCTAATGTTGTGTTTTAAGTAGACCCATTATCATAGCAATGTCTTCCTGAAAGCATTTAGACTTCATTACCCTATTAGAGAAATTAACATATTTTAGCTGATAAGCTTCTGGCGCATTCAAAAACTTGTAATAATGCTGGGTGTTGAAGCTACTCTAAAACATGCTTTCATTAAAGGGGGTTTGTGCCACACAGGAAATGTATAAATAGAAAAACCGTAATTAAAACGCCGCATTATCTTGTTCTAAACTTAGTGTATAAATGTAAGTATGCAACACTATCTTTGGAATTTTCCAGCAGAATTTTTCAATTTATTAGTATACAGGGAAAGAGACTGGATGTAGTTGGGTTTTTTTTTGGTTGGTTGGTTGTTTTGTTTGTTTGTTTTAAAGAGCTGAATTTCAAATTCGACTGTAATAACTGTCTTTTTAGTTAAAGTTGGAATAAGTCTTTTTAGACCAGTCACTGATTCTAAGAGGTAACTGATCATCACTGTGGTATTCAGAGGAGAGAGAGCACAGGAGCAGATCAGGAAGAAATGACAAGGAGGATCAGCAGGGTCAATGCAGAGCCCAGTGCAAGCATTTTGTATAATTGCAAAGTCAACAGAGAAGAGCTGGTTTATGCCAGAATTTGATCTTGAACAAAAATGAAAAATAACAGAGTCCATAAATATGGATGTAAGGAGACCTTCCTTTTTTTTGCTTTTTGCAAAAATAGCCAAAATTCAGATTTCTGAATGCTTTCATGGTCAGAAGAATGTATAAAGGCAGTTCCTGTGGTTTGGGTTCACAGCAGCTCTGTCCTCCAAAGGTCCTTAATCCAGCATGATTTCTAGCACAGCCTTTCCATCAGTGGGAGCTCTGGCTGGGCATCTCATCTGAATGAAGCTGCTCATTCTCGTGAGGCTTGTAGGGAATTAGTATTCTTTTAGAATCTGATCCAAAACTTGTGGGAGTCATGCAGAGACTGACGGAAAGAGAAAATCAAAAAGTTATTGTGCTTCTCTAACAGTGATAGAAAGTGGCATGTGATCTCTGGAGGGCAGATTTAACCACAGAAGAGCTAAAACATTTTTGTATTTGTGGTGCAGGGCTGCCCCACTCTGTTCCAAATCAGTCGATGCCTGGCTGTAAGGGAGCTGTGAAAGCTCAGGCTGCACTGCATGGGCCCTGGGGTAGCAGGGAAAGCATCCAAGGAGAAGGATCAATACAGCCACTTGATTAGCAAAAGGGTGACACAGAGGCTAAGGCTGGATCAGTGGACAGCTTCTGATTGTAATTAGTGTCATCTTTCCAGGTCGTTTCATGGTCTTCCAGGTTGGGGAGAGATTTTACAAGTTTTGAAGTAGTCTGTGTTTAAAATTAAAAATAAATAAACACACACAAAATCCCGCCCTCGTTCCTGGTTCATTCACAGACCCATTATTCTTTGCACATTTTCATAAGTTGTTGTTTTTCACCTTTTTAAGAGTGCCTGCAAATGGAGCACTGAGAAATCTCACATGAGCAGGTGAAGTTTTGAGTGCTTATACTTCTTAATGGGCCTTGCATAATTGGCTGCCTTATTAGTCAATAAGTGACCTTCCGTGCGCTTATAGAAAATTATATCTTGATTGATTGTAGGCATGTTGTGTGTTTTTGTTTGTTTGTTTCTGCTGATAGGGAACACCCCAGCAGCGTGGTCAGAGGCAATCTAGGTGTCATTCCCTGGGCACAGCTTTGTGATATATTGGCCCAGCTCCACACAAAAGCAGCAAGTTCCCATTCATCAGCCTGAGCTTCGGAAGCGTGGCAGGGAGAGAGGGTTGTCCCTGTACTAATGATCTAATACACACTGTTTGTATCAAAACTGTCATAGCAAGGACACTGGTGGGAGTAAGAATGCAGTCAACTCAAAGCTGTGCTTCTGCTGTTATCTGGCACATTGGCAAAATACATCCTCAAAAATGTAATTATGCAGAATTCACAGAGGTCTTGCGGAAAATGTGTCAAGCTGGATGTTTATTGCCATGGTAAACCAACTCTGACATTGCACTCTGGGATGAAATGTGATCGTGTGTGGGTGTGTAATCATGTGTATTCATATACACATAAGCATCTGCATATGATATGCAGACAGAACTTGTATGGCACTGCCTGGGTGCATATTTATGTATTTGCTCTCTCACACATGCAGCAAAGAGGTGATCAGATACCAGAAAAGGTAGATTTTCACAATAACTTTGTGAGGCCAACATGTAATTCTCTGATGCAGTGTCTTAGATAAAAGTTTCCATGTGGCTTAGGCTTAAATCTGTCTTCCTCCTGTGCTCTAAAAGCGAGTTCTGTGTTTCAAGTGGGGTTTTGAGGTCATGGGAGCCGCCTCCCCAATGCATGGCTGCTGGGTCACCTGCGGTGGGCAGGTCAGTGGGCAGCAGGGTCTCATCTCCTGCCCACGCTGACAGCACTGCACTGGGCAGGGAGCAGCCTGGGAACATCCCAGATACAGCCAGGACACAGCTACAGGGAGTAGAGGGAGCAGGGAGCACTCCCAAACCCTGCCTTTGGCCTCCCTCTGCCTGGCTTTTAGCGCAGCGTTTGACTTTCACGGCCTCTGCTGAATTTATGGAGGTGGTTGTGCCAGGAGACTCTGCTCTGAAAACGCTCACAGGCTCTGCAGAGAAGACAAGCAAGTGGGCAAGGAAAAAGTAGTAGCTCTCCTTCCATTTTACTGCTAAAGAACTGAGATGCAAGAGATTAATGGATGTGCCCAAGGTCATATTGGAAATCTGCAGCAGAGCCAGGCGCTGAATCCAGATACTCGGCATCCTAGCTTGGTGCTGTAGCCATATTTTTTTTTTTCTGATAGTATTTAAAAGAAATACTGCTCCTGGAGCGTGGAGCAAATCAGAAAAATAAGCTGGTGGTGTGCGAATGAGAAAAGGTCATTTGTCCTGTTTCATCACTTTGTTGTCCAAAGATCTAATTACTTCGGGAATTACCTCAATGGCTTTCAATCAGTGCCTGTCTGTCTTAGGTCATTCCACACACCTCACCTTGTCAGTTTAAGGTGCTTTGTAAAGATTTTTTTTCCCCTCTTAATTAAAAAATAATGCTTCTGGCCAGCTCTTCTGCACGTGTTTTTCAAACCTATGCATGAGGCTGAATGCCAGTAGAGCCAAGCACTTGTACTCCTGACATCTGCTGATTGCCGTGTAAGAAGCGAAGTGCTTTTACCTGTAATATATCAGAGCTTTCCACAGATTGGAGGTGACTTATAAATTACACTGTGGAGCTTCTTCACCTGCAATTGAAAAGTAATCTCTGGGGCGCTGGGAGGTGTGGGCCATTCCAGAACACAGAATTTCTACACTGTGCCGTCCCTCACGGCACGTTTTAAAATCAGGAATGACTCCAAATCAGCTTGTTTTAAAACAATGTTTCAGTTCTGTTATTGCCTTTCAGATCTTTAATAGTGCACTTATATTTTCAAGGGTTTTTTTCTCTGCAGTCAGAGAGTTGGGCAAGACATCTCCTCAAACATTCCCTCACCCACTCCATGGAATCACTTCTGTGTTTTCTTGGTTCCAGCACCCAAGGCCTGAACAAAACCAGCAGGTATCATACATTTCACAGCAGAACCATGACAATAAGTGGTTCTCTGTAGATAGCAGGCTATGCCAGCACTGACCTGGAAGAAATAGAAAATCAAAAAGAATGTGCTCATTCTCAGTGAACAGTGTTTTCAGCCTGGAAGATACTTGGGATCAGTCCTTGAGAGGTCCTCTCCCACTCAACTCTGTAACTCTTCCAATTGTTTTTTATGCTGACCCAGATTCTGGATGACTGGTTTTGGGGAGGACTGTAGGTATATCCCTGAGTTCTCAGGAAAAGCTGCTCCTGGCCTGGCTTCTGGCTTGTGCTGATCTTTGCATGGAGAGGATGGTTGCCTATTCTGATGCCAGAGAAGCTGGGCTTTCATGGGAAGAATTGAGTTTCTCTCTTCTTTCCACCCTAGCTCACAAATCTCAAAACACATCTTGACAGCTGCTGATTCCAAGTGAGAGCTCCAGAAGTCCTTCAGCAGCAGATATAGCTCCTGGCACATGTCCAGCTAAGGCTGGCTCACCTTCATGGCTTGGGAGATAGTTATACTGGAGCCAGGAGCTCTGGTCAGGGACACAGTCTGCATTTTGCAAGACAGGCAAGTACTGAGAAGAGCAAGTCTTTGCCCCTAGAAGTTTGCAACCTAAGTAGGCCAAATCTCAGTTAATGGCTTGAAAGTAATTTTTACAAAGCTATAATTAGGTTAGATTGTACCTTACCCTCTTTTCTTTCCCCCTTCTATGAATGGAGTCAGTGACCTAAAAGCTTTGTGCCTGACTCCATCCCTTTGTTTCTATAATTAACACTGTTTACTTAGTATTTTCCTCGCTGCTGGGAGGGACAAAAGCTTTTTTTGTTCCCCTTAGATGCAATTTGTATGATACTGTATTTATTTAGAATTAATGACAATAACCATGTCCATTCTGGGCCTTTATGCAATTAATCAATCTCCCTCAAATTCTGCAGGCATTAATGAGCTCACTTGGGTAGCAGAGAAAACACACGAGTGAAGTTGCCTCATTTCACAGCTTTCCCAAAAGTGTACCCTCATATTCTCTTCTCTTCTTCCTCCTCTCTCTGCCTTCTCTTACTCCTTGTCTGCTGAACCTGATCAGTGTAGTACAACCTGCTCTTTACCTGAAAGCATAGTTGCAAATTCAACCCAGAATAAGCTTAAAGTGGCTTCTGGAAGGAAAGTAGAGGACTTTTCAATTTTTCAGCAACACCTTACAGCATTTGTTCGTCTGGGGACATAGGGGAATGAACTTTTCAATGGAATAAGTCTGTTTTCTCAGATTTCTTGCTTATTTAATGTTAAGACATCAGCTTTCCTCAAAGATCTTGAAAGCAATGGACAAGCCAGTTCACTGGTGACTAAGTAGAAGAGCAGCAGGTGAAGTCCAGCATTTTTGTAACAGCTTCTGTGGATGTGAGAGGCCACAGATCTTTACTGCTCTTATTGTAGAGACGAGCACCAGGGGCTGGGTTTTACAAGACAGCTCCCAGTTCACCTGAGCAAAAAGAAATTGAAGAAAATCAGGCAGTGAAATGGAGCAGCGCTCTTTGCAGAGCTCTGCAGAGTGCCACACACCAGTTATCACCCCAGTGGGACTGACAGTGAAATGCTCACACTGTTGGGGATGAAAGGTGTAAATCAGGGATTTTGGTGGTGCTCTGCTGAGGCTCTTATTTGCTGGCAATTGTGGATCAGATTTACATCAAGTCCTAAACTAGCAAGCCCCAAATTGAATAAAGCTGTATTACTCTGCAATTCCTTTTTCATGTCAGCAGCTAATTCAAGTTACTGTTGACCAAAGGTCCTTTCACAGTCACCTGGCAACTTCTACTGAATCACATTAATCATCCTCATAAAGATGTGCAGAGGTGAAAGAGCTTTTACCAGTTTCAGACTGAAAGTGTCTTTTGAAGGAATAAATGGAATAATTTTGTGGCATTTAAAATACCACTGTGCCACTCTTCAGCCTGCACATCCTTGGGTGAGTTTAAAATTGCCCTTGTGTTAAGCACAGTGAAAGGATCTCTCCAATGTGTCTGTAACACTCTGCTGCAGGTCACACAAAGGATTGCCTTTTTCCCCCAATGGGACAAGAGCAGCATTATCAGTTTTGAAACTTTTGGGCTGATCTGTCAGCTTAGTCCTTTACTCGGCATGACCTTTATCATCCCGTATCTTATTAGAGCCAGAGATTAGTGATTTGTCTTTTGAAAGATCAAACTCATCATTTCTAGGTGCTGTTTCATATCTGTATATTTATATCATACTCTCCCTTGGCACTTCAGTATGTGGTATGAAACATTGGGTTTTAGCTCTAACAATTCTTAGAGGGGAAGAACAGAACACTACTGAAATGTCAGCATTATTATCATTTAAAGAAGAGTATTACAGTGTTTGCAGTCAGTGTGTGTCTTCTTGTGATGAAGCTAAGTTCCTCTCTGAGAAGAGTACAGTTATTTTCATTTTATAAATAAGCAACTGAGATATAAATAAGCATAATAGTTTTACTGAGATCGTAGAAGGAGTTTTGAGAGAGCCAGTTCATCTCTCATAAATCTGATCAAATCAGCTAATGGAGGAAGATTTATGCAAGAACAGAGAAAACAGAAATCACTGAGTGTGTGTAAGAAAACATCCATAACCACCCCAGACTGGTGCTTTCAGAAGTGTCATTCTTTGTACCTGGAACTCGGTTTCTGAGTGTTCCAGTGAAGTAGAGAGCATTGGTGTTTATTAACACTCTTCCATGGTCAAAACTGAATGCTCAGCACAGTAATTCTCACAGTATATGGGGTAATATTTCAGTCAAGTGGTAACCCTAAAAACTGATAGAGAATTTTTTTTTCCTTTTGAAATTATGTATTTCTTTAGCAGGAGGCAAACTTTGCAGTATTTGTTGAGCAAAATGCATGAAAGTTTATTAAGCAAAATAAATAGAGGAAAATCAAAATATTTAATCATACAACTACAAAGGGTGGAATGAAACAGCTTGGCAAATTGCATTTGCAGCACAGTAAAATGTGTACCATGTCTGCATAAGTAGTAAATCAGCATTTTTATAGCACTACTATGTGAAGCCTCAAACTAGAGATATGTAAATATTACAAAGTACAGATATGTTTGAATGTAAGAGTGTAAATACACCAAACCATAGACCAAAATTGGGCAATCACCTCCTAATAATTATTTGTAAACATCCTGTTAATCTTAGAACTCTCTATTTGATGTTTCAATACTCTCTTCAGGGATGATACATTGCATGTAAGGCTGCATTTAAATAGCCATTATTTTGGAAGTTTCCATGGTTAGCAGGATACTGGGAAGATAAATGATGAATTGTGGTTTCCTGATTCCATCTTTTCTTTGCTCCCCGTAGGCTTTGTGCTGTCTCCTCTTGATTTATGCCAGAATCAGAACTTGCTTTCAGTCTGACTGGTCTAGTCTGAGCACAGGCTTCCTTCTGCAGCAGGGAAACCAAACCCATTGGGAGCTGCCACACATCTTGTCCCTGGGGCCCAAGAAAACCTCCCTCTCCACCCTGCTGGCTCTCTCTTCCATGGCTCACAGACTGGCTGCCTCTAGGGGCCTGCTCTGCAGGTCCTTAAAAGCTTTGGGAATGCTGATATGGGCTTCATGGCTCCAGGTATAGCTAAACATTGTCAAGAGAGCTGTAAATAAATGCTTTGGGAGGATGGCTCCTTTCCCAGCTGTGCATAGCAAGGGGTGGCGTTTGCTGCCAAGTTTTGTGGTTTCATCATGGGCTCTGTGGTCTTTTGAATTTATTCACAACCTTAGGATCCTCTGCATGTGATTTATTGAAGATCTGAGATTTCTTTGCTTGCTTTTAAGAGAAGACAAGACAAGAGAAACTCTTGTCACTCTGTGGTAGAAAGCAAGCTGGCAATGCAGTCTAGAAACCAAAGGGGGAAAAGGTGTGCTTTGGATTGATGATTTTTGATGAAAGGTATTTTTTGAAGCTGGAATCATGGTTCCTGGGTCCTCTCTCATCAATTTGTATGCTCACCCTTGTTTGCTGAACCCTTGCTCTGCAGCCATGCTGCTTTGCTTTCTCACTCCCCTTAACAGTGCAGGCTGTTAAGGTGTTTTATCCTCTTCGCCCAGTTTACAGTCATCCAAGGTAACTACAAAGAGTGAAAACACAAAAGAGGCCTGAAGAAAACCTGTGATTAAAATGGAAAAGAGGATGGAAAGGAAGGTCCAGGATTCAGTCCAAATATCCTGCTCAACAGAAATCTTTTAATTGCAGATCAGAGCCCGCACACAGATGTGCTGTTGCCGTGCTCCGAGTCTGACCCTTGACAAAGCACTTTGCCATGAAAGGATCTCTGGGAATAAACAGCAGGTTGTCAGCACAAGGCAGTTGTTCCAGCCCTGGATGAGCTGCTTATTGCTCAGGGCCTCTGCCAGCACTTTGACAAGAGAGGGCAGGGGAGTTGGAGAGGCAGAGGAGGGTGGAGGCTGAGAGGAACTTGCTCCATTTAGCAGAAGGCATCCCATCAGAGCGAGCTGGGCACAGAGCACACTCGGGGCTGGCTCCAGCCTTTCCCCCTGAACAGTTACATAAGTGTGTGGGAAAATGGCTTGGCCTGGCAGAACACGGTGTGTGGGAAACGAGCTCGTTTCTCGTGATGATTTGGATGCCACAGAGATTATGAAGTTGAGGCTCTTGTTTGAAAGGGTTGCAGGCTTTTAGCAGAGATCACAAGGAACACGGTGCTTTGGGATTTAACATTTATTCATTCAGTTCATCAAGTGCTAATGTGCACATAGTACTTTGTTGCAGGCATCACAGTGCTGCTAGTAGCCCGAGGTTATGAACAAGAGATCTCTAGACAGTACAGAAAAGGTTGGCCTTGCCTAGTTCTAACCCAGTTGTCATATAATTTTTCCTTAGATCTGACTAGCACGTTTTGTACTTTGAACAAATACAAGCAGTGCTTTAGCTCACCTCCCCTGCTTTCTGTTGATAAAGGGCTTTACCAATTGATTCTCGAAGGAGCAGTGAAATGGGTGATTTTTCTTTCCAGTGAGTTTCAGCCATACCAGGACTGTGATAAAATCACCGGAGCCTGTCTGTGCTGAACACCAAAGTAATCAAAATGAACATACTACTAAATTTTCACAGAAGCCTTTGAGTTAAAATTATTAAACACCTTCCATTTCCTTTGAAAGCATTAACACAGCCTGGGTTTGCAGAGATCATATAGTAATCAGAGCTGGGTTTCAGCTGAGTTCATGTCAGTGTTTCACTGGCTGCTTTCTGGAGAAGGGAGCATGATAAATACAGTGTAATGTTATCAAAAACAGTATCCATTGATTTCAGTAAGGAATGATATTTCCATGTGCATTTCATTCTCTCTTGTGCTTTATTTTTCCCCCATTTTGAAAGATGTTATTGCAGGTTTTAAAACCTTACAAAAATGCTGTCACCTTTTCCATAGAGGTGAAAAGTTCAACATATAAATTCCAACTGAGTAGCTGATCTCATGGTAATTCCTGCATGTGCATCTTCCATCAGGAAAGAAGTTGTCCAGGTTCACAGATCTCCTCTGATGAGAGCCAGCTGAGTAGCTACATGGAGAAGTGGCAGAGACTAAATGGCCCATTGATCCCAGTTCTTTCCACTTCCTGACACGTGTCCTCTCTCTCCAAACCAACAGCCATTGCACTTCTTCTCAGCCTCTGCCTTAGGTCAAACAGACCAATGTCTTTTGTACCTTTTCTATTTCCCCTTTTCCACAGAAATTAGGTTGAGAAATTAGAATTCGTTCAGCATGAGCATACCTAGAGCTTAGCACAGCACTCCAGTAACAGGAATGGCACTTCTTTGGTGGTGAAAACATCTGAGAAATTCTAAGATTTTGTCAGCTTTCTCATGGTAGCATCAGGTCTTGTGGTCTGTCCATCACTGCCTTAGTACCCCTGTGGAGTTGCTATACCTGCAGTGTTTCTCATGGCTAAAGGAGTTCTGGTCATTGCTGCTGCCACTAAACTTCACTCCAAAGCCTGGATGCTCAGATATCACTGGTACTTGATGCTGGAGGTGACATTCCTGTTGGTTTCCTGGGGAGGTTTTTGTGTTCAGGCAGTGTGTAGCAAGTTTATTTAGTGCCCATCCACCACTTCAGCTCGTGGCAAATTGTCTTCTGCATCCCTCCTCTCCAAGGAGGCAAGGAATGCAGGTCAGGTGTCTTAATTTTGCCACAGGTCCTTCTGTTGGATGACATGAGCAGTGTCTGTGCTTTGATGTGCCCTGTGGCTGTTGCTCACAGGAGCTTTTTCAGCACTCTGCTGACTTGGAGGAGAAGGATGGAGATGGTGTTGGTTTTTCTAGTCAAGAAACTGGTGGTAGTTGATGAGCTGGATGGCATCAGGCTTGTTCCCCATTAATGCTCTCTGTAACTGCACAGCACAGTGCCAGTGCTGTACACAATGTGTTTTCATTTGCACTGAGCTTTTTTTTCCCTCAGAACTCAGCTCTCTCTATACTCACAGTAACTGTTGTCCTAGAAATCTTCATGAAAGGTTATTGCAGTTGTAAGACAATTTGATGAAACAGCACTCTTAATGCAATTATTTATAACAATGATCACAGAAATGAAGAAAATACATGTTGAGAAAAACTTATTTAAAAACTGGTAAAAGCAATATTGCTCACACTGTTGATTAACAGCATTCAGCTGCTTTGTGTTGCTCATTATGATGAAATCAATGGCCTTGCTCACTTTTTTTTCCATTTGTGTAAATACAATCCATGCTAATGAATATGATGTTTGAGCACAGCCAAACTGTTTGTCTTGGGGGCTACGAGTAACAGTTTATTTATAACCTCATTGGAATCAGATCAACATCCAGGGCCAAGCCTTTTTTCTCTCTCTCTATTAAGAGCATGGAATAACTTCCATACAATTATATATATATGCTGCTAGAGCAGAACTCATGTAGTGCAGGGAAGCTCATAGCACTGGATTATTTGCAGTGTCACTAATGTTTTCAGTAGCTGCAAGCTAACCCTTTAGAAATCAGTCAATGCTTTCACTAAATGGTAACATCTAATTTTTGAGTGCTTTTACAAAATCCACACAGTTGATGAAAGCAGATTAAAAGAGCATGAAATTAGTGGGGCTTGCATCTCTTTATGGTTTGTGAGCTGAACTATTATTGGTCTCCAGACCTGATTCAGAATCTCAATAAATGAAGGCCAAAGTTTCTTATATTTAGATTTTCTAAATAGCAGAGCTTTTAAATTACCTTCTTCACACCAGATGAGCACCAAATCTCTTGTACATTTGTGTATGAAATTACCCTCCGTTCTTCTCTTCAAGCTGTAACAAAAAAGAGCAAAATGTTGAATGAACTAACATTTTGGCATGGGTGTAAGGGCTGATGGTGATTACTGGGGCCTAGGGAGAAGTGTTCCCTGGGGCCACATTATTGCCTTGATTCTAATGATGAGCTGGCACTGGCTGCATTTGGAAATCAAATAATGCACCAGACTGTTAAACTGCCATTAAAATGGTGGTGTCTGTGGATCAGAGCTTGCATTATTATGTAAACCCTAGTCCAGAGTTAAAGAAGAACTGCTCTGTAGGAGCACCTGGAAAAGATCTGGGCTTGTCTACTGGTCCAGATGACTCTATTGTATGACTATTTTATTATTTCCTATGATAATATGCATACTGTGTTAAAATCCTTCTGGCTGAAAAAGAAGACCCTGAGAGTTCAAGTTCCTCAAGCAGAAAGGTGAGTAAGTAGAGACTGTTACTGCAAAAAGACTACAGGATGCAGGCAAAGCTGTAAAAATTGTTTGTGGTCACATCTTAATGTAGCAACTTCCCTCCTCCTTTTATTCTGATTTTGTTTCCCTTTTCAAATATGATGCAGAAAATGATGTTCTGGAAGGTGTCATGGGGGTTTATGTGCTTTATAGGTCTTCTCTGAAAGCAAGAAAGCAATGGATGTATGGGTTTGTAATGCTTGTAAGAGCCAGGGAGATGGGATGGACACCAAGAAGGTGCCAGGGATTCAAATACACAGCAGGGGGAACAAGGGAAAAGTGCTGTACTGCTGGAGGAGATGGAATATTAGAGTAGCACTGCACTCCTGAAGAGAGGAAGGTCAAAACACTGTTTTTACCAGCATGTTTTTACTGAATGTTTTTACTGGCAGAGAGTCTTGTGTGTGTTTGCAAGGTGAGACAGAATCAAATCCTAAATAAGGCAGACAACTTCTAGAAGCAAGAAATGACAGGTGGAGCAAGATCCCCACTGTGTGATGCAAGACAACAAGAGCCCAGTGGTGGGCTTGGGCTTGGTTTCTTCCCTCTGGGGAAGTGAGACATCCCTGGGATTTATTAAATTCTCTGTAATCTTGGTTTTTCCTTAAGTTGGTGTCTGAAGAACTGTTGAGCCAACTGACAGCTCCTTTTTTTGATTGCATGCTCTTTGTGTGTAGGGAAACCCAGTTGGCATTTTGGGATGTTAATCTCACTTGATTCACATTAATGTGAGATGCACACACTTGAGCCTCCTGGAGTGGCTGCTCAGGATGTGAGGACATGGACCACAGCAATTCCATCCATGTGTCTGAAAGGAGGTGCAGTGACTAAAGTGTTTTGTTTGCTAGGAGGTTTTAAACTGCCAAGACCACTTCAGTGTTAAAATCACCTGCTTTCATGCCAAACTTAAGGGAAAAAAAAAAGAAACAGGAAAAAATGTTTATAGTACAATCAGAAGCAGAACAATCTGTAATTCCTAGAAAGCTCTTCTAAGCAAGACTTCCATAAATGTGAGAGTCTATTGCTTAGAAAAAAGAGGTGGGAATAGAAAAATATTTTCCAGATGTAAAGTTAGGCTTACACTTTGACTTTTAGTATTGTATTCATTTAAAAAAAAAAAAAATTCCAGTGCCTTGGTCACCAAAAAAAGGTTTTATATTTGATGTTCTTAATAAACATGGGTTCTCAGCCATCCCCAGATAGTTTTAGTTTTTAAATACAAGGACTTTAATTCTTCTGCCTTGCTCTTCTTCACAGTTGTGCAATCACTTTCTTTTTAAGATAGCAAATACTGCTTCACTTCACAGTCTGTAGAGATACAGAAGCACAAGCCCTACTGGCATTGCCACACCAGGATTGGATCCCAGATACCTCTAATATAAGAAAAATGCACAGTGAATTGCAACTTATGCCTGTTCACCTGCTCTTAGCACAGAATAAATGTGTTGTAGCAGCTGGGGATGGATGGCAGGGTCTGCTGCCCCCAAGAAGAGCCCCTGCAAAAGTCAGGTGTTTGCACTGAGCCTGCACTGCTGTGTAATATACAGTTAGAGTCACCAAAATAAGAATATAAGCTTGAGTTCTTGCACAAAAAAATCCAAAAGTTTTCATTGAAAGCTGAAACTTTTGCACTGAATGCCACATTTGAGCTAAGGACATTTTTTCTGCTGGAGAAGCATTAAATTTTCAGTGAAATTCAGTTTCTTACTGTTTCATTTTTCACCCATCCATCCATCCATCCATCTATTCACCAAGCACTTTAGCTGTGTCTGTGCTGCCTTTGGTTGCTGCATTCAGGTCTGGGTTTGAGCACAGAGAGCCAAATGTCTGAAGACAGCTATCAGTGCTGCTTTTAATGGGCAGAGCCTGAGTGTGATCGTTCCCTCCCCCAGACCTTGCTGAGAGCTGGAGGGTGACCCAGCAAAGCAGACAGGCAATCTGCACAGCAGAGAGTTACACCTGCAGCCTTTTGTGCTCCTGTTTTATGTGCTGGGTTATTGCTGAGTTATTGCTCTCATACCAAGGTACATAAACGTTGTGGGGTTTGGGTTTTTTCCTTCTCCAAACGCACAGCTCTAAAGCCCTCCTTGCTGGGAGAAAAGGCAGCGTAACAACTGTGTTTTCTTCCAGGTCTTTTTGTTTCTGTTTGGTGTCTCTAGCTGAAAAGTATTTCAGTCATCAAAGGTTTGATCCAAGCTCAGAGAATATGCACATCCCTCTGTTTCCAGCAGGAGCTTACATTCATAAACCAGTTTTGATTAATATTAACGCCAGGTTTTAGATTCTCGGTTCGGATGACAGAAGAGACCTTTGAATATAGCTTGGCTGCACTGCCTGCATACTTAAACATCCTCACATATTTCAAGACTGAGCAAAATCAGCCCTGTGCCTACAGTGGTACTTTTGAGGTGAAGGACTCAGAGAAGGGCCAAGCAGTGACCTCTGAAGACACCTCACAAAAGAGACAGGGCACCGTGATATTATGCAATATCACAGGGAAAGGAATCAGAATGAATCCTTTTAATCAAATAAAGATCAGAGTATTAGGACCAGAAGATAGCTTTTTGGTCTACAGGAAATGAAATCCCAGATGAAAAATTCTCACCAGATACTCACAGATGTATGCTCACTTCCAGCTAGCATAAGAGCAAAGATCAGATTTGCTGCTTCACCTGTAAACAATTATAGAAGCAAGGACTCAAAGAACTGTCTACCAACAGCCTTAAAATGTGTCAGGACCTGAAATTTCTGGCAAACTCAATGTGAATCTCAGTCCCATTAAGTTCTCACTAGGCCTGCAAGTTAGTTGTTGGCACCAAGAAAAAGTAACTGTTGGCAAATGATGGTACAATGTGTTAAGTGTTAAAAATAACAGTGAAGCTATTGTGTGGTTTGCTTAGAGTGTAATGAATGAACACAAGATAGATCCTCTAGGATAGGTGCTCAGTTCACTGGTGGCAGTAGAGATCTTCATGGCTGGCAGAGTTGCTCTCTGAGAAATTGCCCTGACTTCTCTGAGCTGGATTTGTTTCGTTTTTGTTTAATTTAGAATACCATTATTTTTGAGACCAAGTAATCACAGGCTATTATGATTTCTTTATCTCATATCCTGCACAAGAAAAGCATATCCCAAAACTTTCCAGAAGGTCAGTCATAGTATCTCATTTAGCTAATCAGATCAACACTCAACAAAGGGGTGTGAGCCAGCGAGCTGTGCAAATGCTGTTCTGCAGCTGCTAAGCTGCTGTAATCTGCTACATGAGGGTCAAAGCACAGAGAAACCAATCTAAAAACCTCTGTTGATTTTGGTAGATCATACCCTAGGGCTTACTGACACATGCATGTTTTATATCTAGTAGAAGAGAATGTTGTATATGTTCACCAACAAGTGATACCTGATGATTTGGTCCACATGAGCAATATTCAATATTTGAATGGCACATTATAAAGGATTTTTTTTTTTTTTTCTAGTCTTTCCATTCCATTTGTTATCACAATTAAATTCTGTGTTTTATTTTTAATGGTTTGTCTAGCAAGCAGTTGAAAATACAAGCTACCTCCTTACAGAGTGAATAATCTAAAAATTCATTTAGAAGAAATGGATGGGCCAAGAAAAATCCAAAGGCATGTGTGGCAAACTAAAAATTGTAGATAATTTATTTGCCACCTTTTTCAGCCAACATCGATATCTGAAGACATTAAATTGGTGCAAGCAACAGAAAGTTTCTGTTGTGTTAATGCCCATATTTGGCTTGCCATGTATGATTTTCTAATAGTCCTCTTTGACTTATGTGTGTACTCCCTTTGTGATAGGTGGTAAGTTTATGGTGTTCAGAACTTTAAGTAAATCTTGAAGGTGTATCAAACTTCCTAGACTCACTGTCAGTGGTATGATTATGTGTGTTATCTTTCTTGCAATTATAGAGAGCTGGACCTAGTGTCTCACTGGGTCCCTTCCAACCCCAATTTTCTAAGAAAGGCAAATTTCTGAGATGGTAGGAATGGTGATTTGGGGTTTTCTCACTGCATCTGGTATCGGGCCATTGCTATCAGATGATTGTAAAGGCCACTGTAAGGGGAGAGGTGCTGACTTTCAGACATAACATCATTAACTTGTGGTCATTAGAAGAATCCCATGATACTTTTAGAAAAAGTAGAGTAGTTAACCTTGGTGGCTTGGCCAGACTCCAGCTTTTGTAATTGCATCCTGCCTAACTAAAATTGCATTGCACTCATTCAGTTGGATGGTGTATTCTTCACCTTTTACCCCAAGCTGCTGAGTAGTTCTGTTCAATATTTTCTATATTTCAACCCAGAAATATCTTAATTCAGCGTTATTTGTTTTGAATGATAGTTCTTAAAGAGCTTTGAAATCCTTCTGGCTGAAAGTTGCTGTCAGCTGTAAATGTAAATTTTCTTTGTTGCCAGCTGTAAAATCATACAGGATTTGACATCAAAAGATCTATGCCTTGCACCACTATGGTTTGAGCTGAAGAGCTGCTGAAAGCCCAGGCAGAGCGTGCATGAAACACTGCAGGGATGGCAGGCAGGGAGAGCCAGAGCCAGGCAGGAAACATAATCCACCTGTGGATCAATAGTGTGCCCTTCAGGGACACTGATACTCTGGGCACTGGGGGAATTAGCTACGTGGTGTGCAGGTGATGGTCTCAGCCTCAAGAGAGCACAGCCATGCTCCAAACCCTGCAAGAGGTTCATGTCCTGTGTGCCACAGCCTGCTCTGAAATGTGCCTTTTCTAGGCAGCCAAGGGAAGCTTTGCTTGTTTGCACTGAAACCTGTCAGGGGAGTTTGGAGTGGACTGTGGTCTAAATATAGTGCTGATTGTTTTCTAAGCAAATCTTACATTTTTTTTGACAAAAGTCTTCCATCCATGCATCAAAACCATTGCACTTCAAGGGACTTTATCTCTGTAGATAAGGTATGTGATACAGGAATTAGGAGAGGAATAAAGCTGGAATTAGTGCTAAATCCACAGTAATATTCTGCTGTGAGATACTTCGACCTGCAGATCTTTTCAAGTTGCACTGTGTGCACTGCCAGCCCCTGTATGTGCTTGTAATGAAACATTAAAGGAAGTTTCAGGAACCTGAAGGTGAAAATCACCTGTTTATTGTTCTCTTGGTAGTATCTGCTGTGAGAGTCAAAACCTGCCCATGTCCCCAGAAAGCAAGCAGAGAATTCAAGGGTGAACATGAAAGAGGAAAGAAAAAATCTGCCTAGGGAGAGGGGTAATAAAGACAAAGCTTTGTGCTTTGCCCAAGTGTAAATTCAGGATTATTTTCCCTTCAGATAATTCTCTGTACTTCTCCTTGATTTTTTTTTGCTTGTGGGACGCAGGCAGACTGCACCAGCACAGGCAATTCTGCTCTTGGGATGGCTCTTGCTGGCATCTGTGGCTTGATCCAATGCTGACCAAAGGCAACACAGTGCTCCCTGTGGGCTTGAGCCAGTTTGAGAGCAGAAAGCTCAAGTGCTCCAACAGTGTCTTTATTCTGCCAGTCTCTTCAGAGCGGAGATGCTTAAAGCCACCTTTCATCCAAAAAGCCTGAAAGTTTTTGGGCTTTCATGTGCTCAGACTGGGGAAGTTTTTTCCCACTTTCTACTGAGAGCCTGTGCCCCTTGTTCCTGGGCTGATAACCTGCCCAGTGCTTGATCTGTGTGAGCAGAGCAGCTTTCTGTAGGGCTTACGTGGAGCCCAGCAGAGCTGCTGCCTGCAGAATTTCCAGAATTTCCATTTCCCAGCCAGGGCTGTCTGCTGTCCTGTGGAGCATTGCCACTCAACAAGCAGTGTTATATTATCTGAGGCACAGATATAAATGTCATTAGAGGGCCATGGGTGTAAGAATTACGGCCCAAGGAGCAAGGATAACGATGGCTTTGTGCTGAAGGTGGGGCTGATCAGGGACCCTTGGCACCAAGCATGTTTTGTAGTTCCTTGTCCTGGTGGAAGTGGCAGGCAGGGGTGACAGCCTGCCCACAGCCTCTGTTGCAGGGGTTTTTGGGAGCAGGGAGACTTTCTGCCATCCATCATGCTGCTTTCCAGTGAGACCAGAGCAGGAAGGGAGAGGGGAAAGCATTGGCAGTTTATGAAACAAACAGCTGACCTCTTCAGTCTCCTGGCAGCAGGACTGCAAATCTGATTTCAGATCATGTTTCAATATATTCAGTAGCAGCCGGGTTTTATTCTCACAGAGCCACCCCCCTTCCTTAATGTGATGGCTTTCCTTCCCTACCCAAGGAAATACTGTACCCACCCTTCTTCATTGCTACAAATGGTTCAAATTGAGCCCACAAGGATTATTTACTCATCTACGTGCCTTGCTTCATGAAACACTGAAGTCTGTGAGGTGAGTCATAGGCAGAGGTGGTTTTGTTTTTTAAATACCATGATTAACCCTTGCTCTTGGCTCTCTTAATATCCACTTGTATTCAGAGCACGCAGAACTGCTTCCCAGACATTGTTGCTACAGTAGGCCTTGATGTGGGTATTATAAATTTATTAAATTGCTGGTGGTATTCCAGATTCCCTCAGAAATGCAAAATCCATAGAAATGTGAACTTTATGGTTGAACTTAGTGAGTTGGCAGTTTTAACAGGTGAAGATGTGTGGTCTTATTTACTTGGGCAAGGCACAAATGTTGATGTAGTTAGCATTGCTCCTCCAAAGCCTGGTGATGTGGGCCCTGGTATTCTTTGTCATTCTATTCTGTGCTTTCCATGTGTTCTGGCTGATTTTCAGGTTATCTGCACACCCAGCTATTTTTCCCAGGTATTCTCCAACTGTGAAGATGAATTTTCATTAGATCTTGTGGAACACACTGCTCCACTGGAAACAGCTCTTCCACCTCTCACAAAGACAGTGGTGTTGCCACAGTGATTTCTTTTACCTGTCTGTGGAATGTCTACCCTGTTTCATCACTGCAAGCCCTGCCTTCTTCAAAGCCTTCAAAGCCTTCTGCTCCATACCAGGATGCTTCCAGAGGAACAGTGACTGGCAGTGAGAACATCAGCCTGGGTTTCTGCCAAGCTGAGTTCAGACTCTATTCCCAAAGACTGTGCTGAGAGTGGCCACATCCTAGTCCTATACAGAGACAGCATATGGTGCACAATCCCAGCCCCTAGCCTCATCATGTGCAAAGTGACAAGTGCAGTTTTGTGGCCCCAGAATGAAGCCAAGTCTGCCAGGCTGTGGCTGGGCAGTGGGAGCACACAGCTCTGCAGTGCTCACACAGTGAGCAGCCTCTGCACAGCTTAGGTCTCCTCATGTGGGATGGGGACAATGGTTTTCCCTCTAGGAAAGGTTCCATGCAGATATAGACACCTTGCAAAAAAACCCTAGGGTCTAAAAAGGGCAACTAAGAGCCAATGGGACACTGTAAATGGCCATGAAAACCATCCTCAGTCCCTTTCCATGGCTTTCAGCTTCCAGCTCTGCTGTCCTGTGGAAAGCCACCCCGTTTCTCTGGCTCAGGGCTCATGATTGCTCCTGCAGGTTAAGTAGTTGTTCCCAGGATGATACTAATGAGTTTTTTGGGAGCAAGTGACAGGTAAATGAGAATGTGGTAGCTATATTTTGGTTGCTGTAGTCATCTCACCAGAATTTGTTCAAGGGACACCTCATCAGAGGACAAGATCTTTGGTGTGGGTCCATGTCACTTACCTCTGGTATAATAATGTGATCAACAGGTGACATCTTTATTTCTCTTCTGAATTTTTCTAGCAGATTCTTCCTCTAGTAGCAGAGGTTAACTTTGAAGCTGCATGGTCCTAGGAACAATAATTTCAACACCTAAAATCCCAAACCCAATTAAGGCATGAGGATGGGTGCTAGGGTACTTCTCTAGAGAGAAGAAAAATGTATTAGCAATAATCTGAGAGCATTATCTGCACCCCTCAGCCTTTTCTGTGGAGCTGGGTACAAAATTGCCATGAACTCAAGTGTACTTAAAAGGTTTGAAAAAAATAGATCTGCAACAATATAATGATCTGGGTAGACAGAAGAGGTTGTGGTTCATTCCTTCCCATCTCACTCCAAAGTAAGAGGCAATAGTGACATTCAAAATTTGTGGGAGCAATTAAGGAAAAAGCCCTGGTGTCACAAGCCTGTTCAGGATTTCAGGACTGGTTTATGGGCCAGCTGGAGAGCATGGAAAAACAGGATGGCTGGTGGCTGCTCAGCCAGAGCAGAATGGAAAGGAGGAATATCCATGAGGTTTGGCCTTTAGCAAAGTACACACCAGGGAACATTATATAGGTGCTGGGGAATCCACTGAAATACTATACAGGTGCTGGGGAATCCATTGAAACATTATATAGGTGCTGGGGAATGCACTGAAACATGATATAAGTGCTGTGGGATCCACAGAAATATTATATAGGTGCTGGGGAATGTCTGCTGGCACCAAATTGCAGAAGATAAATAAAAAAGGGAACAATGTTACCAAAGACTCCCTGGGAATAAATCATTGAGCTGTGATTAAGTCTCAGGGATCTCAAGCCAAAAGAGTGTGAAGAAGGAATGCAGATGGACTCCAGGAAATTGAATGTCCCCAAGAATGACCCATATCATTTTTTTTTCCATTTGTTAATGGTACCTTTGATGTGATTTAGAGCTCAGCTAGTTGGACTATTTAGATCCATCCATTTGGATACTGGTAGCAAGAGAGAAGAGTAGCTCACAGAGACAAGGTGTTTATGGCCCTGGCAAAGATTTTTGAAGCTGACTATAATGTTTTTTCAACTGCTTAATGTCCTCATTGGCTTTGAAAGGGTTCTGAACCAAATACTGGAGAAGCAAGCATAAAGCAGGTGCACCATTTTACCTTGGCAGTGGTGAAAGACCACAAATTACTTTGGAAAGCATTTACTCAGATGCTTAGGTTTGCTACTGTTTTAGAAGGATGAGAAATAACATGATTCAAAGCCAAAGTTAAAGTACTGCTTGCTAAGTAGGAGCATATTTCAGCATCAGTGTTTAACTAGGGATTGGTTCAGAGCAAGAAGAGCCTATTCTGACCTGTCAGGGAGGCAGTGACAATACAGACAGAGCAGGGAAAAGACAGGCACCTGTCCCACAGGCAGGTGTGACCACAGGCTGAGATGAAGCTTCTGACACTGCATAACTTCTGTTAATGTATTTATATTGTGAATAAAAAGTAACCATTGGAAGGTTGGAAGGCGTTAGGGGTTTAACCCCAGCCAGCAAAAATTAACTGTACCTCAGCCAAAATCAGCACAAAATCTTATTCTTCCAAAGGGAAAATAGAGGATCTGTAAATGTTGATATCCAGAGTCCAGTCTAAGTATGGACTTCTGTGTGCAAATATATTTTGTAAAGGGCAGGAATAAAATAATGCAGAAGTTGATAGAAAAATATAATGCTGCACATGCCACTGAGATTAGCTCAGATGGTCAGAGAGTGATGCTAATAACACCAAGGTTGTGGCTTTGATCCCTGTATGGGCCATTCACTTAAGAGTTGGACTCAATGATCCTTGTGGGTCCCTTCCAGCTGAGAACATTCTGTGATTCAGTGATTTTTTTTTTTCTTTGTTTCAAATAATGATAGTTTGGTAGAACAGCTTAATGGATGTTTTTCTTTGGCCGGATGCAAGTCCAAGAACAAAATGGAATCCACTTAAGTAGGATATGCATATATGTCTTATAGGTCACATACTGCAGGGAGTATTTTAGTAAACCTGACCACAAGTCCCTAGACACTACTTCTGATAGCAGAGAGTGTCTAATGCACGCTGTTCTTGAGGGTAATTACCAGGAAATGCAGAGGGATCAATCATACTTGATGCACTGAGCAATTATATTTATTCCCTGAAAAGTCTTTAATGTTCATGGGATGCAAAGTGTGTGAATTTCATTTTAGCACGGAAAGATTGTTAGGAAAACAACAGCATTAACGAAGCAGAGAGGCACAGTGTAAGGCCATGAAGCTGCTCAGCCACTAGGGAGATGATCCCCATAAAATAATCCCATTTTAGATACATGAACTAAGAAAGAAGCGGGAATCTGCAAGCTGGGTTGGGGTCTTTGAGAGGAACCATTCCTTGTGTGCAGACCAAAACCATACAGGGCAGACGTGGTGTTTTTGTCAGGGAGGGCTCTGAGATGGGAAACAGTGAAGAAAGTGAACCCAGATCCAGACAGGGATGTGATGGAGAAGGCTGTGCCTGATTTAAGAGTGATAAATACCAGGTTCTTTGAGATAAGAGAGAGCCATGTCTCGTGCTCTGCTGCAGGGTTTTGGATGTGCTGGAGGGCACTTGGAGCTCTTTGCAGGCTTAGCTGCTGGAAGTGGTCCATTGTGTTGGCAGAGCTGGGTCGCCTGCTTTGCAGCCAGCTCAGCTGCCAACTGCCAGGTCACTGGAGGTTTCTGCTCCTCTAAAGCATCTTTCTTGCAGCCAGCACAATGCATGGCTGTGTTCTTCCCACTTGCTTCATTAGCTCTTTGATTAAACTACCTGTGATAGGAAGGCCAGAAGAGGAGATCTGTTGTTTCCTTAATGAAGTGGTAACTGGGAGCTAGGCAGAGCATCTGGTGGATGCTGGTGGTGTGGTGCAGCTGGGATCCTCTCAGCTGGACTCCTGCTAGCCACCTTGACTTCCTCCAGCCCTCCCCTGACTTGTGCAGCTGTCCATGGTGTGCTACTGATGCTCTGGAGGGCAGAGGATGGGTTCTGCCCTACTGAAAAGCAAGACCATTAGTGAACTTCCTACAGCCACGGTTATCTTAGGAAACAAAGGGCTGCCAGCTCTGGTTTGGACAGCTGGGATTTTCTGGCCTGTCCAGATTCTGGGCAGTGATGCCAGGGCCTCCATGGCTGTTCGGATTCAAAAGACACCTGGAAGCAGGAATCAAAGCTGGTAATTGTTTCTGGTGTGTTGGACCAGTGTGATCAGAAAGGTGGTGCTAGCCAGAGCTAATGGCAGGCAGTGGGGGTTTGCTGCAGGAACCACAATGCCACCCCCATGGCAAGGGCTGCCTGTCTGAGATTCCAGAACAAGAGATGTGATGCAGACACCAAGTTTTGTCAAGCTGAAAGAAAACCTTATCAGATGGCAGGTCTTTTATGCATCACTTCTGTCTGGAGGGCTGCAGCTCATCGGGGCTGCTGGCATTTTGAGCTGTGATATTTAACCAGCAATTTTTCCTTTTCTTCTTTTCTTTCATTTTTGCTCTTTGAAGTGTCTTCCTGAGATTTGTTATGGGGCATCCCCTAAAGTTCCTCTTCCCACTCAGCCAGGCCAGGCTTGGGGGAGCTTTTTCCTCCTGATGCAAAAGGATGAGAAAATTCTCAACTTCCATGGTGAGAGCTCATAGCAGTTTGCCTTTGAAACATTCAGGTGCCAGGATTTCAGGCAGGCACAGAGCCCATGTGAGTACTGTTAAGGGAAGAGTCTTGCCTGGGGGAAGTGTGTAAACCAGATCACACACACCACACAAAGTCCAAACCTGCATTTGCTCTTTGCCCTGTCAGTGCATTTACATGATTCCACTTGCACCCAAAATGGGAAAGCAGCTTTAAAAAGGCATTTGGAAAATAAAGCAGGCAAATAATCAGGCTACAGAGAAGAATGTGTCTGGGTTTTTTTAAGGTGTGTTCACAAGTTAATTCAGGTAGGAAATTATCCTGACAGATAGAGAGTAAAGTTTACTCCCGAAGGCTGTTTGTGCTTTATTTAGGGCTTAAATGAAGCGCAAAAGCTCATGAAAGACAGAAAATTCTTCAACATGGAAGACAGCCTGTGGAGGTGAAATATGGCTAATCCAACAGCACCTGGCCCCCAGTGGCTTCAATTGCTGCCTGAGAGTGGTCAAGGGGCTGGCAGCCCCTGTTAATCCAGCCCGTGGCGTGCTCAGGGACTGGGCTCAGAAAGCTGATTTCTCTCTCCACTGCCTCTCTCCACATATAAATGAACTCTTTTAAGCTTGCCTGTGTATGCTTCAGGGTGCCAGGCTCCCAAGGAGGATGAAACACCCCTTGGAAACACACATGGTTGTTTTCCAAACCATGCACTGCTGTCAGTGGAGTTATGAGCAGCCTGAGCTGGGACAGCGCTGGACTGCTGGTAGCTGCCAGAAGGCTTTTTAATGTGTGGCTTTCTCCTCAGATGAGTAGTTTTCTGGTTTTCGCATGTTTTGAGACATAGATACAAGCTATGCACCTTGCACTTACATTTTAATGTAGAAATGTTATTGCAGAGTCTGAGGTAATTACCTGGTTGTTCCTTTTACTGCATGTAATTACAGCAAAACTCTACGGGGATAGTTTATAGCAACTCGGTGTGAAAAGAAGGTACTTGAAAGCAATGGTTGGGTTAGGTGATGTTTACACTTCTTTCACTCTGAACAGAAACTCTGAGCAGAAGCAAACAAGCTTTGAAAGGAAACGTACCCCCATCTACCACGTGCTAATTAGCTTTTCCTGAGAAAATTTCATGGTGAGCACAGTGGGTTTGGTCCCAGCATGTTGGGAGGCAGCTCTGCTCCTCTGAAGTCTGATGGGCACCCAGCTGAGAGGAGCTGAGAGCTGACCTCCCATCCATGAGCCAGGAGGCACATCCTTCTTCCTCACTGTGCTGTGTGTCTGGGGCCACAGCAGTTCCAGGTAGAATTTATCCCCATGGGTTTTCCTGCAGCCAAATTTTCACAGTGTCTTAAGCAAGAACAGCATTGCGTTTTCTCTAGCAAATTCTTAATATGTGATAACTGAAGACTTTTCCTTACCACACTGGGCCAGATCTTTTTTTTCTTCCTCTCTGAATGTACACATCAGATTTCATAGCTTAGCTATGTTTACATTGTTTGGCTATGCATGGAGAATCTGGCTGCCTTCTCTCTGATTTATTTTTTGGTCCAGATCTCCTCATCCCGTGTTTGGGGGGGAAGACACAAGGGGTTTGCTGTCTGCTGAAATAGCATCCAGCCATCTTTATGTCTTCTGTATGGATTCATACACACAGCTTCACTGTGGGTGAGTTCAGGTGCCTTACCTGATGCTTAGCTGCCATTTCAGTGCCTAGGCTTCCTTACTTCTTACCTCTGTGCTCTATCTACTCAACCAGACATAAAGGGTTTAGTGGGATTGTTAGCAGAGGTAATGGAGAGAGTCCCGTTGATTAGAACAGGACCTGAATCAGACCCTTCATTTTTCCTGGCTGTCACATGGGACACATTTATTATTCTGGCCTCTTTTTTTCCCCCTTTCATCAGAATTCAATGTGGACATTTTTTCCATCATTATCTAAGAGTTTGTGGAAGGAAAAGTTGCATTTTAAAAAGTGCCTGCCCAGCTGCAATTTATTCAGCTCACTGTTTCCTGATTCTAGCTGTGCCCTCTTGCTCCAGCAGGGTTATAGAGGTTGAGTTTCCCCAGCGCTAAGTAGAGAGAAAATCTCAAGGTGATCAGGAACTGTGCATGTAATATCCTTAATTGTTCCGTGCATCATTAAAATGTTCACGCGTTTCATGTACTTGGGGCTGAAAATTGCCCATTCAGCTTCAGCAGGTAATTACAGGAGTGACCAGGCATTCACATGGCACCCGTGTGCTTATTGGGGATGACAGATGGATGTGCCTGCATTATTCTGTATATCCATTATTCTGTGTTTCCTTTCTGGAAGGCTGTGTTATCACTGTGCAGATAAACTGGAATCCTGCCCTGGGCAGGAAGGAAAAAGGGGGAACAGAGGCACAGGGAGTGGGCACCCAAGGCTGGGAACCACCAGAGGCTGCCTGGGCTGTGGAAGGGCTGCTCAGTGCTTGGCAGCAGGAGCAGAGGGATGGGCTTTGTGCAGGTGCAGAGCAGAAGTGCAGCCCAGGGACAGAACAAAGGTGGCTGTGAGCCCTCTGCTCTGCACGGCTCTCGCACGGGCTGCCAGGGCTCCTGACACACATTCAGCCAGGCACAGGCTGCTCTGCTTGGAACTGGGGCTCCCTGAGCTTCCCAGCTTTGCTGTCCCCAGGGTTGGAGCTGGCATTAGGAGCTTCACTGCTTCCATCCCCTCCTGCCCTCCCCATCAGGGCAGTCACCACCGCCAGCATGGTTTTGGTGCGAGGGTGAGGAGCTGAGTGCTAACCCTGGGAACTCACTGCTGGCTGCTCTGGGAAGTGCATTACCTGTATTTCTGTATTAACAGAGATTTTGCAGTCCATTTAACAATTTTTTTTAAAGTATCTTCCTTTTAAAGAGGTCTGTGCCTTTTCTCTAAAAGGTATTTTATTATAATGGAACAAAATCTTGGTCAAGTGGAACAGATATATTCAAACCACTGTGTCTCAGAGAATAAACTTCCCTCTGGAGAGAGGAAGATGTGGTTGGCTTCCCTACCTCTTCAGGATCAGATGAAATCTTGACCACAAGGTCTTAGTTGTGACCAAATCCTCTGTATTTGCAGAAGTCAGAAACTTTCAGAAATTATATATTAAAATATATATTGCCCCTATACATGGGCATCCATCACACACCCAGATGACATGAAAATGTTTTAATTGCATTACCAAAAACTGTGCCATGAATTCAGTGGGAATTTGTGCAAGTAAAGATTAGAGTTGTGCACAGTGTGGAGCCCAAGCCATTCCTTGGCTTGCAGGAAAGGTGTAGTCATAGGCACGTAGTTCTGGAAGTAGCTTCAACTGATCATCTCATCCATCCTCCTTGGTCTGATGGGAACAACTATAGTTAGACTGTCCCTTGCTCAGACCTTGCATGGAGCAGTCTCAGAAGCCACCTGTGGGCACAGCAGCTTCATTTCAGTGCAGCCTGTTCCAGCCCACGGTAATTATTAGAAGTTGGGGGGACAAAATCTCCTAATACCTCACTTAAATCTCCTTTGCTGTAAATTATGGCACTTATTTCTTGTCTCAGGAATAATGGATGTAGAGAACAACTGACTTCTCCTTCTTTTTATAGCAGCCTTTTTTACATTCCTTTTCATACGTTCTCCTTTCAGTCTTCTCTTTCCCAAAGTAAAAAAAAATTCCATTCCCCCTAAACTCACCACAGAACTGTGTTTTCTAAATCTTGTCATCCTCACAGCTCTCCCTTGGACCCTGCAAAGGTGGCTGTCCCTTCTCAAGTGCTCTGCTGTAGCACTTTTCTCCATGAAACCAGAGCAGCATCAAGCAGAGTGGGATAAGAATGCCATATAAATGTGTCAAAATGTGGGGGAATAAATAGGCATCAGACTAGCCAAAATACTGATGATTTTTTTTTTTTTAAGCTCAGAATGAAACTGGAATTGAAGCTTTTAAATTTCTTCTGCATTACTTATTTTCTCTGCCAGTTGTCCTGTTTTGACCTTTCCTGTCCCCAGGAGGTTTGTACTGGCAACTTGTATTGTATTATAACAATCTGGTCCTGGTTAATCAATGCACAAAGCTCTTGGTCTCTACATGGCTACATGTCTGTGTTTCCTCCTCTAAATCATTCATGCTTTCTCTGTTTTGGTGTTCAGCTCCTCCACTAGTAAAACTTCCGAGAAAATTGCTTACCCTCTCTCTCCATCAGAGTAATATCTTGTGTGTTTCTGCATCTTGTAGGTCTGAGTTTCCTCTGAGTAATTGTTCTTACTGTGCCTCGGATTTCAATTTAAAAAAGCCTTAACCCGATATTTAACCAGCATAGGCAGCAGTAGACCATTCATGGGGTTTTATGCCCTGTGGGTAAACAGCTCGTTCCCTTCATTGTTCATTAAAACAAATACAGTTTGAACCCTTTGTCTCTCCCTGTTAAAAAAAAAAAAAAAAAAAAAAAAACAAACAAACTCAGACTTTACCGTATTGCCGACCAGTGACTATTTCATTATTTATTGTTTAACTGCTGTTCCATACTCAGCACAAAAGGTGTAAAATAGGGTGTCGCTGTGGAGGAGCAGCTGTTAGTGGTGATGGGGAGGAGCAGACCCAGGGCAGCTGTGGCAGTGCCATTTCTCCCCCGGCAGTGCTCGGTGTCATTAGCCGTGACAGCAAACCCTCACACCATGGAGCACTGGGAACGGCTCCTCTGTGGCCCTGCACCACAGAGAAACACCATTTCCTAGCTCATTCCTGGTGCTTTGGAATGAGATCCACAGTCTGCAGACACGACCTCTCGAGAGGAGCTCCGTGCTCGATCGTCCTCGGCGTGTTTAACTGGGGTTTGTAGTGTCCACTTGAGTCTACTGACACAGTGGGTGGGAAAACACAGGATTAATCTTCTATCACATTCCCTTCTGTGGAGAAATTTTCCTAATTAAAAATAGCAGAAAATTACTTTAAAAGTAGCAGGAGGAGGGAGGGGGGGAATATCCTTCCTATATTGTGAGCATGGGCAGTATTAATTGAAAAATTGTAATTTATGCATGCAAAGCTTCTGACTGTGCCTCATGTCTGCAGTGGTTTTGCTAACATGGAACTAGTTTTGCCCCTAACAAGGATTTGTGTTAGGAAAATAGAAGAATGTGCTATAATTGCTGTTTTGCTTCTGGTTGGTTTGCTTCGGCTTTTCTGCTCACATTTATCGGTGTTTCCAAATTTGAGAAAAATCCCTTGATAATTGCCTCTTCTCTAAGATCTTCTCACTGTGACAGTTGTCACACACACTGAGAATTTTCCATTTTAATATTCTGGTCTATTAGCTGCTAAGAGCACAGATAAGATAACGAGAAATGAAAGTCCCTTTTTTAAGCATTTTTGTTTTAAAATGACAACTTTAAATGTATTACTCTGTTTAGAAAGAGAAATCTGAGTGGATGGCATGATGGGTAATGATATGTAAATGACCATTCATGCATGAAAATCAGGGCCACAGTTGAATGTATTAAGCAATGACTGATATAATCATTATTTTGGATTTTGCATCTGAAGAAGAGGGGATTGCAGATATCAAGTGACTTGCATGTTTAAAGAAAACATTAATGTGCATGTAGAATAAAGAATATTTATGACATTTTTGCATTAAGTATTCTGGAGTTATGCTGTTTGGGCTTAAATAAGGTCAATATGCTGGGTTGATGCTTTTTATGTTATGTCTGGCTCTGGCTTTGGCAGACCCTCCCTTTCCCTGTTGGTACAGGATTGCCAAGTTTGTAATGTCAACTCTTTTCTGCTCCCTATAATGCATTTATCTACAAAAAGCTGCCTCTTGCTCACATGAGGGAGAGCTCAGGGAAAACCAGTTGCTCACATTTTTAAGGAAACACATAAAAATCCGCTGTGGCTGTGATGCCTTTGTTCCTAGTGGGTTTACAAGCACTTGCCACATCAGTGGGATGGTGGGGCAAGGTTGGTGCTGCTGGAGCCCTGGGGTTATTATTGCCCAGGAGGTGACACTATAACTCACTCCCTTCCCAGCCAGGGCTCTGCAGCTGCTCTGCTTTCAAAGTGCTGCTTTCATGAGGAGACTGAAATAAGGAGAGGATGACCTGAGAGGGGGATGTTTTCCTGTCTCACCTCGTTTTGTGCTGTGAAGTTTAAAGGAAAAAGGAAATTCCATCTTGGAATGTGGAGAAAAATAAGCTCCTGTTATACAGTATCTACATGAACAGATTCCTTGTATGAAAGGCAGAAAATACCTGTGGTATTAACTAAAATTAATGCATCTGGAGTCTGGAGAGCATTTTGCTGAATGTCCATGATACATTCTCTGTCCCCTTGGGCAGCAGCATATGATCAATTCTGCTGCTCTGTCCTTACCTAATTATCGCTGTCCCTAATGAAGGGAAGTAGAGAAAAACATGTCTTAGTAGGTTAATAAGCCATCCAGAAAATTATATTAGCATGATCAATCCTTAATGGTTATGGTTTCTCACAATATTAGATCACCTGAAAGGTGTTTTTGGCAGAAATGTGAGGGGCAGCATGTATCATTTCGCAGCCCTTCTTCCAGGAGTGCTCAGTTGGTGTTCGGAGAGAAATTCCTTCCAACTTTGGCTCAGGAGTTTTGTCTGCTCCCACAAACATTGATTTACTCAGTGGAACTGTCTTGTTTTGTCATACAAGGATCTGGAAGGATGGCAGGGATGGGGGATTTTCTGCTTTCCCTCCTTCAGCTAATATTTGTGGGCAGGCAGTGTGCACATTTGGTGTTGTTTTTTGTAAGTTTGGGTGAATGAGCTGTCAGTCTCAGATCAGTCTGACCACCTTCTAGCTGGCATTTCCCCCCTTCCTCTCTCCATGAGGAACACCTTCATTTGCAATCTTGTATCTGGATCTAGCATCTGTCAGGATTTATTTCATTTCTTTGGGGTTTTTTGTCACTGTTTCTTTTTTAAGTACCCGTGTAGCCACTACTGCAGCATACTCAGGATGTGTTTGTTTCAAGGAAAGCATTTCTCTGAGAGCATGTCCAAAGAATTAAAGCAAATAGCAGAGGGTAACGATCCTCAAACATCAGACTCATCAGACTCCATTTTTTTATTTTATTTATTTAAAGATTTCCCCCAAATTAAGCTGAATCACAATCCTCCCTTTTAATTTGTTAATTACACTTCTGCAATGGTAATGCAATCAGTGAATATAGCTAAAGTGTTTGTGTGTGGGAATCAGTATTAATGAGAAAGAGCATATTTGCAAAGTGTGATGTGTATCAGCTGTTTGCCTTGTGTCTTTTCTGCTGGGGTAAAGCTGCTCTCAACTGGACCCAGCCCAGCCAAGGAGGCCCAGCTGCAGGAAGAAAAGGGGAAGAGTCCCTCCTTGTCATCCATTCCCTGCAGTCCCTTTTCCCCTTGCCATGCTCAGGGAATGTGTGGGCAGGGTGCAGTGCCACTTGGGGCAGGGCAGTGCCCCCCTTTTGTGCAGCAGAGCTCTTGGAGAGCCCAGGCTCAGCAGCTGTGGTCCCCTGGCCAAAGCAGCAAGCCAGGAGTGACTTCACAGGTGACAGAGCTCTGAGCGAGCCCATAAAGGTTAATCACGACTAAGTGACAATGAAATCTGGCATTTTCCTGCTGGGCTTCCAATTTTCTGTATATGCAGTGTATTGAAGCTAAGTGAGATTAAATGTTTAAACCTTTTGTGCCATATGGCTCCCCCTATATCATAAACACGTCTGTAAAATTATACTCAGAAGGGCAACATTGTTCTGGTGTAAATGGATTCAAATCCACGCTCTCCTGCTGCTTCAAACTCAAGGCTGAGTTTGAAGTGTCACACTCAGCCTCTTTGTCCTCTTAGTGGAGGTCTGGGAGGCTTTTTCTCCCAGTCATGTAAATTCTGGGTGACAGCACAAAATTGGATCCCCTGTTTATCCACAGACCTGGTTCCTGGAGGCTCCTGCTCCTAAATCCTGGCCACCCTTGCAGGAGTGGCTGTGCTGCTCATCCATGAGCTGCCTTGCCTTTCTGCCTAGGTTATCAGCAGTGCTGCCAGTGTTTCTCACAGATTTTGTGTTATTCCACTGCATAAACCATAAACCAAGGAGTGCTTTAAGCCAATAGTCATGGTCTGCCTCAACCTGCTCACTAATAAGGGGAATAAAAGGGAAAAACATGGCTTGATTGGGGTTTTTTCCCCCATTTGTCCTGAAAGATTGTCTTCCTACCAAATATTTTCATGCAATTAACTGACACCATATGTTTTCCTGTTTGTTGAAGAGCAGGCTATGTAAAAGATAGGATCTATGTGGCATAAATATTGTATCTCCTCCAGCAAGACTTGGAGGCTTTGCAGCTACCCTTGTCTCAGCTTCTGGCAAGTCCTTTAGGTGCCAGCACTCCTGTGCACCCCGAGCTGCAGCAGAGACCCAAGGACTACCAACCTGCAGCCTTGGGAAGGCAGAAAGAACTTCAGATGTGGCAGAAGGGATGTCTTAACAACATGCTCTGAGATGCATTTCTGCTTTGTTTTTGCTTTTAAAGGGAGTTCTCCCAGGGAAAGGAGCAAACTCAGGGATGAGCCCTGCTCATGCAGTTCAGAGGATCAGATCAGCAGTGGCAATTGCAGATCAGGGAGTGCTGCTGCAGAAACACTAAATTCTGGGGTAGGAGCTGGGAAGGGGGATTGGGATCCACTGAGCTAGTGGAGGAAGAGGCAGCTGAGGAGCCATCTCTCACAGCTCTCAGTCATTCCTAAAACACTGCCCAGGAAAACAGGTAGTTTGCATATTGCAGACTGGGTATTTGATTTCCAGAATGTAAGTGGGTATGTTATTTCCAGAATGAAGTAGCACTTCTATAAATATTTTTGTGCTTTATTTCTTTAATATCTTCTCCATTAATAATGTTAACTCTGTGCTTTGACCAGGAAGGAGAGCGCATGCTTCATCTTTATTCTCTTTACACCTTCCAAACAACAAGCTAGAGTGAGTTGTTTTCTAGCTACTCACATAAAATGAGCAAAAAAATCACACAGCCTACCACAAAAAAGCCTGGCTGAACATGGATTTTGACTGACACCCCCTTCTGAGACCCTGCTACTAAAAATGAGCTTGGCATGCACCCACTTGGTGCTTCTGAGCCCCAAGGCAGCTTCAGCTCTGTTATGTGTGTGTGACCTGCACTAACACCACAGAAACCAAGAGAAAGGAGTATTACATGGAAGAAAAGTGGAGAGGGAGAAGAAAACTGTGTTCCTCTTGTTGAATCCAGTGATAGGCAGACCCAAGTCATTTTTACAGTGGATCCACTTTACACACTGCTGATTGTGTAAATGGGACATCAACTAAATTGGACTTTCACTTGCTCTGGCACTCCCTTCCTTTGCCAGAGTGATTTTACAGCAGCTTTAGTGTAAATTAAAACCAGGACCAGTGTCTGCCATCCCTATTTTAGGATTTAAAACCAGTCATTTTCCAAGATAATTGTGGTGCAGTTGAGACCAGGAGCAGCTTCCCAAAAATTGGTTAATACCCAGATTTGGGTTTCTTCACTGGCTTAAATGGAGTGGCATATTATCTCCTCTATAGTCTGCCTAAAAGATAGATTTGATGTCTGCAAGCAAAGACATGAAATTGCTATAGGCTTCCATTCTTATAACCTGCCACCTATTTGATTTATGTGATAAGTGATCTCAGATGACCCTCCAAGGCACTGAACCATTAGAGAGTTATGTTGCACAGTGATAAGAAATCTTCAGAGATACCTAAATCTTCTTTTACCAATGGGAGTTTCATCTGTTCTGGAATAAAGAACATTTTTATGTATGATGTTGCTATCTTGCTAGCCATACTAATATTCAAAAGGATACACAGACTTAAATCAATAGCAAAGTGACAAAGATCTTAAAACTGAAGTAGTCACCAAGTGGATGCCAGGCAGCTCTTTTAGGCTTTATCTTTGTTCCTTTCATTCTGTTTCTTGAAAGATGAGTAGCTGCAAGCTTTCACATTTAAGGCTTCTGTTAATCTTTCCACCAGGTAGGAAACTGGCAAAAGAACCCTTTCAGTGTGGAAAAGTCACATCATCCGTTTGGGACTTGCTTATTTTAGTCTTTGTGAAAACATGGCTTTGGATATTTTTTTTTTTCATCTAATTTCTGTAAATGTGGTGATGGGGGTTCCTCTCTACCTAGACTGAATGAAAATGCCCAGAACCTCAGGTGGGATGTGAATTCTTGGCAGAGGTCAGGGTAAAGCACAGATGGGTAATTTCTGTGGTTTATGTCCAACTGGAGCATCTTCTCCTGCAGAGGAAGGCAGAGCTTGTATTCCTCTAACTGGGAATGCAGTGTTTTTGACAGAATTTGTGAGTTCCAGCATGTATAGAGTCCATACATTCCATCTATGGATTTCCATCCTGGCCTACTCCACTTCTTTCTGGCACACAGGACCAGCCAGCCAGAAGCAGCTCACACTTGACCCTGCTTCAGGGTAACCTGTGATGGCCATTTTCTGACAAATCAGAAAAGCATTAAGACATTGGGCACTTTCCTGGGCTGCAGCTTCCTACCTGCCTTGACACAGTGCTGAGCTTTAATGATCTGTGTGGCCAGGCAAGTCAACCTGAGGGAGCAATCAGGCATCAGCTTTTTTCATTTCTCCTTGATCCTGAAAAATCTTCCAGTCCTTGCAATTAGGGCTACAGTAATTTATTTTCAGGCTCTTTAATTGGCCTGGATTGGTGGCCTGTGGCATTGCATCCTCCCAGCTGTGGCCATGTCCACTTGGTTATTTTGTTCATCCCATTGTGCATATTGAAATACATAAAAGCAGGGACTGATGCCACCAAAGCTTTGGCAGCATTGCAGTCATGTTTTTACAAAAAGATGTATCTATTTCTTGAAAATTCCTCTCCAAGGAAGTGAGGTTTCTCTTTAAATTAATGCAAGGCAGAGATGAATAGTCCCCATGTGCTATTTTGGCGTTTTACTCAAAGCTGTTTATGAGGAGAAGGAAAATTAAATGAGCCTACTCTTCCTCATGCTGGCAGCACTGTCAGTGCTGGTCATGGTGCACCTTCATAAAGGTGTGGGACCTAAATCTGCAGTGCTGGCAGCCCACAGACACCAGGCAAATGTCAGATTTTGTAGGGGGGCCACACAACAGTGCAATAACCACAGCTGTTTCATGTCAGTGTTCAGAAAGCTTACAATGGGATTTATTCCATGAGCCATTCCTTTTGTAACACCATTAGAGATGTTTGCTAGGAGAAACTGGCCTCAACTAATCACATTTAATTTTTTATTAAATGCACCATGGGAGCTGCAGGAATATGCATGAGCCAGCAACAAGCAAGTGGTGTTTGTTTAGAATAAATACACTTTGAGTAAGAATTGAATCCTTTCCCTCCTGGCCACGGTTGTAGAAATGCAGACAAGTCCTGGGTGTTTGTTATATTCACAAGCATTTTCTCCACTGCTCTAAAGCTTGGGCATACCTTTCTAAACAAATGTATATGTGGAATATGAGATCCTTATACGTTGAGATAATCCACTGGTTATGATTTTTAAGGAAAAAAAAACATAAGCTGAGAATCACAGTGTAAATATGAGAGCTGATAAACAGTGTAAATTGAGTCTGACTGGCATCAAAGCAGTGCCAGGCTCTATCTCCGTGGTCTTTAGCAATAAGATAAGAGCACATTTTATCAGCAATCTGAGCTGGCTGGGTGCATCTAGTTCCTCCTGAAAAACCCTGCTAGGTATTTACATCATGCCAGAGTCATCCCATTAACCTTTTCCAGCACTTGGCTGAGAATGGCAGCACAGAGGAATCCAAGGGTGGGACGTGAGGCAGAAGAAACCCTGAGGAAGGGAGTCTGATTTCCCAGACAGCCAGCCCAGGTATGGCACAGCCCCAGTGCTGTCCAAATCACCTGCCCATATAGCAAGGAGGTTTCAAGGACTCACCTGTGGTGCTGTGGAGAACCAAACCATCAGAGGCACGCTGGTGTGCAGCAGAATATTTCAGGTGTCCTCAAGAAGTTCTGTGTTGGGTCCTGAGCTGGGTGTTTCCCCTGCAATGAGTAATTTCCCCAGGGTGTTTATGGGTGTGAGAGAGGGCAGATTTGTATTTATTGAGATGGAGCTGGCCAGCAGGAGTACAGCAGAGCAAGGCACGCCAGAGTTTGGATTTATTACCAATCCTGTCGGGCCATTTTCCTTTCATTGTGACAGTAATGCCACTCTGAACCTGTGCCAGACTTGGAGGGCAGTCATTGGCAGGCTGACCCCCTGCTTTGCACCCTTCATTTTTCTCACTTTGCAGGTTTTGACTGAGCTAATGCTTTCAGGGAAAAGGGCTTATTGATTGGAGTGAAGTCGCTTGCAGCATCTGGGCTTTTATTGGTGTGGTTTGTGAGGTGGTGTCAGCCTGCAAGAAGGGCTTGTTCTCACACATTTAGTGAATTCTGCTGCCTTCTCTGCCCTCCTTGCTTAGAGCTTTCTCACTTTATCCACTCACCTTCTCACCTGCCCAGAGCACTCCTGTTAAGACTGAAGCATGTGGCAAGATCACCTCAGCTGGTCTGAAGAGCATCCTCCTCCACTAGATTTTAATTTGCACATTGTCGTGCATTTTGCAATACAAAAATGGCCATCAGCTCTCATCTCCATGTGATTATTGTTATTACCTAGACTTTTACAGCTGAGAACAAGCATGTATCCTGTTAGGACAAGCTAGAGCAAGCCTTTTTTTTGAAGTTTTTCTTTCAACAATAGCAAAGATATCCCACCATGAGGAGTCAAGTCAGAATCAGGGGTTGTGCTGAGCACGTGTCTGATCACATCGATCAAAGGAAGACTACATAAGAGTAGTCATAATTCATAATTCATTATAGTCATATTTTGTATATTCAAGCATGTGGTGATGTTTTATATTGTTTCTTTGTTGTGTTCTCCTGTGTAGTTGAAATTTTATATTGAATAAGGATTGTTACTGTAGACAGCTCTAGTTTCACCTTAATCTCTTTGAATCGAGTTGTACAGTGGGAGTGGGCAGTTTTGGGGCTTTTTGTTTTCTCCTGATGTTACAGTTATAAGCACAGGGTCAGACCAATCTACCGATGGTACTTTCAATCTGGGTTTTTTTCAGCTAGGGAGACAGAGTAAAATGCCTCAGAAATGGTTTCTTTCTTGTGGGACCTGCAAACAATGCAGACGTTCTTGAAATCACAGCTATTTCATCTGAGCACTGTGAGAATGCCAGAGAAGGACCAAATTATTAAAACAGGAGCTGTTGTGGTTACCACAGTCCATTGACTCTGTAAATTGTGTGTAGTGCCTTCACAGCTGAGAATTTATATTGCTCAGAAGATTGACATAGTCTCTGAAGTGACTTTCAGATAATGTTAGTGACCTTCTAACACTTGTTAGCACATTTCTTTGGGCTCTCAAAGTTAATAATCTTGCTAATACAAATAGGAATTTGCCCCTGAACATTTCTCAGTTGTGTGAGTAATAAGTGGTGGGTTTCAGTGATCAGCCTCCCTGGAGCCCTACTATGTTCCTGCAGGACCTTGGTGTTAAAACCTCAGTAGTTGCTAACAGGAAAACTACCTAACATGCATGAGAAGAAGACTCATTCTCTGTTTTAGAAGAGGAATCCAGAAACGAGATTATTTTTTGCTAACAATTTTTTCCAGTTGGGTTAGAAAAGAAGTGCAAATCAGCAAGTGCAGTGAGGGGAAAAAAAGGAAAAAGAGTCACCTTAGAAAATAAGCATCCACTAGTCCTCAAGCTAGAAAGCAGCAGGAAATATTGGGAAAATAACTCGTTGTAAGATGTCTGATTTATCAAAGCACTTATCTGCACAGCATGGAGAAAACAAGCCCTGTGTGTGTCAGTTGTGGGTGTGGGTGCATATGCCAGTGGCTATGTTTGTGTAGGGAGAGAAAACACACCTTTAAGAAATGTAAAGAATAATATTGTCTGTGTTCCTGACAACAGAAGGAGCACAAACGGGAGATAAACAGCTGTCTTTTTTAGTAAGGACTGCTGCACATTTGCACAATAAATGACAAGGTGCACATTGTCTATAGAAAGCTGCTCACAGGGCTCCTTCAGAAAAATATGAAGGAGTGACCTATTATTTTCAAGTAGAAATTCAGAACTGCAATATGCTGTAGAGTAGATGATCTTCCCCAAATCAGTGAGTTCTCTTCAACATGCTCAGTCTTTCAAAAGCCTTTTTTAATGGTTAAAGTAGCTATTGCACTTATTCTGTGATGTAGATCCATGTGAGGTCCCTGGCCAAGCGACACGTGCTGGGCAGTTATGAATAGAAATATTATAGGGAGGAAGAAAGGAGGGCATATGTTTTAAATTAAAAGGAAATGCAAGGGAAGTGATTTGCAGAATAACAAAATAAAAAAAATTAAAGCTCCATTCCATAAAGTATATATTCTCACCCTCCTGAACTGGAGCAATTGTCATGTTTCTGGTAGGTGAGGAATGCTTGGCTGTTGTGAGAAGTCATCTGCCCATAGGTCCCATAGTCACTTTGCATGTTCTGCCTATTATCTTAACCACTGGAAATCCCCTGCCACAATTGGCTGTCAAAGCTATTTCCTCAGTAAAAGAGATTTCTGTATTTAAAATGTCAATTAAACATTTCAGGCCTGGATGCAGCTGCAGGGAGGTGAGGAGGATCATGAACCTCGTGGTTCTTGGGGCCAGAATCACACAGGCAGCACATGGAGATGATAAAGGTGTAAGGATGTGGCACTTGGACTGCTTGTCCACCCTCATACATTGGCTACAGAGTTTCTTAGTCATTTAAGGAAACAGAAAAACCACAGCTCAGACCCTCCCTGTAAAGCCTGACAATGCAGCAGAACAAAAATCCAGAGTGTGTTTGTCCTGGTTTCCCCTTTGGTTTTTTGTATGTGAATTTTATGAGTATGAAGGTGAGCATATTTGTACAAATAGAGCAAAACTCCCTTTTTTTTTTTTTTTTTTTCCCTTTTGGAATAATCAGATAATCAGAATGCTTTTCACAGGGGATTTTTCTTTGGTTTAATATAGTCTAAATTCAAGAATGACTGATAAGAAATTAATGCAGCATAGTCCATACCTAAAAATACCGACACTTCCTTTGACTATATTAAGGCTCAGAAAAAAAGCATTTTAGATAAGTCATCTACCTTTGGTATTTCTGTGATTTCTATCACTGTTGTATCTAAGCATATCACAATATTTTAATATATGTGTTTCCACATTCTCATTTGGGAGTAAATGATATTATTCCTGTTACCCATAGTGGGAAGCATGGCACAGGTTACATAACTTGTCCAGGATAGGGAAGCAAGTTTGCTGAAAAGCAGGCATTGGAGTCACACTTGCTCTTCTAGGGGCAAGAGCCCTTTCTCCTCAAACAGCTTTGGGAAAGCCTGGGATTATTGTGCTTTTCTGAGTAAAAAACAAAAGCAGCTTACTCGGAGTCAGAGCACTCTGACACAAAAGCCTCTGGTAACAACCTGGATGTACATCAGGCAGATGATTTGTCCAGGGGATGTCACTGGGGCTACCAGCATTCTCCAGTGTAGAATAGTTTGTAGGTGCAGGAGAATAGTTGGTAAGGATGGTGCAGAAGGCAATCTTTCCTAATGAATTCCAGCTGTACTGATTGCTGAGTGGAAACAGCCTTGCCTGCCCAGTGAGGATGGGGGTTATAAAAGAGTGGGGCAGTGGCCACAAGTTACAGTTGGAGCTTGAGATCCAGAGTGTGCTGCAGTTTGGGATGGAGGCTGCTGGCTGTGCTGGGAGGAGGAAGGGATGTGTGGCTGTGCAAGGGACAGACAAGGTGAGAAGATGCTGTGTGAGGGACAGACAGAGTCAGGTGGCTGGGTAAGGGACAGCTTGGGGCTAGCCTGTCATGCAGAATGAAGAAAGAAACTTGCAGAGAGGAGAGGAGTCAGTGCTGTGTGGAACTGCCTGTGAGGAAAGCAGAGTTTCCTGAGAGAAGTCCACTGAAAGAAGGCATGAAAAGTTTTTAATAAAGGGCCGATGATGGTGTCTGTCCAGTCCATCCCAGCATAATCATTACACTCCAGTGTGTCCACCAGCTTTGGTGGGCTGCACCCAGGTGTGCAGAAGCCTGCACCAAATACAGGGGAGGTGACACTGCAGCAGCTGTTGGTGCAGATAACAACATCAGTCAGAGCTGATTGATGCTGAAAGTCTGTGCTGGTTTAATAACTCTGCAACTGGCAGGAGGATATCACTAGATACGGTGTCTTGCTGGAGAGAGGCATCTTTCAAAAGATATCAAAGGCTGTTTATACACTTCAGTAGAAACAATGATAATGTTTCTTTTGGATCTTTTAACAAGCCTTCCTTCATCTTGGTGCCTACCTTAGTGGTCTCTTTCTGTCTTGCAGTACTCAGCCATCAGTATTTTTTTGCAGTTTTCTTACACCCACCCATATTTTTATTTTCCCTTTAGTCCCTTCTTGTTTTTGACTTACTGGCCAGGTACAAACCTTACACAATTGCAGACATCAGCACTGACTTTCCCTTGGTTTCACATTTAACCTATGCTGGAGATTGTCCTCTCCTCTGGACAGCACTAAATCTTCCCTGCCAGAGATAACTAGTCCTTGGGGCTCATAGCTGTGCTTCTGCAGAGGAAAATGTTTTGCCTTTGGAGTGGGCTAGATTGCAGGTAATTTCAAAACATTTTCAAGGAAAGCATCCCCTTGGGGCCATCTCAAGGCCTTCATGGGTAAAGGACAGGAGGCAGCATGTGATGCTATCAGTGCCCCTCCATTATTTTTTCCCAGGGAACAAAGTCTAAGATTCAGTGAGGACACGACCTTCCTGGGCTGTGGCTTGAAGGGGTCGTTGTTTAAGGGGAGAGGGAAAAGGAAGGGTTTTGTTTTTCTTTTAACTCTGTGATTGAGGGGATTTATCACAGGCCAGCGTGGCAGTCTGTTGGCCAGCTCAGGAGCACTGCTGGCCAGCCATCAGCTTTGTGAGCAGGGCATTAAGCTGATGCAGTGAATAGATTTTTCTAGAGAGAGAGAAAAGTGCTTTGCTACAGTGCTGTCTTTACTAATGTATGTTCTTCTGCTTTCAATCAAACAGTCAATGAAGGCTCAGGTGAAACCAATCAAAAAGAGACATCGACCTGTGACATTTGCCAGTTTGGGGCAGAGTGCGACGAAGATGCAGAGGATGTTTGGTACAGTAATTTGCTCTACTCTTCTATTTTAATGAATGTTGTATTATTTAAAGGTACTGTAGTTTGGGAAGCATTACACATGTTAGATACTCAATTTTCTGCACCCAGACATTCGTCTCAAAGTGACTGAGGTGGTTGTTACACTGAAAAAAATGTATGAAACACTCTGGTTTATAATTTTGGAACACGCTCAATTTAGACCAAGTTTAGAAACACAGTTATCCATTTTGTTGCCATTATAACTTATGTTATTCCATCTGGGGTTTTACAGCTTCATACTTCAGTAAAAATAGAATTGGGAAAAATAATTGACCTAAAGCTTTTCCAGTTAAAAAATATCATTAGTACTATCATCATGTTAATTCATGTGTGGCATTAGAAAGGCTGGGAAATCTGTCTCGCTTTTTCCTAGTTTGCTGGAGTTGAAAACCTTACCCTCAATTGCCTGAAAAAATGGGAGTTTACATTTAGACATTTTCTCAATGGAAATGGTTTTAATTTTTACTTTTTAAAAGGAGTTTCAAAATTATTCAGATATTTTTT
Source organism: Muscicapa striata striata (assembly GCA_030060385.1). Lineage (NCBI taxonomy): Eukaryota > Metazoa > Chordata > Aves > Passeriformes > Muscicapidae > Muscicapa > Muscicapa striata. The sequence continues at coordinate 3,017,726 of JAREIS010000033.1, read as the reverse complement.
ATTTTAAACCTTAATTACATAAGCTGAAGGGAAATAATTCTATCAACTCAGATTTTTATTTTTCATTTTGCCTAGTATATATGCAAACTAACATTAAGCCAACTCTGAGCTAATAATTGCATTGTGATTTTGGAACAGCCAATAGATCAAAAAGGTCACTATTCACAGAGCTATATTTCTAACACTGCCCTAATGCCACACCTCATGTTTTGCTCTAAGTAACTAAAACAGATTTAGAGAGACAACAAAATAGCCATGCAAGTGTCAGAGCTGTAGTCTGGATGGAGCTGTGGGCTGAAGAATGGATACACAAACTGGGCAGTGGGGTGTCAGTAAAGCAATGAGGCCAGAGCTCTACTGTGAGAATCAGAATGAAGCAGAGAGGAGTCAATAAAGGAATGGTGAAGGTGATAGCTGGGCCAGTGTTGGGCAGCTGACCCCACCCAGGCAAGGCATCCATGCACCCTTAGGAAATTAGGAACAGTTCTGCTGTTGAGTGAAGAAACTCAGGAATATGGTAGTGGTTGTCCATTTGTGCTCCTTTTGGTTTTGTCCTGCCAGCCTCTTGGTAATCAGTAATCTCTGGTTCTAGTCCTTAAAAAAGCCCTGAGCAAACCAACCACTGAGTCCTTGCAGTGGCTTCAGCCATCAAAGGAAACTGTGGTGTTGAAAAACAGGAGCAAAGTGCATCATGGTTATGGGTTTCAGTAATGTAATGAAATTTGTGAGTAAGAAATTGCCTAATATTGACTTTGCTTAAGAAAATTACTCCAGGTGTTATGATTTTCATTGTCTCCTTGACTGGTTGTCCTTGAGAGCTTTGGTGGTGCAGTGTAGAAACAAAACCATGATGAAATTAATATATCAAAATTCACAGTCTAGTGCTCATGTTTTCATAATTAAGTGTGCTTCCAAATTGGAAGGCAGGAGAAGAGAGGGGCAAGGAATAAAATTAGCTACAAGATAACATTATTAATCATAAGCACTGAGTAGCAGTGTTTATTTTTTTCCAGAAATAGCTTGGTAAAACTGTCTGATCCAACTTACCCCAGTGTTCTCACTGCAGCTTTTGCACAATCTAATTCCTCCCCTCTGAAACAACTTGGCTTTTACAGAGCAGCACAGTGATGGCAGGAGCTGAGGTGCTCAGTCTTTATTCACAGGCATTCTTTCTGCAGGGGAAGGTGCTTCTGGGGCAGGGAGCAGGAAGGGCTGGCACTGGGAAGATGCTCCCAGACAGACTGTAAGGAGGCAGGAAAGCCAATTCCCATCCAAAAACCCAAACCCTGTGTAAAGCCTGTGAAAGGTCTGCTTTGAAGTAAACAACCTCATACGCCATAACACAGCTCTACTTTCCTGTCCTTGCCCCCTGATTAGTCTCAAATAAGCATTTTTCTGCACAGTGAGCCTTCTGGCTTCAGCTTTTCATTATTTTTATTTCTAGAATAAAAGTGGACTATGTATGGAGCCTGTAGATCCCTCTTTCAAATCATGTTAGTTGAATTTTCATGTTTGGCAGCAGTGGCACGTATTGCCCCACTCCCCTTGCCAAGAAGTGTTAATTTATTATTTGTTCACTTTTTTATATGGATCAAGTATCAGATGTAAGCTCCTTCAGCTCTCTCACCTGACTGATGGGGTTTGTAAAATCCAAACGGGGTCAGCAGTTCCTGGTGGTCCTGGGACCTGTTACTACAGGATGTCAATCCCAGCACCAGCAGCGAGTCCCTGTCAGTCAGGAGCAGTTTGAGGGTGCAGGGTCAGTGCCTGACCTGCCCCAGGTAAGAGGAATGCAGGCTGGTAGCAGAGCCAGGCTTCAGAGAGCTGGAGATGCAAGGCTGGCTGTTCACCTGCTGTTTCTAGGGTGCCAGAGTAGATCAGAAGAGAGAGCACAGGTGTGATAGCAGATGTTGGGCTGCTGATGATTTAAAGTGACAATTGACATTCTTCTGAATTGTCACAGTCTATATTTTGCAGACCGTTATCTCTGGTTTAACTCTTCTTGTCTTTTTTTTTTTTTTTTTTTTTTTTTTTATTCATTGCCAGTTGTCACTCATCTAAATTGTGCTATTGTACTGTGTCACAGTTATTTTTAAATCTTTTTATTTGCTAAAACCAATCTGTTAATGGCTAGACTCTTGGGATTCTAATGGGGGGTTGGCATACAGAAGATTAGTTGAAGGGGTAAGATTTGTGTGAACATTTTTCTGGAAAGTACAGAGAAAAGGCAGGCAAGAAACCTCTGTAATAACAGGTTTTCCATGGCATGCAGAAGCACACGTGTTATTATCCTATTCTGCAGTCAAGTATCATGAGAGTGAATGCAATTTGGCATTCCATTAGTGAATCTCTTTCTCTAAGTTAAAAACAAAGACTGTTCACTTGAAAGTCTTTAACATCTTGCTGCTTTAATATGTGAAAGCTTCTTGTCACTAAGAGGATCGTGTATTTACTGGCATTATTCCCACCTTTAATGCATTTTGCACCAGTGGGCTTCATGAATATTTAAAGCAGGGCAGTGGCTGCACTCTTTAGCACGGGGTTGCAATCTATTGGTAAATCAGACATTTGGTGTTGCTTGCTTTGGGTTTTATTCCTGAGCTGACTAAGGAATAATTGATTTTGTAAGACAGGGCTACTCAACATGACACCCCAAGAGATATACTTGAAAGGAACTGAAGAATGAGGCATAACATTTTGCTGTGGTGTATTGCTCAGATCTTCCAAAAACCATCTACAGAACCCTCACTGTACATAAATAGTGCTCACCAAATGGAGTGCCCACTCTGTGCTGGAGTGGCTCAGTGTCAGTGCAGAGCCATGTCAGAAACCTGGGTTTCAGCATTAATCTCCTCCCTATGGGCCACTGAGGAAACAAGAGCACTCCCTACACTGGACAAGCCATGGTTTGGATAAATACTGGGCAGCTGTTTCAGAGGCCCACCACTGTGTCCAAAGTGGAAGGAGATAAATAATAAGAAAGACCCTTTGGTTGAGTTTCCAGTTGGAAAGTGCTGACAACAGAGAAAGACAGGAGTATTTTCTTAAAACAAGATTAAAGCCTGCAAACCTCTGACTTGCAGAGTTAATCAAAATCAAAATGATGAATTGGGGTTAAATATGCATACTTTCCCTCTGAATTCTGATCTCAGCAGGTCAGCCAAAAGGAGCTGGGCTTGCTCAGAGTGAAGAAGGAAGGAGGGCTGGTCCCATGGCATTCCTGAGTGGCATTCCTGGGGGAGGCAGTGACACTGCAGCAGGTCCCTGTGTCCTGTGCCTCTGCCCACACTGCTGGGACAGCAAACTCCAGCTACTCACAGCAGACAGGCACATACACAGAAGGTGTTACAAAGATGAGCTCTCTGAGTCCCTCATTTCATATTTTACTGCTGATCACTGGTACATTCAGTTTGGGTGATGCTCCTCTAAGGGAAGGCAACAGCCAGAAGCACTGAGCAGGGTGAAACCACATTGTCATGCAAATAAGTGGCTCTGTACAAAGGAGATATCTGTGCAAATCATGCAGCTGCCATCTGCAGCGACCCCTGCAATCAATACTGCCCCAGCAATCAATATTTATCTTTATTATAGTATGGAAATAAAACAATATAAAAGAAACTAATGATTTTTGCCAGCTTCTCAATCCACGCAGCAATTAGGTCAGTCAGCTTTGGGTCCCTTCCCCCTTCCATCAGTTGCTCTCAAGCAGAGCATTTGCAAACAAGATGCTGTACTGCTATAAAGTACTAAAAGGTGGTTTTGAAGTCTCACATACATTACACGGGTTTTGGCTGCTTCATGTTCAGCAGTGTGTATAATAACTATGTGTGACCTACTTGTTCCAGATGCAGAAACAGCAAGCTGCTTTAACATCTGCAATGTCCCAGGCATGATACAGTAGATACATTGCTGTTTTCTGCTGCTTTTCCTTCTCTTCTGGTGAAAAAGTAGATCTTTGTTCATAGTTGGGTGTACCACACATACATGTAAATGCTCAATAAGCACAGGAATGGAATCAAGTCATTAAAAATACACAATTCTGCAAAAACTTAAATTTCTGCTTAACTTGAGATCATACCTAAGGCATAAAGTGAAGCTGCTGCTGCATAAATCTTTACATGGAGCTTAGTAGTCATGTCTAATAAGAGTCCAGGCAAGGGTTTGCAGAGGGCAGTAAAGGCCCTGGAGCACAATCTCTGCAAGGTGACCAAGCAGGTTGCACCCTCTCACACACATGTCACTTAGCTCCAATCTGATAGCAGAGCTACCTCCAGTGCCTGCCCAGAAATTAGCCCACTTCTGTCTCTGTTACCTGCTAATGTTTCTTTTAGTGTGTGTTCTATGGTTAAAAGATTTTGAAATAAAAGGAAAGCAGCTAACTTCCAGGGAAACTGTTGAGATGCCTTGTTAAGTGTAGAGATTCCCTTCAATGGGTTAAGAGTCAGCAATACTGGGAAAAAAAATGTAGCCTAAGCAACTAGAAATTAGTCAATGAAGCATTTGCAATGAAAGACAAAACATGAGGAATGTTAGAAAAAGCAAGATGATGCCTACCCAGCTGTATGTTACATTTTAATTACAAAGCCTGCTCTGAGAAAGGGCCAGGTTGGGGCTTTTATGGGAGGCTGCTCAGCCACATCCTGCTGCCTGGAGTATGAGAGCTGAAGAGAGAACCCAGCCATGTTTCTTCATCTGGGACTTGGGGAAAAAAATGCCACATGCACAAAAGTGGGAAAACTAGAAAAATACTAGAAAATTGTAGTCTGAATTGCTGTCCACAGCACAAACAAGAACAATGTTGCTGCAGCTCCAGCTTAGGTGAAAGATTTGGCTTACTAAAAACCAGTGTCTAGGCATGATGTTAGGGTCAGAAAATAAGGTCCCCAGGTAAGCATTGCATGAATACCATGGTTCCTGATATTATAGGACTCTTTCAGAGGGCAGTCTCAACCTAAACTGGCCTAGGTGTAAAAGTGACTTCATTCCCAAATATAAGCAGGAAAAGATCCCCACAGACTTCAGAAAAACCCTAAATCCAAGCCAAAAATAGGTGATGTTCCTCTTTCTTAGAAGGAATCTGCAGAGGAGCCAGGAAAGGTATGGAAAAAGCAATTGGCTTTATCTTCAGCAGCCCCAAGAAAAGCCTGTGATCCAGTTCTCCAGAGGAGGATGAAGGAATAAGGGAATGTGTTTCTAAACTGATGGCACTACTCGTGGCCTGGCTAGAAAGTTAATGCTTGGAAAAATGATGGCTTGTTTGGCTTGATCTGCTTTACTCTACATGTCTATTATTTGGGTTTAGTTAAAACCAGCCATTTTTCCCAGTCAGATGAGTTTCACAGAATCACTTTGCCATCTCTGCATCCTTCATCCTGTGCCAAAATAGCCTATTTAATTTTGAAGTGAGACTGATTCCCAACTCCTTTAGGGTGATGGTTGGGAGAATTTGACCTTTTTCTCCGTTGAGTCAACACAATCCTTCAGAGGCTTATGTTCATTTGAGTAAGTCCTGCCTTTCCAGATTCTCAGGATTTATTTTCTTAATAACATTCTTTAAAAAAAAAAAACACAAAAAATCCCAGCTTGTTTTAACATAAGCCAAGATTGTCTGGAGTTACTTATACTTCATAGTGTTTTATTACCAATACACTTTGGAACACTCTGGTAAATAATTCTGCCTACACAAAGAAATTGGCTATATTTTCTCTATACATCGAGGAAGTCTGTCATGTAGACTATATATCATGGCTCTAAATGTTCTCAGATAAATGCAAACCCACATTGTATTCCATCTGTACTACTCACCCAAGCAGGTTTTTAAGGACCCTATACGACACATCCATCTCTTATCCAAAAACTGGAATCCCTAACATTTGGTTTTGTAATAAAAAAGGCATTTTTTATCTTTTGCAATTACAGCAAAACCTGCTGTGTGTCCAGGGAATAATACTCTACACAGTCATAAAGCTTACAGTTTTTGGTTTTTTTTCCTTGTGCTCCTCTTTTCAGATGCTCACCCAAACTTGGTTTTCCATTTAGAAGGTGAACTTGCAACTTAGGGAAGTCAGTGAAAGTTATCCCACTGACTTGAGTGAAACAAAAGTTCTCTCCCAGTTTGATAACTGTGGAGTAACTTCTCAGTAGCCTGTGGAGCCCTTTGCTGGTAGAAGGGAGAACAAACTCAGTTGGAGTGTGAATGCTGTGTCAGTCTCACAGTGCAAAGAATAACTTGGAAATTGTGATGGTAAAAGCAGGATTGGCCTTACTGACTGCTTCAAATGCTTCAGGGGAAATACTGATTTGTGAAAAACCAAAAATAATGTCAGAGATTTTGGGGGGTTTTCATGTCTTGCCATGGCATGCTCTTGTAGGAGCAAGACACAAATTCTTCTGAAATTCAAGGGGAGGAAGGCTTGTAAGAGACACAACCATCACTTGTCTTTGCAATTAGTAGTCTGTCAACATTAGAATTGGGGGGAAAAAGCTGCAATAATTTTAAAAGTGTGGCTCAACACAGACCAATTTTCCTGTTAGGTTTCTATGGCCAAGATGCCTGTCTATGTGTGTGGATGGGCAGAGGACTGTGGAAACAGGAAAGAAATGTAAAGCTGGCTTGCACTTAGTCCAGTTGGCTGTTATCTGAAAAGTGGGGAGGAGCTGCAGTGGCTGCCCACGTTCAGGGGATCAAGGAGGGTTTTGGGGAACACTAGCCAAGGGAAGGGAGGCTGGAATGGCTCACCCAGCATGAGCAGGTGAGTTGAGGTTGATGTGACAGGGGCAGCTGGAGGATGTGGGGTGGCAGCACCGAGGTGGTGTGGCTGTGGGACTGCGGTGACACCCACCTGTACCTGTCACAAGGGTGCAGGTGTGTGGCTCAGCATGGGTGGGGCACCAACAGCATCCCTCTTTTTTCAGGGAGTGTCTGGGTACAACATATAGCTGTGCGAGCCACCATTCCATGTGCCCAGATCAACAGGGGAGCAAATGAACCCAAGGTGGAGTTTTGTTTTTACTCCTCTGTCACCAGCTATGACTGTGGTTTCAGTCCTGGGTGGGAAGGTGTTCCAGCCTTCTGAGCACTTGGCTTTATTGCATTGGGAGGAGTGGCTCTGGCAGTGTGCTGTAACAGAGGGAGCTGTAGGATCACCCAGTGCTTTGTGCAGGGACACAGGAGGGTCTCCAGGGCTGGGTCTGTGCCCCACGGGGACGCTGGCTGTGTGACCCCACCCGGGCTGGGAGCAGAGCCTGGGCTCGGCAGGCTGTGCAAGGGATGCTAATGTGGGAATGCACATGGGATATTAATGGGCATTGACACGCGGCCGCCCGCGCGCAGCGAGGCACCGCAGCGTGAAAGAGCCACAGCCACGTGCTTTTGCACCTTTCTGTCCCCCCCCGTTTTCCCTCAGCCTTGTCATTTCAAAGCAGGCTGTGCTCCCTCCCTGGCCCCCATTTAGGCAGCCATCCCCCAGTGCAGAGCCCTCCTCACGGCCCTATTTAGCCGCAATAAAACGGCGATTGGCCTAATGCGCAATCAGGAGAGGAGTGACATTTATTGCTGGGGTTTTATGGTGCTGTGAACTGAGCGAGATTTGGAGCCTTACAGTGCCTTCAGGGGGCAGGAGATCACCAGCAATGAATTGTATTTATACCTTTTCCAATTTCCTACTAGCGTTTCAGCAATAAATAGACTGTGTTGTTATTGAGTTTTATGTAAGTATGTTTACAAAAGCAGGAATACAACTTGGGTAGCTCAGAATTACATGTGTTGGCTAAATAGATCAGCAGAGAGAATAACTATGTAAAACACTGGGAAAGCACTTAGCAATTTATTATCAAATGTCTTAATAGAATGCTTCATCTCTTCCATCCCACTTTATGTTAACTATTAAAATAGAACTGCATCCATTGCAGAAGGTCAGAGGCTCCTTCACACGCCCATGTAGGAACATCAAGGCCACGGTTTGTTCACACATCTAAACCATTAAAAATACATCCCATGCATTAAATATGAGCCTGAGGAAAAGCTCAGGAGGAGCTGACGCACAGGGCTGACCTCAGCTCTCACAGCCCCTGCAGAGTGGCAGGTGTCCCTTCCTCACAGAGCCCATCTCCTGCCCCAGTCCCTCCCCACATGCAGGCTGCAGCTAAAAGCCTGTGAGAGAAGTGCCCAGACGTGCAGATTTAATTGCTGTGTCTCAGCCTGCCCATTTTGTAACAGAGCTCTCCCCAGTGGAACAGCACGGCTGCCCCAGGGACACCTGTCCTGGCCAGTGCACTGCACTTGCTCCTTTCAAGGAGCTGCAGGTGGGTTCCACTGCTCTGTGCCAGCCCTGAAGAAGGTTACTCATCCTGTTAGTTTGCTGGCAAGGACATATCCTTGAGGTGGCATGTTGCAGTCATTCTTCTTCCTTTCCTTGGGGCTTGATCCCAACATCAGCCAGCCACTGTGGGCATCACAAGGCAGATCCCAATGCCTGGTTCTGTACAGCAGCTTTTCCTACAGACCTGGATGCTCTGAGGAGAAGAGGGTACTACTGCACCCTCCTTCTTGCAAATGCAGTGATTTACTTGGGTCCCAGGCTCATACCTCAGGGCTGAGATCTCATTTCACTGCTGGGCAGGATAACATGAGGTTATCCTGCCTCGTTTCTGCCTGTGCAGGAGGTGCAAACAATGCCTGAAGGAAAGCCTGGAAGTATCCTCCTAAAATCTCATTGAATAGCAGACTGGATTTTGGTTTGAAGACATCTGACCAAGCTAGGTATCCTGGAATGTGTGACCAGTTCAGGTGGTGCTGCCTCAGGCAGGCAGCCCTGCTTAGAAGGTGGTGCCCATAACACCAAGGCTGTGGCTCCAACCCCTGCATTACTGTTTACTTAAGATAATCCTTGTGGGTCTCTTCCACCTCAGGGTATTTAAGGATGTGCTTAAGGATGCTGAGGGGTTTATGAGGAGAGCTGGGTTTGCACATGTGGAGGCAGACTTTACACTGACCACAGTTTTCCTCATTTTAGGAAGGTCCCCACTTCCCTTCCCCTCCAGCAGTGGGTGGCTCATTGTGCTGCAAGGGATGGGGCTGGCAGCACACTGGTCTCTGCTAACCAAAAGGCCATCATCCCTTTACTTTCACTGATAAATCAGAGTTCACTTTCAGAAGTAACTTCTGGTGTTAGCAAAAGTTTAGGCAGAAATTTGTGGTTGGTCCCAGACGGAGCTGCAGCTCTTTGTGAGCAGATGGATCCTTCCTGCATGGCAAGGACCTGCAGATAGATAAGTGTCCCATGCTTCCCTGTGGATGTTCAGTCTGGGGTGAGACTGTGGGATTTGTGGGAACAATTTTCATTATTCTGCTGGCTTCAAGATAGGAGTGAACAGTATCAGCAGCCTGAGGCACACAGCAATAAACCTGCTCATGAAGGACAGCCTCAAATGTTTACAGAGAGAGGAACAATCAGCAAAGCTTTGTTTTAGCACAGAACACAGAGACTTGAAGGACACCAGGGGTAAGGAAACCATAGAAAGGCATTTATTTTATTTTATGAGTTCTAAATAAACTGTGCACATTAGATACCTGCAGAGACTTGAATCAGCATGTGCACAGAATTAGAATTTTCTTCTCTGGCCACACAGCTAGCATGAGGGCTTTTCCATGACTCTTCAAGCCCAGTCATCAGCCTTGTGATGCTCTGTTTGGCTTGTAAAACTTAGTACTTTTAAAGAAGAATGATATTTAGAAGGACTAAAAAAAAGAGAGAGACATTTATTTTGCCCTGAAGTTGTTAGCACACAATTCAATGTACTGTTGAGGGCACCAGAGGCCTTGGGAAGCCAGGTGAAGGTCATACTATAATTGGTGCTGTGAATTGTAAAAAGGAAGCAAAGGTGAAGTTTGTATCGTTTTTTGTCAAAAATTTAGTAAAAAAGAGTTACAGGTCAAAAATTAAAGGGGAATTAGGATTCAGGTTGTAGTGCAGATTAAAGGGGCTTTTTATGAGCTGCAGTCTCCAGGGTGACTTCTTGAAAACTGGAGAAGCATCAGCCAGTGCCTGGGGATTCTGCTCAGGGTTGTACAGCAAGGTGTCTGCAGGAGCAGCCTGTTGTTTTGGAGCATCCTCCATGAGAAAGCATGCTCTGAAAAATCCATGTATGTTCTAAAGCACTGCCAGTCCATCCCTGCTATGCAGCAGTGTGGCAGCTCTAGCCCAAGCTCCTGGCTCTGTCTCCAGCTACACTCCCAGAGTGGGTTGTATTTGGTATGCAAGGAAGGCCATCAGTAAATATATTCACCACTTTAGTGCATTTTAGCTTGACATATGTCCAGTAAACAATATTTTGGGCTCTTGCAGTTGAAAAAAAATAAAAATCACCTGATTATTCAGCACTTCCTTCTGTTATGATGCTTTGGGGTCCTTCAAATCATTTTCATTATGCACTACATAATAATAAAAATCTCCATGCAGTATGCTGATAATTCTGTGCATGGTCTCTGTGATTTCTAATTGTTTGAGTAACAGGATGCTATTGAAATGCCATGCAGAAGCATTGCATCACCCTGAGGGAATCAAGCTTTTTCCTTTTACTCCTGGTGAAGATAAACATTTGAACAGTTGAAATAGGTAAAATATCCCAGTGAAGCCACCTTGCAAAGTAGGCATGCTAAAGCCCTTAGTGCAGAAGCAGGGCTACAAAGGACAAAAAGGAAAAATAAATTAGATAAATAAATAAGTAAGTAACAAACATTGAATGGAAAGCACTCAAAATAAGCTGTGCTTTTCTTCTCTTGTGATCTTAAGGCAGAAGAGAAGCACTAGCAGGCCCAGGAAAGAAATACTGCATGCTATTTTTGTGCTGCCATTATAAAATATGTATTGTTTATTGTTCTGTGCTGCAGCTAAAGTTTTGCATCAACCTCAAAAATTACAGCAAAATTTGTTTTGAAGGAGACATGCAGAGTCTCTGTTCTTTAAGCCTCTTAATGATGTTCTTAAGAGTGCAGTGATAGGATTTCAGTCTCCTGGCAAGCACAGACAGGTTGTAGGGTATGATTCATAGAAAGTGTAAAACACTGTGTGCCAGTGTGCATTCTGGATGTATTTTATATATATGTATGTCAGTGTATCTGTGATGTTCTGTGCATGCCAAACCAGGCAATGATGCCAGGCAGTTTTGGGTGCCATCCTCTTGGGCTGCAGAGACCTCTGTGGGGTACCTGAGTTTGGCCAGACTGCCAGAAATCCCTGGTGGCTCTTCATTGGGCATGTCAGGACTTTGCCTCTCTGTTCAGGGGGTGTGTTGGTGCCATTGCTGCTGTAGGGCTGGCTGAAATCACTGTGAAGCTCAGTGGCGTGCTTGGACATGGGCTGAGAGTCACAGGGAGGAGCTGGGATTTGGATGGTCCTTTTGACACTGACATCAAAACACAGATGTGTCCAAGCACCTGGCTCTATCCAGCTTTGCTGCCATGTGTGCAGGCTCTGTGTGTGGGTGGTGTGCCCAGGTAGGCACAGAGGTGACCTGGCACTGCTGTCACAGGCTGTGTGTGTGAGCAAGGCTGGTCTGAGCAAGCTGCCTGAGCTCCCAGAGGCTCACCTTGCCCAGTCCCTGCCTAGGGCTCGTTCAGATGTCTCTGATGGTGCTGTGTTGAGACATTAAACATCCCCAGAGCTGCCCCAGCTGAACCGTGCTGCTCCAGTGGTGAGGCGTAGCACTAAACCTGGCTTCATTTCAGCCTGCCTGCTGGGAATGTCAACAAAGATGCCCTGTGTACCAGAAAGAAAAACCTTGCAGGAATCCAAATGATAGAGAAGGCATTTGGGACTGATTGCCAGGCTCTTTATGCAGACATGTACTGCCAGGTTTGCTTTAAGTGGTAAATGCCTGCTTAATATCCTACTCTGTGGGGCAGGGGGCTTGGAGACATCTATGGCAAGATCCAGAAATTTGAGTTTCTGATCACCATTTTCTAGTCATAGCAGAGGAAGATAAGAAATGTCTCAGGTGGAAATATCATAAATGTACAACAACTGTGTTTTTATTTATGCACCTTTTTGTGGCAGAGGAAAGGCTTTGGGCTTTTTTATGCTGCAAAATGTTGTTGGGATTTTCATTGCCTTTTTATTTTTTTTGCCTGGAAAAAATATATGACGTTTAAAATTATTGTAGAATGGAACTTCACCTTCCCTGTAAAACAGTGCTCTCTGAGACATGGTGGGATCTCACACTTGACCAGATCAGCATATGCGCTCAGATATCAGAGCTCTGACTAGTAAAAATAACACTAGATTTGCATTTTCACATTTTTAGCTCTTGCCTCCCTGTCTCTTTGGTTTTATGCCTTTTTTCTTGACTGACAATTCTCTTTGTGGCAGATTTATTGCTGTTCTGCTGGTTGGACCCTGTAATCAACTAGACACTTGGCTGAGGACGTTAGTCATTTCATTAAGTACTTCTCTTTCAGATATCTCAGGCACAATTTTCTGTTGCTCCGGTTCCAAAAAGCAAATGACCCATGGCCAGTAAAGTCTGAATATGAATCTTTAATAAACAGAGGTAGTACCAACAGTGCTCTCAGGTTTCCAAACAGCAGAGGGCTAATTAAAAGGTGCTGAATGGGGAAGAACTGCCGTTGCCATCTCGCTCTGACAGAAATGTGCCTGCATCTGTTCCCTGTGAAACCTCTCTTTTGGAAGCATTGTCTCATTTATCCTCCTTGCTTCCCATCACAGCTACATAGGAAACCTTCCTCATGCTACGTGCAGATATTGCACAGTAATTTTTTAAAAATTGTTTTTTTAGTAATACATTGCTGGAAACAAAGACTGAATAGTTGTCTTAGGAGCAAAGGTAAAGCATGGAGTGCGTTTCTTTTTGTCATCACTGTGTCACTAATTATTATATTCTGTTCATGAACTAAGGAAATGGAATTAGAGGATTCTCTTACCCTTCATGGGCAAAGAACCATTTTATCATTTTCTCATTTTATTTAGACTCCTCCTTAAAATGCAGTTCCTGCTTTCAGGGACAGTCCTTCATAGCCATGAATCCTCTCTCCAGTAGCTTGCTCTCTGCAGGCAGAGGTACTCTCTGTGCCCAGAAAATAGCACCATATGTTATTTGCAGAAGCATGGGGCTTTAGGAGACTGTGCACTCACCCATGCCTGGTTTATTGACCCCATTAATTTTTATGGAGACTGATTCAACAGAAAGCCAAGTTGTCTGCTCCAGCTTGGCCAAGCATCCTGGTGCAGCACATCACCATCACTGCTGGCACATAGACCAGGCTGAGGGCTGGGCAGCATTTCTTCATGATCAGGATCCAGGCTGGGGAGGGGAGCAGCACAATAAACAGGTGAAATTCCAAAATGCCTGTGGGTTGCCTTGTGCTGCCGAGCACCCTCTTTGCAGTTCCTGCCTTGACAGAAGCTCCCAAAGCTCACAGGGCAGAGTGCAGCAACACACACCCCACAAGTGGGTAGTGAGGCACAAGGAGGTGCCTGTCAGCATCTCACCTGCCTCAGGCTAAGCTCAGCTCTGCCAGCTCTCCCCCAGGCATCCTCCTGCATCTTCTCTGCAGGGCTGCACCTCTGCCTGCAGACTCTCTCTGGCTCACCCTGGGTGTGACATTCTCCTGTCATCAAGCAGTGTTGCAAGATCCACCGTGGGGAGCTAGCCCAGAATCCTCTCAGGAGGTGCCCAGGCTTGCCCCTTCAACAGTCTTTTTAGTGTGCTTTGGTGTTTTTTGCTTCCATGATCACCAAAGTAACCACATCGATCTCTGGATGTTCAGCTCCTCCAGGATTATCATCTTGTGAAATGAAATGGAATAAAATAAAGCATATAAAAGAAAGGGAATTCATTGGAGACTATTACAATGACCTGGAAGAAGAGACATAAGAATATGAGCCTTGTTTAATGACTGTTTATGATGGTGGCAGCCCAAATTTTAATCAATTAACATATGAGCCCATTACCTGAAGATGTGGAACAGCATTTCTTCCTTTCTCAGAGGAGCTGCAGGGTGTCTGCTGACATCTTGGAGGCTCCCCTTCCTCACAGAGGCTTTTAAAGCTGCATTTCTGACTGCAGAAGGCATGGTTAAACCTCACATGTATTCTGTGTATGCTCTTGGGCACAGTTTCATTCTGTGACCCCCTAGGAGACCTCTTTGACCTTACCTCAGTGTCTTGAGCCCCAGGAACGCTCAGTCAGCCTTTCTGTTGCCAGGCTTTCTTCAGTGCTACACTTAGGAACACAGAAAGCAAACAGATTTATTGATAGAACTACAATCAGAAGTCATAGGCAGGATGATAACATGGTTAAATGATTGAACTGCTTAAAATGTGAAGCATACTGGGGTGCCTCAGGGACTGGGAAGCTGCAGGCACCAGCCAGCCCATTGGACACACCCTTGGCAGTGGGATGGGTGCTGCCAGCCCTGTGCATAAGTGTTAGGGGGAGGCTCTCTGCAGGGAAAGGGTCTTCTGTGTCCCACAAGAGCTGTACCCAGAAAATAACACCATTGGGACACCACTGGAACTCTGACCTAACAAACAGGGGTGTCACAGTTTGGGTCTTGTTTAGCACAACAGAGTCCCTCTCTTGCATTTTGTAATGCTTCAAGAAGTGGAGGTACCTCTACAGGTTTTCATTCAATCAAATGCATGAAGTGCTGTTCATTATGTATTTATTACCTCACTGGTGGATCCCACTAAAGCCTGAGGTGTTCCCAGAGGTTTCCTTTGCCTGGGCACACACGTTTGGAGACTATGCCTCACCTCTTTGCCCTTCTGAAATTTCCCAGCATGGTCCAAATGGAAGACTGTTGCTTCCTCCAGTTTGAAAAAACATGTTGGAATACCATCATTTTCCCTGACAAGGGGAACACTATAGATTAAGAAGAGCCAGGAACACAGGCACATTAATCTTCCTGATGCAATCCTACCTTTCTCATTTCCTGACATATATTTGATGTTGACTTAATTGTGCAGCTTTAAAGTAGGATTTAAGTGTATAAGTGCAAAAGCAGTAATAAACTGCAGATGCAAGCTAGAAGTTGTCTGCTGGAAACTGTGCAAGGGGTGGATGATGCACAGATCCTTTTGCAGCAAGGAGATCGAGCCTTGGTTCTCTTGTCAGTTCTTCTGGGAGAGGTCAGGAAAGTCATTCTGGGTCTTTATGTTTTGGAAGGTGTCAGCAGATGTAAATAAATGCCTAGTGGGCTCTGAAGCAGTCTTTGAAATCAGTGGGAGATAGGTCTCTGAGATAGCAAAAATCCCACACTTAGTGTTTGCATGCATCTTTAAGCATTTAAACACCTTTAAAAATATGTCTCTAAAGTGTCTAACTCTGAGCATAGGTTCCTTCATCCCCTAGGTATTTTTACAATTGTATCCAAAGTTGCTGAGTTTTCCCCTAAAGAGCACCCTTTTGTTGTAATTTTCCCGTTGGCTTAATTTTCTCTTGACTTGAAACATAATATATATTAACCTTCACTCATTTTTCTGTAGCAAAATGTAGAGAAGTGAAGCTGTTTCTTAGCTGGTTTAGTGGGAAAAAAAAAGGAGCATATGGCTGATTGTGTCCCATCTGAAATGCAAATGGTGGAGCTACGTGGAAAGAATTGCTATTACTTGAGCAGTAAATGTTTCCTAATGAAGTGAGTTTGACTAAGGTGGGAAGCTGGTAATGGCTGCAGGAAGAAATGATGATGGTTAATATTTCAGTGGAGCAGAACATTCTTATTCTGCTGATAAGGAGATTCTTGGGAAATGCACTGCATTTTTTTTTTTCTTATATTCTTCAGTATGTTTATCAGAGAGGGGAAATTGCTACGCACAGGGAGCTAGATGCTTTTCTTGGAGTTATGAAATCGTGTGATTTAATTTATAACCACAGCTTTTCACCACTGGCCTCTTTTTGAACCGAAGTTTTCTGTATTTTGTGAACATTTGGGGTAAATATACCTGCCCAGTGTAAAAAAAAAAAAAAAAATTCTAATAGAGGACAAGTACTGGTTCCACTGTTTTCCAACACCCTGGGCAAGTTCCTGGAGGCCAGAAGCCAAAGGGGTGATGGAGAGATCTAACCAAAGTTTTGTGTGTGTCCCTCTACACCTCCAGTAGTCAAAGGTGTCCAGATGTCTGCTGCAAATGGGAGGTGGACTGACTTTTAGACACTTTCTTACATCAAGCAGCAAGGCTGGAGGCTTGACATTTCCATGAGTTAGCTTTCCAGAGGGAGAGCTGTGGAGCTGGCACCACGAGGCTGGAGATGGAGCATCAATCCCATTGCTTTGCCCTAATGTCAGAAGGAGCCAGGAAGAGTTTGGATAGCAGCATGTGCACAATTACGTGCTCAGAAGGGCTGGGGCAGCTGCCAGTTACACCCCTGGCTTTGTCCCCAGGCAGGATCCCCTAAGGTTTGCTGAGAAGGAGCTGTCTGTTACACACCACAGCTGGGGCACAGATTAGTGTGCCTCTCCCCTGCTGATGCCCAAGGGTGCCTGATGCTGCTAATGATAATGAAATAGGAGAACCTAAAGAGAAGAGTCTTCAGCCTGCTGTCAGTGGAAATAATTCAGTTTCTCCATCTCAGAAGCAATGGCAAGGCTTGCAGGATCAGGATGTGTCCACATTAGTGTGTTACTTCAGATCCAAGGCAGACTTGAGAAGGGAATACCTCCCTGTGCTCTGGTTCACATCACAGGGCAGCCCAGGAGCTCACAGCCTGGCTTCTGGAGTCTCTGGAGATGGCCTTGAGCAGTCTGAGGATGGGGCCACCACTGCCCTGCCTGCATTTGCCCACACTGTGCTCTTGGACATGGGCGCCTGCACCCCACCCAGAGCATGACACCAGGGCAGACCTTCCTGGGTAACACCTGGGTAAGGCTTTTTGCTTGCTGACTTATCCAAGTGCTTCAGAAAGTGCTTGTGCACAAACCCTTCCCTAAAACAGCAACTCTCCTGCTTTTACTAGTGAGTATCCTCTCTGTGTCCAGGAGCTGGGGAGATCCTACCAGTGGTCACATCCCTGCTCCAGTCTGTCTTGGCAGGTGGTTTTATCCCAGAGGAGTGAACTGAGGCTTCAGTATCACATCTTCTGTTACAATCAGAGTGCCCCTAGGTGCTGTAATTATTTTCAGAATTGAATCATAAATCGATATAAACCTAGTTTATATGGTGTTACATACAATGGACAGCACCTGAACAGAGGAGAATTTTGTGGCTCCTTTAGTTTGCAGGAGGGCTCAGCAGCTTGCTTTATCTGCATATCTCTTTGGTTTACAGGAGATTACAAGTGGTAATGCTGTGGTACAGTTTTCCATGTAAAACACACTTCTTTTATCTTGCTTTTATGTGCCTCTTCTCTCTCCCTGCATCTCATTTCCATCAAGAAATACAAATGACCTCTTGACAGAACATTCCACTTACATTATGTTGATTTGCATTGTAGTCAGGATAATACAAACACTTATATTTCTGAGGTGTATTTATGATGTCTTGGAAAAAGTTTCTCATATTGACCTCTTCTTTTTTCTCTTTCTGTATCTTTTCAGGTGCGTGTGCAACATTGACTGTTCTCAAACCAACTTCAATCCTCTTTGTGCTTCCGATGGGAAATCTTATGATAATGCATGTCAAATCAAAGAGGCATCATGCCAGAAACAGGAGAAAATTGAAGTCATGTCTTTGGGTCGATGTCAAGGTAACTCTCATAACAAAACTCAT